>CM060831.1:59482500-59907500 GCA_030762175.1 Metallyticus violacea
TTGGGCTGTTAATGGGGGTTCACCAAAATTGCTATAGAGCCACCAATATTTGTTTCTTCACAACAAAATTTAGTCTATACCATTTAAATAAAACAAGAAAAATAGTTGGTCCATTAGGAGTAGGGATGTACATGAAAACTGAAATTTTAAAAAGCGCTCTTGCGTTTAATTTTCTCTATATTGTTTTAAAAGAAAGGCACAAATTAATTCAGCACATGAATTGCATTTATGATGATGCATATGTTTTATATTTAACAAAAGCATCGTCGTGAAGATAGCAAATGTGAAATATTAATATACTGTGTGTTTGAGAATCATATTTGTTTTAAATGCGCTCTGTAATAGCCTTCGGAAAACGTTTGCATCACATGTTTTAATACAATAATATTTAAAAATAATTTCAAAGCCAATGAAAATCGGTGTAACTTTCTATTGTTTTAATATGCTTTATACATTGACATTGCTTATGAATAGTAACATGTTTTTGTTTTATTGAAACATATGAACATCTTCTTACACACGCAACGTAACTGCAAACTTTCTGTTATCTCTATATGATTTAGTCAGTGTAAAGATGATATCAAGGGCTCAGTTCATAAACATGATTACATTTAAAAATGTTTAAAAATACTCACACAGCGTCTATCAGTGATCTTATATTTCATTTAATTAATAGTATATCTTTAATTTTTTGTTTAATCTCAATAATAATAATAATCGATAAACTGCTATATGATTTTCTATGACGCTACTTTTTAAAAAAACCTGTCTAATATACAACAGGTTCACAGAAGTACAAATAAAAGGAGACATTAAGCTATTTTGAAGAAAATTCGAAAATAAGGCAATCTTCGATACTAGGGCAAATTACTTGATGATTAATTGTAAACGAAAACTAGGATATCAGTAAATATAATATTTATTTATAATATTTACTGATATACGATTGAAAGAATATGGAATGTACTTTGAATGAAACCACCAGATGGTGTATGTGAGTAGAGTTGTGTCTCAGGTCACATGCCTATGTGAAAATAGAATTTCTTCTAGGTAGGAATGCACGAAAATGCCAACAGAGCTACGGGAAGCAATGGGTGCGCGTATCCCGCCTATCGCGTAGTAGCATGGTGGAGGCCTTTCCATCGATGGTAACGAACGCCAATGCACTTAAGCAGTGGCGGCTCGTGCACATTTTACTTGGTGGGTCACAACTTATAAAAATAACACTGTATAGAATTCACTGACATGAATTAATTACACTGATCTGAAAAAGGGGGGAAAGGGAGAAAGAGGGAACTTTCTCTTTCTAGAAAATATATTAAAATTTTCACTATACGTTTACTACAACAAATAAACTCACCTTCACTTAAGTTTCTGATGCATTTTAGATCTTTGTTAATAGTTCCGCTACGTACTCTTGTTCAGAAACAAGAATTAATGTCAGCAATAAGTATAAATACTTAGTATTCAGCAGTATATTTAAATAAGTGTCGACGACTCACTCTTTTTTTCTTGACAGTGTATTAAGATATTCAACAAATCGGCAGTAGACAGAAGTGCCAAAATTGTCAATTTAATCTCATAAGCTTCCTCTCACTAACCATTCAGATTTATTTTTATTTATGATAATGCTGGTTATTTTTAAAAGGTAATGTTATTCAAGGATACGTTAGTTAGGTTGTCTTTATAATGGAAGAGTTTCTTATAATTTAGATACTTCATAAGCCTTTGAAGCGAAAGAGCGATCAGCTGATGGGAAGTAACAACGTTAACCTCACGACAAATCGCTTAGGGAAGTTCCTCTTGCTGGCGCTACGATAAGCATGACAGGCTCAGTGCGCATATGCTTGGAAAGTCCACAGATTCTAAGTGTCCTTCGTGAAGCTTCACCCTGACTTCCCTCACCCCTTTGCCCACCAGCTTCAAAACAACTCGTTTTAAATCAAAGCATTTTGCCTGCTAAGCGTGGCTGGACACAAGGAGAATGTGCCCTAGCCCGTTCTCTTCACACATACACATACCAAGTTGTCTGTATTCTCAGAAGACGTTTAAACCGCGCGCCACTCTTGTTTACTACAATATAGGTGCTGAAACTGCGTCTATGAAATTCTATAGTCTTTTTGAATCCACAAGTGATGTAGAAATTATTTTTAGATATTTATAGTTCAGAGTTAAAGGGAAAGTAAGTGCTCTTGTGCCCTTTAGTGCGAGTCGCCACTGTACTTAAGGGGTTACTTCGAAGGCTGCTAAACAGCGTAAATTACCTGGAAGACCTTCCTGAGGAGGATTTGCAACCCTATGTAAGTAGTTGTGTGTAACTTTTCCTCGTGTCATAATAAACCAATGCCTGTGTTTTGCTTCCCCCCTTCAAGGGTCGCCTATATCCAGTCTTCCGATGGTGGCACCACTCGACAGTAAATGCCATATACTTCAATCGTATATCTTTTCGTGTTGTCCCTTGTTCGCGAGAAAAAATAAATAGTTGCCATGACTTATGACGTCGTATCTCTCGTATATTTTAACTCCTCATAACAGATGACAAAGAATTTATATCAACAATCTCTACTGTGTAATTTAAACAATAAATACACCTACAGAGGAGGTCATATGAAAACTCCAAAATATTAAACAGTACATTATTATTTTTATTTTGCACTAATAAAACTAAAATAAAACAACTTCAGAACATCTAACACTATTAAAGTTTGTATAGAATGGTGCATTAATTTAACCAGTGAACGATTTTACATTTTCGGAATGCATACTTTCGTATGAAAACTAAATTTTGTTTTTTCCAAAGTAATGGGGACTTAAAGATGAGTAACATATCATAAGATATGATTGAATTTAAAAGACAATGGCAATTTAACGAGCAAAAAAGACGTATAAATTAAGTGAATTCTTCACCGAGTTACATACTTTTAATAAAATTGAATATAAAATCAAAATTATGGCATAATTAATTAATGATATGATATAAAGTATGCCATTGCTGTGTGGTGTTACGGGAACAAAATTAGAATTCTTGCCATCTATAAGTATCACAAAAGAAAAACCACATTTTAAAAATTGTTATTCTTGTTGTTGAGTTTAAACCACAAAAATACTGGTATACTATTAAATAAATGAAATTATGACCACTGATAAACAAAGCTATGCTGTGTCGGGATTTTTAAACATTTTTAAATATAGCCATGTTTATGAACTGAGCCCTTGATACCATCTTCACAGAAAGTTCCGAGTTACGCTGTATATTTAAGAAGATGATGTTCATATGTTTCAATAAAACATAAGCATGTTGCTATTTAAAACAATTACAATGTACAAAGAAAATAAAAACAATCGAAAATTACATCGATTTTTACAGGCTTTGAAACTTAATTTAAATGCTATTGCAGTAAAAATGTATAACGCAATGTTATATCATGAGATTATTACATAGCGCTCTTACATACAAATATAATTCTCAAACACATATTAGATTAATATTTCACGTTTACTAGCTTCAGGACGATTCTTCTGTTAAATATGAAACATATGCATCATTATAAATACAGTTTATTGCTGAATTAATTTGCCCTTTTATTTTAAAACAATAGAGAAAAAAATAAATGCAAGAGCGCTTTTTAAATTTAGATTATCAAGTACACCCCTACTTCTAATGGTCTAATTCCCCTAATTTTCGCAAACCATTTTTCTTATTTTATTTTCATGCTATATACAGAATTTTGTTGTAAAGAAACAAATATTGATGGTGCTGGAACGATTTATAAATTTTCAATTTTAGATAAATTCCCCTCTCCTAATGGCCTGATCTCCTTGATTTTCAGAAACTATGTTCTCATTTTATTTAAATGTTATATAAGAAATTTCGTTGCGAAAAAGCAAATATTAATGCTGCTAGAGAGAGTTTTAAATTTTGGGCAACTCCTTTCCCTGCTAATAGTCCGATTTTAGTGATTTTCAGAAACTATTTTTCTATTAGTGCTGCTAGAGCGATTTTTAAATTTTTGGTTTCAAGTAACAACCCCTCCTGATGACCTGATTTCCCTGATTTTCAGAAACTATGTTTTATTTTATTTAAATTGTACATGTAGAGTTTCGTTGCGAAGAAACAAATATTAATACCACCAGAGCATAATTTTTAAAGTTTGGGATTCAGGTAAACTCCCCTTCTCTGCCAGTAGGCCGAATTCATTTATTTTCGAAAACTATTTTTTTGCTTTTATTTCAACGACATATACCGAGTTTCCTTTAATTTTTTTGTTTAAATTACTGTCGCTAGAGCGAATTTAAAATTTCGCTTTAACTCCCACTCACTTTTCAGGCATACCCCCTTACTGATGGCCCGATTGCCCTGATTTTTGGAAGCTAATTTTATCAATATTTTAAAGGAAATGTCCTGAGTTTCGTATAGAATAAACAAAAGTTCGGGCCGCTAGAGAGATTTTTTTAATGTTTACTTTAGGTTAACCGATTAATTTTGCTAGTTAACGAACTGTAGGAATCGCACAAAAAAAAAAAAATGCTTTACCGGTCCGCCTGCAATAGCGTGAATACTTCGGAATTAGCTTAAAGAACAGCTGGCTATAGGGCAGTATGAATTACATTACTTGGTAAGATTCACAGCGGATTTTTGTTACACACCACCCACAGGAAGGCAAAACTTTTGAAGAGCAAGAAAAGGTTGTAAAGACCGATAGAAATATCACATTATAAGTACTTACAATAGATGAGGCCAATATGGGTTTGAGCTCAAGAAAGAAATAGCATTTCTGCACGCAGAGCCATCAGTTGGCGTCTCTCTTCTTAACGAGAAAGCCAATTTAATTACATATTGTTGCTGTTTTAATTAAGATGTAGACCTTTGTGGGTTAAATTGCCTTGCTTTAGGACCTCTTTTGATCATTAAATTCTTTAAATTAGCCATTAAGGTACTTGAAATAATCTGGCAGGATAATTATGACCTGCTGAATTCAAAATCATTTAGTATTGTGTTAAATGTTATCTATCCTCACATTTTCCAGTAGTGGTAATCAGTCCGTTCATTAGTAATAAGATTTTGCTGAATGGAAGTTTAGTAGTCGCAAAGTAGTTGCTTTGTGTTAACTGAATGTAAGGAAAATGAACACTATATAGAGCTTACATTCTAAGCCGTGTTTCCTTGAAACCGTTAGAAAAGAAAATTGAAATAAAAAAAAAAAAACTGGGTAAACCAACCCCAAGTGATTCAAACTGTGATTTCAAAAAACTCCGTCACTTAGGAGCTGCATAAACTAAGCATATTCCTCACCTAGTAGAATAACTTTAAAAAAGAATAAAAATGCAAATTATGAGTTTATTAATTAATGAAATAAAATAAGGTAGGCGTTACAGTGTGATATTAAAGGAACAAAACTAGAAGTCTTGCAATCTATAAGTATCACAAAATAAAAAAAATATTATTATTACTGAGTTTAAATGACAAAAATTAATAATATACTATTAATTAAATGAAATATAGGACAACAGATAGACAAAGCTATGCTGTGTGAGTATATTTAAACATGTTTAAATGTAAACATATTTGTGAAGTGAACACTTAATATCATCTTTACATTCATTAAAATAAAGAAAAATAACAAAAAGTTTCGAGTTACATTGTGTATTTTTAGAAGAATATGTTCATATGTTTCAATAAAACAAAAACATGCTACTATTTAAAAACAATTACAATCGATAATTCCATACATATTTATTGGCTTTGAAATTTATTTTAAATGTTATTGTAGTAAAAACATACAAATATAATTTTCAAACACATATTAGATTAATATTTCACATTTATTATCTTCACTACAGTGCTTTTGTTAAATATAAAAATATGCATCGTTACAAATACAGTTTATATGCTGAATTGATTAGACCTTTGATTTTAAAACAACAATATTGAGAAAATTAAACGAAAGAGCGCTTTTTAAATTTCGGTTTGCCAGAATCCCCCCTACTGCTAATAGTTCAATTTCTATAATTTTCAGAAAATGTTGTTCTTATCTTATTTATATGGTATATACCGAATTTTATTGTGAAGAAACAAATATTTGAAGCCGTTATAGCGGTTTTAAAATTTTGGGCTTCAGATAAACTGTCACTCCTAATGGCCCTATTTCCTTGATTTTCTGGAATGATTTGTCTCTTATTTTATTTAAATGGTATATGTGGAGTTTCGCTGGAATAAACAAATATTGGCCCCACTAGTGCAATTTTAAATTATTGGTTTCAGTAAACCCCCACTCCTAATAATCTGATTTCAATGATTTTCATAAACTATTTTCCTTATTTCATTTAAATGGTATATGCTAAGTTTTGCTGTAAAAACAAATATTGGTGTTGCTAGAATAATTTTTAAATTTAACTTTAAACCCCACTCGCTTTTTCATATAAGCCTCACTTCTAACGGCCTGATTGTACTGTGTCGTATTACCATTATTTGTATTAATGAAATTAATTATTTAATAGGGCAGTCTTATTAGTAATAATTACTTATTGCTAAATAAGTGATACTAAGCCTCCTAGCTAGTCCACATGACACTTGTACTTTATATCTAAAGTAAAGTAAATTAAAAGAAAATGCACTAAACAAATCCCCACATCCTAAAAGAACTGAAATTTAACATCCACAATGAAAGTATTTTTAAAGTGATATCTCGCGACTTATAAAAAAAGTTGCTATTCAGTTCATTGCCCCAATGGACGACGATCTTAAACTGTGATTCATTAATCATTATACCAGTGTCCGCCAGCTGACTGCCCTGTGACGTCAACATTCACGACTTTTCTGCCCCGCGATGTAAGGAATGCATATTTAGGGCAGCATTGATCACAAAACACGTGTCTGCGGCCGGCATTCTCACACATCAGGAATCTACCATGCATTCTTTACAAATATTTCGAGAATTTTCATTTAATATCGCACATGACACAATTGGTTTAATTTCCAAGTAAATATGGCATATGCTCTAATGCTATATGTTATATTGCAAAACTATTTAGTTCAAAGCAATTGCAAGGGCTAGTCAAAAAAGGCTGACCTTTTATTTTTCGCGCACAGCAAAAAACCATTGTTGGGACAATGTTGCATGATAAAGACCGATCGGCCCTGATTGGTGGACAAAAACGTCCGTTCGTTCGCGCATGCGTCTGTACACAGGAAACGGAAAAAACTACATACAAAATGGCGTTGATTCGTGCTGCGTTGAAGTTTTGCTCTCGTTTGCATGGAAGCTTACAGATTGTTGCTGTAGGCATATGGTGAGATGTTCTGCCACAATTCACAGCACTTCGATGGTTCAAGGAAATTAAGGAGGGCCGTGTTTAAACAACCAAGCTTGGCGGTCCAGATGCTGCAGCAACAGCAGTAAATGAAACCATGATTAACACAGCTGGCGTTATTGTTCATGAAGATCGACGAATAACAATTGACAGACTTGTAGATGTTTCCCATGGCAGTACATTTTCGATTTTGCACGGTCACTTTAACACGAGACGCGTTTGTGCGAGGTGGGTCCCAAGATTACTGACTCCTGAACAAAAGATGGTGCGAGTGAAGTGTGCAGGGAACTTCGAATGTGTCCCCCATCCTCCATACTCCCCAGACTTAGTCCCCTGTGGCTTTTATCTCTTTCCCTGTCTGAAAAAGGACAGGCAGACCCTTTCAACTCAATGGAGAATACGTTGAGAAAGACCACACCAATCTGGACCGAGTCTAATGCGTTCCATGCGGGAAAAAAACACTCTGTTTTTATTAGCCCTCTTAATATTAATGTAATAGAGTATTTGTTACATTTACTATATGGTAATAAATAACTAAATAATTATTGTATATATTTAATTTGTGCAAAACTTTCATTGCCATTTTGTCCCTGATTTTTTTTTTTTTTTTTTGAAAGGTGTTTAACGCCCGTTTTTACTACTGAGGTACCATAGGCGGTGGACATTGATGATACATGAAACGAAATGATGTATTGGGAAAGGATTTTTAAGGAAGGAAACGTTCCAGGTCTACGTTTAGGGTACCTCCCCGGCATTTGCCATTTATGACTGCGGAAAGCCTGGAAAAAACCTCACCAGGGAGGACTGTCCTGGCGGGATTCAAACCCCAGATCTCCCGGTCACTAGTTCGCGCCTTTATGAGCTTGGCCACGCGTGGGGGTACCACTGGGGTGACTAGGCCCACTTTTTACAATAACTTTTCAATTCCCCAAAATAGCCGCTTGAGGCGCTCAATGCACTTGGTTCAATCTTTTCAGCTGTAACCTTGGCATCACTGATTGTTTGGCGCGCTATGTATTGTTGACCAGTCAAAACAGATTACTTTGTTATAAGACTATCAATCAAGCAAATATGAGTGCCGTGAAACTTTGATTATGCAGCGTTACATAACAAAACGTAAGTTGAAATGGCTATTAGGTATATAATGAGTATTAAAACGACTTGCTTTTGTTTTTATTTTTATGTGTAAATCGAAATGAAAATGGCTGGTGGGCAAAGTCACCTGTTCCATCATAAAAACGGAGTAACTTTACCCGTCTTGTTTGTTGATTGTATATCACTAAAAACCACGCATTGTTGAGTAATACATCGCTTGTTGTACAGCACTAACGTCACAGAGGAACTATGAGGGCAAGGTAGGTCATCGTCCCTACAGAAATTATTCCAATGAAGTCCATTAAAGTACAATGCTGGATATTTTTTTATCATGGAATTCAGAGAGAAGAAATTAGTCCTGAATTTATGTAACAATGAACACTTTTCTGAGAACATGTGATAACTTTCACATTTCCAAATACACCGTACGAGGCAAGTGCGCAAGTCCAGGATTTCATATGCAAAGCTCAAGAAAAAAGGAGAATTTTCATTTTCCACAAGATTTGTCTTTTTTTTTTTTTTTGCAGTGGTTTTTAAATGTTTCATTTTTAATTGTGCTTTCATGCATTTTGAAGTTTATAAATAACTTTGTGGAGAAAAAATCATAATAAGGCGTTATTTGGGGAAAAAATGTAATTTTTCATCTTCTATCCAGATTCATATAACGCTCCAGAAGTGTGTGATTGTCCAGAAATGGGTTCTGTGCTTGAAAATGAGAGAAAAAAAATAGCGGTTGGGCAAAGTTGCCCCTCTAAGGAAGGTGATTATGCCCACCTATTTTTCAATTTTTGTAGATTAGAGAAATTGATGTAATTTTTTTTATATTTTACCCTCCACCCCAATTTAGTCTGAAAGTATTCGAAGTTTAAGTGTAAACTAGAAAAGCAGGCAAAGGCACCCCGATTGACACATTAATATAACAAGGTAGACCTTTTATTTACCATGTTTATTATATGATAATAAATAATTGAATAGTTATTACTTAGATTTAATTCACTACCGCATAATGCAAAGCTTTTACTGTTACCTACATAAGGGTATGTTACACTGTCCGTTTAATTAATATTTAATGTACAATAATATACTTTAAGAATTAGTACAAAATATCCATTGTCATTAATAAATGAAAGCAAAACGAGAAAAATATATTTCTACAAATTGCAACTTATCTGAATATAAACATTATTACAGAAAATAAATATAAAAATATATAAAACATATTCAACATGTTTCAATACTTACGGAAATGCATATAATTGTAGACCATTTTTATAAAGATTTATTTTTTACACCAGAATGTTATCTAACAAAAATATACACAAAACTTAAACTCTGTAGATTTTTATAAATAAACAAATAATAATAAAAGAAAACAAAAGTTACTTTTATAACAGTAAACATTAAAGTTTTAGGGAAATATCCTTTTTTCTTGATGCCAATATCGACTGCGCCAAAAAACAAAAAAAAAAGGGGGATATGCTCTTCAACTTCCGTCCATCATTGTATGGCATCACTTCGAACGGAAGTTTCGTTAATCAGTCGCATGCTGGTCTTTTAGAAATATAATGTCATATAGTCCATGAAATTATTCCGCTGTAGTTCATTAACACTATATTCGTTTGAGTTTTGGTGCTTTATAGTAGGCATGGATGGGATGGAATGAGTGAAGTCGAAAAGAGCTAGAGCGTAAATAAAATAAAAAGGAAGAAGAAGAACAGCAATGGGGACGAATAAATTGCTCCACCATTTCGGCCGAACACAATTCTCGGAATTTTCTCCTTGAATGGAAAGCCAGCGATGGCGAATATACGAAAGCTAGATCTTCTGGTTCATTTCTCCAGTACTTTAGGGGTCGCTAAATTTGAAAGCATGAATACATTTCGTTCTCCATCAGCATTTTACATTTCAAAATTTGCACTGGGGCGTGATATGAACAGTACATACTAAGTCTGTTAGTAAAATAGAATTACTCTTACGTACATCAAATTTTATGCACATTCTGCCCTTGTTAAACAAATAACTCACTTCTTTTGCTTGATCTTATTTTTATTAATGTGTTATTTATTGTGCTTTGACTTTATTGGCCTTCTCGCAAATCTGTAGGTGGTTGTAAATTTGTAGGGATGAATGAAATGAATTAATTTGGTGCAAATGAGTGCGGAATCCTAGGCATTTATCTTCTCAGGGCAGGGAAAACTCCGGAAAAAAACCTTACCCAGACAGTTTGACCTGACCTGGTTTCGAAACAAGGACTTTTGTATTAGTAGTAGTCGCAAACGCTATCACTAGGCTAGGTATATAGCTTCTTTGGCACTGTTGGTTAAGGCTTAATGTTAGAGAAAATCACAATTAGGAAAATAGAGAAACAATGTATAATTTATTTCTTAAGACTGCAGTACAGTTTAAAATCCTAATAGAAACCACGGTTGTTAAGCTTTGCTAACTTTAAAACGTTGTGCTGTTTTGAATCCCATTCACTGAACATTATACAGAGCCTTCGTTTGGACGCGTGGCCGGCTTAACGGGGATTTACCTCCTCTGCTTTGCGCTGTTTCTAACATGTTCTGTTGCCGCCTCTCTGTGTGCCGGTTGATGCGAAGTCTTTGTACTGTATAGAAGTTTAAGACCACGTGTTTCAGGATTACAGGTGTTAGTGCTGTCACAATGCCAAAAAGTCCATGCAATTTAGACACATAATCTTCATGTGACAACAAATTCTTGTAGAGAAGTGAGACGGCGATTTATAGACAGATTTCCCACTGTTCGTGCGCCTCACAGAGATAAGGTTCGTAACCCTGTGGACAGATATAGCGAAACAGGATCTGTTTTTCATAAGAAACCGAAAGTAAAACGTAATGTTCTTACAGAGGAAAAAACTCAAAGACATTGGAGGAAAGTTAGAACGTAGTCCATAGAAATTTCTAAGAAAGCTTGCACAGGAATCAGGAATTTCGCAAACCTCGGCTAGGAATGCCACTAAACTTTTAAAATTAAAACCTTGTAAGATAACTGTAGTTCATGAGTTGCAAGCACCAATAATGTGGGCAGAGTTAATTTCTGCAATGGGTGTTGGTTAATGTTAATGACCCGCCTTTTTTTTTTTTTCCAGACGAAGCATGGTTTTATTTGCATACCCATCTGGCGATACTAAACAATACATACTTGAATGCAGAAAAACCCGGATCTTGTACACGAAATGCCATTGAATGTTCAAAATTTGGTATTTAGTGTGCTATAAATGCTTACAGAAGTATAGAGCCTTTAAGAAGAGAAATTGTTGCAAATTTAGAAGAAGAATTAATGAATGTTAATGCAAATTTTCTTAAAAGGTATGAGAGAAGTGTGGCGACACAGGACATCATTTCCAACATATTATTTGACGAAGATATGTAGTTATCGTTCTTATAATTTGATTGAGAAATCTCTTGGATTTAAGGGACTATTAATACCCAACTCTGCCTGCAAACAGCGTGCTTCCTGATGCCAAGCAATTCCCCGTTAAGCCGGCCATGCGTCCAAACGAGGGCTCTGTATAAATGTTTTGAGGAATACTTTCTTACAATTGATATCAAAGGGTTCACATCATATTGGAAACTATGTGTAGATGAGCCAGGAAAATCGTACTTGATTGCTTGTAGGGTTTTAATAAAACAAAGTCTTTGCTCGCTTCGGAATGACGCTGAAATAATGACTGTGGCCAGGTGGCAGTGGACCCAAATTTGGGGCTCTGCTTTCAGATGCTGCAACTCTACGTGTTAAAAGCAGTTTTATCATTAAAAATATATTTTACCCAACTCTTTCATATCACGTGTATTGTACACGCACTACACAGAGTAGCAGAAATCATAATGGAAAGTTTGCTGATGTGAACAGTTTAATATCCAGCACCAAGAAGACATTTGTTAAAGCCCCATCCAAGTTAGTGCTTGCAAAGAAACATTTCCAGACTTTGCATTACCCCCAGAGCCAATACTTATAACTTGGGATACGTGGATTGAAGCTGTTCTCATCAATTCAGAAAATTTCAACGCTGTTAAAGAATTCGTTAGTATGCCGAGTTCAACTGACGCTTTGTCAATTCAACGTTCTCAGAATATTTTTAATATTTGCTAAGAGACTTGGCAGTAATCAAGGCACATTACAAAGTTATAGCTGAAAAAAACTCGAAAAATCTGGTGAGTCTTTTACACGAGCCCTTATCGATTCTCAATGAGGTTCAGAGTAAACTTGAGAGTGCTCCATTAAAGTATGCAGGGAAATTAAGTGGTAAATTGTGCTGTGCTTTAGAGAGAAATCCTGACGTTAAAGTTTTGTGTTCTGTGGATAAACATCTTCAAGATGAAAACGCTTCCTGGAGAAATTTCTCCAGCGTTAGTAAGTGCTTTCTAATTTTGCTCAATAACATCTCGGCACTCTTTCACAAAAATATGGTTTAATACAAACAAGTGTATTAATGCAGATCCTTGTAAAGTATGTTCTTGTAACTTTCTGTCGCATGAAAGAAGTGCAACACTGGTAAAGTATTACAAGTGACGTCATATAAACATACGTCTCCATACCTTGAATTAGGTTATGTTCACTCTTTAGGGATTTGTAATGTACACGTTTGATTATTGTCATTCTTGCAATGGTCTTGTTTTTTTATCAGATATAATAATTATTTAAATACTTTACTACGTATTGATCAATATTAAGCATTATAATCTTGAGACGATGGCCCCCTACGGCTACATTTAGGAGCATCAATTTCAGTAGTCCAGAGATTGCAGAAGAATCGAGCTTCCAGAGTGCTCTCCGTCATTTATTTTATTAGTTTACTTGATCCTTTATTTTCATTTATTTGTTTATATTGCTTGACAGCCACTTTCTCATAAGCAGATAACTGGGAACATTGTGTCTAAAGTGAATGAAGCATGAAAAGAAATTATTTTCGTGGCATGCAGCAAGAACTTTAAAATTACATTAACAAAGATGCTGGTCTGAAATATGAACTTGAAACAGAAACGTCAATAACAGTCAAAGGCGTACTTTGATTCCACTTAACCTAACTTTATCATTGTACACAAATACTTGCTTATTCTTTCTTTACACGTATTCCTACTCATCATTATCATCACTTTCGCTAATACTTTTGGGTCAACTGGCTCCCAAAATCATTAAAAATCATAATAACTTTTGTGCTTGTATTTTAAGTTACCAATGTTCCTGCACTTGTAGAGAAATATATACAAACTACCAGTGCCCGACTAATACTAATACTTCTGTAGAACAGAACAACGAAAAATCACTTGTACATTTGTAAGTATGGAGTTGTAATGTACAAATGTAGCTAAAACCTTTGTGGAACAGAATTTTGCTAATTACAAGTTACAAGTTCATGTACTTGTAATGTATTAGACAACACTTTTGTGGAATAGGGCCCTGTAGACGTGAAAAGTTTCTTCTCAGCATACAAACTTGTATTAAGCAATAAACTTCATTAACTTATGCCTGAGCATTTGGAGAAAATGAACATTGCATACCACAAATCATGATGTGCATGGTAAGTACCAAAAAGTACAACCTTTAAAGTTAACAATTTTAGTGCGTGCTTAATGTACATTTTCGAAATTATAGAGCACATTTTATAGATGTTGAATCCACATATGCATGCACATTTTAGATGGTTTTATTGCATACAAATCCGGTGTCTAGTGATAACATTGTTTTGCGCACAGCTTTCGGTGTTGTGAATATCCCTGATAAGATAAGATTAGCCAGAAAGTTGTTAACACAAGTATTATCACAAGATGGTCTGAGATGGAAAACTCAGAACTTTGAGAGATATTTATTAGGACTATTTCACGAATAAAATAAGAATTTAAATATAATTCCTCTAAACTTAGCTTACAAAATTGTAATAATTGTATATTTGTATTATGAATACTTAACCTTTTCAAGTCATCTAGCAACAGGCGAATGTCGATTGTCAGTAATGCCAATAGAGAAGTGCCAAAGACGGGTTTGAGACTATTTCATTTGTAGAATAAGAATAAAAGTAATATATATATATATTTGAAATTTGCTCATGAATTATTAACAATTGTATAAAATATTGTACTAATTTATGAATACCAACCTATTCATAAATAGACGAGTTTACTATTATAATCGCTACCGTTAGATTTACTAATACCAATTGAGAAAAACAAAATACAGAAAACATTTTACCATTCTGAACAACTTCTTTATTAAGATTTATGGTTGCTTAGGCAGACATTTTTACATAATTTATAAAATGGTTTCAGAATTTGTGGGTGAATACGCAAAAACAATTCCTTGAGTGGATACATATTAAGTTAGTTAAATTTACAATTACTGAAAACACAGAAAAGTATTCAGTGATGCGTGCTCAGAATGAAATGAATGAATAGTGTTAACGTCTATTTTAGTACAGAGGCACCACAGACGGTGGACACTGATGATACATGAATGAAATGATATATTGGGAAAGAATTTTTTTTAAGGAAGGAATTGTTCCAGGCCTAAGTTTAGGGTACCTCCCCGGCATTTGCCATTTATGAGTACTGGAAAAAACCTCAGTTAGAGAGGACAGGCGAGATTCGAACCCCAGACCTCACGCTCACGAGTCCGCGCCTTAACGACCTCGGCCATCAGTGGCAGTTGTGTGTTCAGGAATTATATAGTGGGGGTATATAGTTGGCTACACTGACCACAAGAGAAATGCACGTTGCGTGATAAAACGGAATTCATAATGTTTTTTTCGATAATTTCACTGCAATATCCGGCTGTGATTGGTCAAAATTAAAAAAAAAATTAAAAAAAAAAATGTTTCGTTTCATTGGTCGATTTTAAGATGACGTCATATGAGTGAAATAGTCAATATCATTATAGGGCTAAAGTGATATTATTACTGCATTACTACAGCTGTCCGAAAATTCATGATTTCTGTCGATGCTGCTCCATTTGTAATTCTGCCCGTCATATGAACCTTCAGTGCACATTGGCCACCCCTTCCAAACCTCAAGCATTCACGTTCTGTGATAAATAATAGGTTCTTGTTATGCTAATTTTAATAGGTGGGAAAATGTGTAACAGAGTCGTGTAATGTTATACACCATCTGGCACAGAGAACAAGCGATACAGGCAAAGACAAAAAAGTCTTGCATAACGTCACAGCTCCCCTCCTTCTGATGATTAAACATCGTCTATGTGTATGTATTTTGGGTTTCACCGATTGCACTTAACATGGTTCTCTGTTTGCTTTACCGGCTACTCATTTGCATGTTCACAAACATGCCTTAAAGTGCGGCATCGTTTTCAGACCCAACATAAAAAGCCAGTTTTATTTTCTTCGTGTAAGGAACTGGCAGCCTCTGATGCTTTACTTCGTTAAAATGCTTGTTCATTTGTTTGACGTAAAATGTGGCATTGTGTCTTCTTCCTTGCTTGCCTCTCCTTTAGACTGTGTTTTGTTATCCATGTCTGAAAGCAGCTTTTGCTTTTCATTTGTTAACTACCTTTTCTGGAACACGTAACATTGTAGGTTACAGTAAAAGACTAAAAAATAATGACAAAGATGATGAGGAGAATGAAAAAGGCATGTTAAGGGTAAACCCTCTATAACGTTGTTTGTTTGTTGCTCTGCTTCTTAGCTGAACTAATTTATTGCGAGATGCTACTATAAATGTAACTTCATTCCTAACCTCTAAAATCCCCTGCTACCAGATAACAAAAGATGAAATTAACTTATTTTGTCTTTAGAAACAAAGTAAAGCGAAACACACGTCTTCGTTTGATGGAGCTGCGTAAACTTAGCGAATTCCTCACTAAGTTCAATAACTTTAAAAATGAACATAAAATCCAAATTATGCCTTAATTAATTAATGAACTGAAATAAGTTAATGCATTACTGTGTGGCATCAAGGGAAAAAATATGAAATTCTTGCAATCAATAAGTACTCCAAAAGAGAAACCACGTTTTTATAATTATTATTGAGATTAAACCTCAAAATTAATGGTATACTATTAATTAAATGAGATATATGAGCAATAATAGACAAAGCTATACTGTGTGGATAGTTTTAAAGGTTTTTTAATATAACCATATTTATGAACTAATTTTTTGATATCATCTCATGACTAAAATAGGGAGAAACAACAGAAAATTTCGAATATTTCGTGTATGTAAGGAAAATATGTTCATATGTTTTAAATAAAACAAAACACGTTACTATTACAAACAATTACAATGTACTAAGTAAATATACACAATCAACAATAAACAATCATGATTTTCATTGACTTTGAAATTTAATTTAAATTTTATTGTAATACGAGCATGTAATACAAAGGTTTTCTGAATATTATCAGAGTGCGTTGTTACATACAAATGTAATTCTCAAACACAGATTATATTTAACATTTGCTACCTTCACGACAATGTTTTTGTCAAATATGAATATAGTTTATATGCTGAGTTAATTTGTCCTTTTATTTTGAAACAATTAAACGCTAGAGCACTTTTTAATTTTCTGCTTTCAGGTACACTTCTAGTGCGCAATTTTTACTATATCTCAACGAAACTCAGTAAAAATCTTTAAAATAAATTTGTAAATAAGTTTTCGAAAATCATAGCAATAGGACTACTCGGAGTGGGGGTATACTTGAAAAAATTATTGATCGCTCTAAAGGCTGCAATTTTAAACGTTTTTAAAGGAAACTCAGTATATGTCATTAAAATTAAGCAGGAAAAAAGTTTTCGAAAATTAGTAAAATCAGACTATTAGGAGGGAGTGTTTACCGGAAACCCAAAATCGCTCTAGTAACATGTATATAATTTTTCGCAACGAAACTCTCCGTATATGTCATTAAATAGAATACGAAAAATAGTTTCTGAAAATCAGATTAGGGATTAGGATGGTGAGTTGCCTGTACCCCAAAATTTAAAAATTGCTCTAGAGGCATTAATATGGTTTTATTTTCTTTACTTTTTTTTTCACAACGAAACTCCATATATGATATTTAAGTAGAATAAGGAAAATAGTTTCTGAAAATCAAGGAAATCGGGCCATTAGGAGGGGAGTTTACCCAAAATTTAAAAATCGCTTTAGTGGCACCAAAATTTGCTTCTTCACAACAAAATTCGGTATACACTTAAGTAAATGAGCAAAGTAGTTTTTGAAAATTAGGGAAACAGGAATATGTGGAGTAAAGGTGTACTTGAAAATCTAAATTTAAAAAGTGTTCTTGCGTTTAATTTTCTGTATGTTGTTTTAAAATAAAACAAGAAATTAATTCAGTATATTAACTTTATTTGTGACGTTGCATATGTTTTATATTAACAAAAATGTCGTCGTGAAGATAGCAGCTGTGAATCATTAATCTAATATATGTTTGAAAGTTATATTTGTATGTAAAAGCACTCTGTTATAACCTTCTTTACGTTCCATGTTTTTATTACAATAACATTTAAATTACATTTCAAAGTCAACGAAAATCTATGTAACTTTCGATGCTTATTTTTGATTGTGCATATTTCCTTAGTACATCGAAATTGTTTTTAAATAGTAACATGTTTTTGCTTTATTGAAACACATGAACATCATCACCTTAAATACACAATGCAACTCGAAACTTTCTGTTATTTTTCTCTATTTTAGTGAACGTAAAGATGATATTAAGGACTTAGTTCATAAACATGGTTACATTTAAAAAAATTTAAATGTATAGCTTTGTCTATTAGTGGTGATGCATTTCTTTTAATTAATTAATAGTTTACCATTAATTTTTATGGTATAATCTAAATAATAATAATAATAATAATAATAATAATAATAATAATAATAATAATAAATCCAGTTTCACATTTGTAATACTTATAGATTGCAAGAATTCTAATACCACACAGTAATGTCATAACTTATGTCATTTCATTAATTAACAAGGCGTAATTTGGGTTTTATATTCATTTTTATTAAAAGTTATTAATCGGTGAGGAATTCGCTTAGTCACGCAGTTGCTGCATGACGAACTTTTTTAGTCTTGCAGTGAGATTTTGAGTGTAATTGTGTGTAGTCTTTTAGCCTGTTATTATAATTCATATTGGAGCTGTTTTCTCACGAATTCTTACACGTAATTTGGTCACATGTGCATGATTTGTAAGAAAATGTTGTATGTCAAATATTCATTAATAAGAGAATGATTATTTAAATTTATTCGCAATTTAAATTAAGAGTGTATTCTTTAAGTACATATTTTTGGAATAATGAATATTTACTGTGCTTTAACACCTATTATTTATCTTCAAGTTGCTAAATTCCATTAACATGTTGAAAATTTCTTTGCTATATCTGTATCTAAAAATCATCTCAAGAGCTACTCACAACATATGTGCTGAGTTCCTTTCCCATTGAACCGCTTATCGTGGTATACAAAAGATAACATTAACCCAATACCTTTAAATGCATACAAAATTTTCAACACCTTAATATTATACAGCACTATGGAATATCAAGAAAAACTGTAAGGTATTATGTGTGCATTTAAAAGTGACTTATATGATTTTATTTTTTATTTTCTCTTTCTACAATAATAGGGAGAGTATTGAACATTTTATTGTTATATAAGGAAAACTTTTTTTATAACAAATAAGTACAAAGAAGAGGGGGAGATTGACACTACATATTTTGATAATGAGAACGAAAAGTCTAGACACTTCAATGTGGTATTAAAGGCATCGGAATTGATCAACGTTATAGCTATTTTGCGATGTGACGTGTGCTCATAGCTCGTCAACCTATAACTAATGTCATTGGCGAAGGCGCAGTCATAAGCAGGCTGCCCCTCAATCTAATCACAGGTGGCGTTTTAAGATTACTGTAGGTTGTATTGTTATTCGAAAGGAGGGATATAACGCATGAAGATCTGGCAGAAGATAATGCGTTAGCGGCTTAGTTTTATTAAGACATGTGATCTACTGAAGTAACGCACTATATTGTGGCATGGGGACTTTGGAATTATATATTTTGAGATTGTACTAGGATGTTAACATAGTAGGCATAGCAATATGCCTGTGAGGGAATCTTTATAATTTAAAATTGACAGGTCTTTCAAAAGCATTTCCCTTCGTCTCTTTTCTTCCTTCGAGGGACAGGAAACTGAACAGTTCGAGCCAGATTCTCCTCCATCTATGGTTACAATTCTGTAAACATGGCTTACAATATTGCAATAATTAAATATTTGTATTATAAATAGGTTAAATTTTTCAAACCATCCTGCAATAGTCGCATGTTGATTGCCAGTAATGCCAATAGAGAAAAGCCATAACATAATTTCATAAATAGAATAAGAATATAAGTCATATATAGTTGAAATTCGCGCACAGAATATTAACAATTGTATAAAATATTATACTTACTTATGAATACCTATCTATTCAGAGATCATGAGACTGAAATAGATAAAAGTCCATTATTATAATCGCTGCCATTCGATTTACTAATACCAACTGAGATAAACAAAATAGAGAACATTTTACCATTTCGAACTACATGTTTTTAAAATTCATGGTTGCTTAGGCAGATATTGTTACATAATTTATAAAATGATTTCACACTGTTTGACTGAATACACACACACACACACACACACACACACACACACACACACACACACACAAAAATGCTTGAGTGAATAAACATTAAGTTATTATGTGTACATTTACTGAAAATACAGAAAAGTAGTCAGTAATGCGTGTTCAGGAATTATATAGTGGGGGTATAGAGTTGGCTACACTGACCACAAGACAAATGCACTTCGCATGACAAAAGGTATATGATAAAACTTTACTGTAATTTCACTGCGATATCGGGCTGTGATTGGTCAAAATTAAGTTTTGTTTTTTATTTCATTGGTTCATTTTATGATGACGGCAGTAAGTGAAATAGTTACAAGTAATATAACAATAGAGTCTTGAGATTGCCGATAAATTCACGAACGCTCAGTCTGGAAAGCTCAGATTCTCGAGTGATATTTATTAGAGCTATTTCACAAATAAATTAAGAATTAAAAACAATTCCCGTAAACTTGGCTTACAATATTGTAATAATTGTGCATTTGTATTATGAATAGAACCTTTTCAAGCCAGCTAGCAACAGACGAATGTCGATTGTCAATAATGCCAATAGAGAAGAGCCAAATACGCGTTTAGGGCTATATTATGAATAGAATAAGAATATAAGAAATATATATATTTGAAATTCGCGCACGATTATTAACAATTGTATAAAATATTATACTACCTACCTATTCAGAAACCATGAAAATGAAATAGACAAAGTCGGGACCTTTAGATTTACTAATACCAACTGAAATAGAGAGAAAGATTTCTTACAGTTCCTCTATTTTTATTTTTATTTGTATTTTGTGGTTTACAACACCTAATGATAAGATCTATATTTTGCGTTATGATTGTCATTTGCTATGATTTTGTTGCTATCAATAGCTCCCATTCGCCTTTAGCAAAAGTGGTCAGTGATGCGTGTTTAGGAATTATATAGTAGAGGCATAGAGTTGGTTACACTGACCACAAGACAAATGCACGGCTCGTGATAAAACGGATTGGGTAATTTTTTTTCGATAATTTCACTCCTTAATCCGGCTGTGATTGGTCAAAATTCAAAATTTTGTTTCGTTTCATTGGCCGATTTTATGATGACATCACATGAGTGAAATAGTGTAATTTGATTCTCACTGATAATAGGTCGTTTATTGACTGAGTGACTTTCGCATGGAACTTATTATTAAAACACTTTTGTTACAGGTGTCGCGCGAGGCTAAAAAGTGCTCTCTATAGGTACAAAGACTGCACAAGTACACTGTTCACACCTGCTATTTCCTCTTCGTTACTAAATACACCTCTGAGATGCTATTGGCAATTATACATCAGGAGAAGGATAGCGCGGCAGGAGGACCAACGAAGCAAATTTCCTGTTGCTGCTGCCGCCGCCGCACGGAATAGTTAATGAGCACGCTAATCGACAAACCGTGAACCCTCTGCATGTCCGTTCCGGTCGCGCTTTGCTGCCGGTTTCAATTTCTTGTAGTCGGTATACCGACATTAACTGTAATAAAGGGATGTAATAGGTACTGAAGTGCATTCCACACCCCCCCCCCCTAGTTCTGATGAGGCTCTTCAGAGTACATCCTGGCAACGTCTCTATCAAACACCAGGAAAAAGCAAATACTACGGCACATGGCTCTAAAGATGCATTGTTTTAGCATTTTTCCTTTTTTATCATTTAATTATAATGACAAATCATTACGGTGAGCTAATACTAACCTTCTATTATTTGCAATAACTATGTAACAATATAACAGGATCGTTCGACACTAATTTATTTAAAATTTATATTTACGTGTAAATAAATGTCCTCTTTTTTCCTAATGCTGGGAACTCAATGAACTAGAAATTAACTTAATAGTGTTTGCTCTTCCTAACTAGCAATAATGGAGGGGAAGGGAGGAGAATTCGCTTTGTGTATTTTCTTGCTACGTAAGTAACTGCTGCCGCTACATTTGATTTGTTACACATGTGCATTGTGCAATTCACCTCCACGAGTGGCCGAGGTCGTTAAGGCGATGGTGAATGCCAGGGAGGTATCCTAAACTTAGGCCTGGAACGCTTCCTTCCTAAAAAAAAAAAATCCTTTCCCAATATATCATTTCATCTCATGTATCATCAGTGTCACCGCCTGTGGTGCCTCAGTAGTAAAAACGGACGTTAAACACAATTAAAAACATTTGTGTAATTCTATTCCAATTATTCAATTGCAATACGACATTTTATGATATTAGTAATATGTCCAGACCGGAGTATAGATCGACTGACCCTGTTATCTTCGTAGATCACACGCGAATACGCTACTAGCTAGCTACTGTTCAATTTCTATGTTTTACAGAACTGTTCTAATAAGTACATTCCCAAAACAAAAGTTAATGCCCCGACAAGAGAAAATTTCAAACTATGTCTCGTTTAAAAATATATATTTTACGAAAAAAGTTATGTTGATCTATATTTTTTATAATTTTCTTATAAATATAATTTTTGTATATATTCGTCATTCTTTTTCAAATTTCATAGTGAAACGTTTTTCCCGAAAGAAATTAAAACAAAAAGGAATGTTCTTAAAATATATGACAGTTACGTCACTGAAGTCTAAGAGCAGTATCATATAAACTATGTAGCGTCCGGATGTATTTCCCCGCTGAGGACGAACAAATTACTCATGGTCATCTTAAGCTGGTAACTAAGTCCACAAAATATACGCATATTAAAATAGTCTAAGTAACAACACACTTTTTAAATAAAATTCATGATATATCTAAACAAATAAACAGTGAGTATATCTACTAGTTACCATAGCAGTCAATTATCATTTGTTTTATTTATTTAAATTGTTGCATTAAAATGAGTAAATAATATAATGGAATTGCAGCGTTTCTCTATTAAAATACTGGGAGAAACGTTAAGAATCTTTTTTAATAACATAATTATTCTCAAGACATAATTTAGGTCGAGATGAAATGATTATGGTGATTGGAGTAATTAGAAAAGTAGGGGGAAAAGGTGGATGTCGCTAGAGCTGTGAATACCAGAAAATGCGTTATATCCAGGACGTGTGGAGATATATAAAAAATTTGGCAGTTCTGAAGAACAGCATGCAAGTAAACCAAGCAGTATAACTGTCTGTGTCTAAGGGCCCTGAGAGAAAGGAGGTGAACTACTATCGTATTCAGAAGTGCCCTGCAGAATGTCGACAATGTAATTATTTCGCCCAAACGTTAGAAAATGACTACACTTTGGCTCCGTCGTCCAGCGATTCACCTGGAAATCCGGCACATCGTATTGCATGGAAGCATGTCAAATGGTGAAGCCTGATGCACAGATGAATCAGACTGGCATGAGAGACAACCAGATAACACAGAAAGATTGAGGCATATACTCGAAGAAGGTACCAGAATGGTTTGATATTAAAGAAAACAAGCTTAGCCTTGCAAAGTATTTTATTTTTCGAAGACTTAAATTTGTATCCAGCAAGTAAATATTTAAGTTTCTGGAGCAGATGATAGTCCGAGGAAACGAGATCAGGTGAAGGATGGAAGTCGTAATTTGATCAATCGATGCAGTTTGAAAGCACCTGTGTAATGCCATGGTAAATGAATATCTTTTTTGGTCATTCCCACACGTTTTTCCTTTATCTTCATTCTCTCCAAAGGTGGTGAGTAATATTCTCTAGTAAGCTCCAAAATCAACGGTGATGCCCGAAATAATCGAAAGTCCTTGGTATGGTTTTTGCTGGCAGACGAGTTATCAGAGGCCTTGGATATCTCAACTAACGCGCTTTATTTTATTTTGCATAATGGATTACACATGAAAACAATTTGCTCAAGATGGGTGGTGATATGTCTGCTCACTCCGGAGCAAAAGCGAAATCTCATACAAATATCGAAATGTTTAAGAAGAAGCCAACCAATTTTTACGGCGTTTTGTGACTATGGACGCGAACCGGCTCCGAAAAGGCCGAAATGCATTCCATCCACTGGAAAGGTGATGGCACCAGTTTTTTTTTTGGGGGGGGGGAAGTAGAAGGAATTCTCTTGATTGATTACTTGGAAACGGTGAAAATCATTACTGGGGAATACTACGCATCACTCTTACAGAGTCCAAACACAGAGACCGGGAAAAACGTTCCGGGAATGGCCAAAAAGATGTTGTTTGATCAAGCATGACAATATGCCGGTGTATTCAAGCCACGTCGCTCAGGACAAACTGACTGAATTGCGGTTTGAAATTCTTCCGCATCGACCCTAACCTGATCTCGTTTACTCGAATTACCATCTCTTCCCGAATCTCAAAACTTTCTTGGCTGAACACAAATCTAAATCAAATGAAGAGAACCACGAAGAAACCAATTTTCATGAGGGAATCACGAACCGGGAGAAACGTTGGATCAAGTGCATTAAACTTCCAGGTGATTTATTTTTTATTTTGGAAAATTACGGAGGCTCTTTATCATCTCAGATCATCAGCTTCCCATTCAATTGAGAGCGTGAAACGGCCAGTAGATTTTGCTCACATGTCTTTTTTTTCAGGTTTGAGGTTATTTTACATGCCGTAAATCTACAACATGTTACCCATTTCCGAAGGAAGTCAAAATTAGGATTTTTACTCCCGAAAATATTTATCGATCCTGACCGGGGTTGAACCCATGATTTTGGGTTTAGAAGGCAAGTATGGTTACACCCTCAGGATCAACTAGGAGACTATGAAGCAAAATAAAATACGTTATATGACTGAACATGTTCTCTTTAATATCAAACCAAGTTACTTATCAAATGTAATGGACAAAGAAGTTTGACTTCATCAATTGAGATTGTTTCGGTCGTAGTAATTTCCTGAAGTATCCGGAAGACAGGCTGAGCCATAGCTTCAGATTATTCTGTCATAACAATAGTGTTTTCTCCATATCCTTTCCTATTTATTTCCCCCCGTATAATTTCTCTATTTGATCTCCTTCGCTGTTTAGCAAATTTTAATTCTTTTTTTAATCTTTGTATATTCTCCTAAGACCTTCCTGAGACCACTGAAACTTTAAGTGACTCTTATTTAAAACGTCACTTGGCTTTGATATCTGTCAGTTTTGGTTTCTTGATTCATTCTACAAGGAAACTAAAAACCACTGTAGATTTATAGCGTAATTCGGTTTAAGAAATGAAACACGCTGAAAAAAAATTAATGATGTCTCAAATTTGAAAAAAAGTATAGGTCTTAAAGAAAATATGTATAAATTGTCACAGCCCCGAAAGAATACTCGTTTATTTCCTCATTTTTCCTACAGCTAAGCAAATGGCTGGACACTAGGGACGCACATCAATCCTAATCACTATTAACATTTTACAATACGGATTCAAAAACACAGGGAATTTAGAATAAATCAAATAATACAAAGAACTGATATTTTCATGACTACTTTTTAATGGTATTACCTCGTTACAATGCGAATGTACTATCTGTAGGACGCTGTTAAGATGGCCAGGGAGAAGAGTAGTGCATCTTAACCCGCTCACGTCTGTCGATAGACTGGCGTTCTTCCCCTACGAAAACCTCCCAACATTGGAGCTATACGCATGCGCAGAGTATGGCTTTTTCTATGTGCAATTAGCTGATGATTGTTGACTTCAAGAATCTTTACGATAATGGTGGTTTTCGTTATTATTATTATTATTATTATTATTGTTGTTGTTGTTGTTGTTGTTGTATGCCTCATTATTAACGCGTAATTTCCAATATTAAGTCCCCGCGTATGCTACATATATATATATATATGTTTGGAAAAAACAATGTCTACAGAATCCTTTAAGTCTTTCAAATTTTGGAAAGCGAAAATATAAGTGAAGTTGTCTGGGTGAGTATATGTGATATGTCTCTCTTCAAATGAACGAGGTTAGCATCGTGTGATGCCCTACAATCCTATTCTAAATTGTAAGTTATTATAATAAACGTTGTGGCTGTCAAATTCTGAATGATGTTTAACTCCCGTTTCTACTACTGAGGCATCACAGGTGATGGATAGTGAGTTTACATGAGATGAAATGATATATTGGGAAAGAATTTTTTTTAAGGAAAGGAAACGTTCCAGACCTAAGTTTAAGGTACCTTCCCGGCATTTGCCATTTATGAGGACTGAAGAAAACCTGAAAAAAAAACCTTAATTAGGAGGACGGTTCTGGCGGGATTCAAACCCCAGACCTTCCGCTCATGAGTCCGCGCCTTAACGACCTCCTTCACCTGTGGTGGTACTGACAAATTGAAAACGAATTTGTTATGGTTCCACTCAACTGTCTATATCTAATGTTTAGTTGCAATTAGTGAGTCCTAATATTAATTTTTGTCATGTTACCCTTTTCTCACACATT
Source organism: Metallyticus violacea (assembly GCA_030762175.1). NCBI lineage: Eukaryota > Metazoa > Arthropoda > Insecta > Mantodea > Metallyticidae > Metallyticus > Metallyticus violacea. The sequence continues at coordinate 59,508,886 of CM060831.1, forward strand.
TTTATTATATATTTTGTTGCTTTTAGCATATCCGGGTCCTTTTTATATTTCACGCGGAAAATTAAAGGTCTTTCGTATAACCCTTAGCCTGCAGGACCATGTTTTGTGTTCGGAATATGTCCTTCTACCTCCATTAGACCTACCCTTGTTTCGCTTCTCTTCTTGCCTTCCATAAAGTTAGGCAAACGTCGAACTTCTCTGAGAGACTGTCAGCTCATTGCGTATTCATCACTGCCATCAGGACAGGCGAGGGGAGAGAAAAGTTGCAAATAGTGACAAAGGTGGACACATTCAGTCAATTTTAGAAAACCTGGTTTTAGAACCAATGTCATAAATATCCTGAGTGTATTACCCCATATACAAAAGCAATAGAGATAAATGCAATCCTAGCATTAAAACAAGCTTCTTATGATATGTCTACAATTAACCTAACTCTGGCAAAGGTTACCTAGCAACTAGTATTCCATGCAGTCATCACCGCCTTCGCAACACAATAAGAAACAGCTAAAATCGTCGCCTTAACAGGTATACCAACATTCAAACATGGGAATCATTTTATTAAACAAAGTTTTGAAACTCTAACAACAATGTAAGTTATTAACCATCATAAATTAACTTCCATTATCCTGGAAACATTGAAAGTGCAATCCATTAACTACATTACATTATAATTTCTTTCATATCAAAATGTTTTAATCTTTGATAATTAATAATCTCTATTATACTAACAGAAAGCTTCCTTAACCTTCTTGCTACATTGAATTTACTTTCGAATACTTAATCAGAGAGTCGAAGACATACATTCGATTGGAAAAATAAACACATCTAAGAATCTTAACTTTAAATTACTTACCATATTAATAATCAGCTCTGAAAAATACGCCAACTTTTTTTTAATTAGTTGAACTAACATATTTCTCTTTTCTCCATGTACAGAACTTGTCATATTCCTTTTTGTATATATTTTCGATTTTTGAGGAATTAACAAATTCTTAGCTACTTCAGCTTCCTTTATACTTTTTCTGGAATGATATCCATATTTTCAATATCAAACATTGCGGAATTAACATTCATTCCCATTAAAAAAAACTCGTCATACAAACGAGTACTGAGAAACCATGCAATATAATACGTCATAACATCACATTTTGCATATTTTAATACTTTTAGAAATATTTCAATGCTAAAATTTATACATGGTTTTCATTTCTAAACTTGCCTCCCAATCAGAATAATTGCGTGTTTAAAATAAGTTTAATTTTAACAAATAAAATAGATCAATTTAGACATTTAGGAGGAAGTTTAACTCCCATAAATCCCCCACTTTGACGCTACTACCTTTTGATGCTTGAATGTTAAAGAGAGTGCTATTGTCACATCTTTTGTTTCTTGTTATCGTTGCTTGGCAACTTAAACTGTTGTGGAATTGGAAGAATAACATTTAAAAAAAGCTACTGAGCATTTATGTTTTGGTAATAACTGTTTTTTTTTAAATGGTATATACTTTACATGAATTAGACTATACTATAATATTAATAATTGTAATTTTATTCCAAAAATTAAACACCTGGAACTAACTTATTTTTAATATTTAATTTGAATAAGTTTCTTAGAGTTAAGTTAAGCCGGTAACGTAATAGTTACGTTCTTTATTCGAATTCCTGCATTTTAAATTGCAGCGTCCTAAGCCATAGCTGGGAAACGTTTCAGGCTAAGGACGGTGAAAAACCTCTCCTTTATAGTAATTGCTACATGAATGAACATTATTCATAGTGATGTTATAATGTGATAACATAATCTCAATTATACATTTTTTCATTGTTTTATTACTTAAAATAAGCGCTATGTATTACTTGTTTAATAAGTCCTATAAACTTAAATAATTAATTTGGTTAGAGGGTAAATTTTTTCCATATTTGGGACATTTGCACGCCGACCGTAACCCAAAATTTTCTAGCTTGATTCTTCCTTTCCAACTTACGTTCTGCACACCGCTATAAAGAACTATTTCTATATATAAAACGAGCCCCTATATAATTAGTGGTTAAAAGAATTCTTAACAGCACATGTCTCTTAAGGAATAACTTTCTCATAGCAGTGAAAACCTTAGAGAGAAGTCTTCGAGATGTACAGAGCCAGTGAGAGAATTTCTGGTTCCATGCTTGACAATTTAGAGACGGAAGGCCCAAGATCCAAAACGAATTTTTCAAATCTGATTCTTTTTTTCGCGAAGTTTAAATACTGTTTATAGCATATGAAAGTTTATAACAGTTTTTACTGTTTATAAGCATATGCTTATTGCATAATGCAAATGATGTAGATTATTTCATTCGACCAATGAAACGAAACAAAATTTTTAACTTTGACCATTCACAGCCAGGTTACAGAGTGAAATTATCGAGAGAGAAAAAAAAGTATCAAATCCGTTTTATCACGCGACCAACATTTGCCTTGTGGTCAGTGTAGCCAACTCTATACCTCCACTAATACAGAGGTATAGATTTCCTGAACACACAACACTAAACACTTTTGCTAGAGGCGGTGGGAAGCTATTGATAGCAATAATAGCATAGACAATCGGCAATCATAACGCAACATGGAGGGTTTTTCAAAGGGTTTTGGTGATGTGTCAAATGTGCAAATTGGTCTTATCATTACGAATTCCAAACCACAGAATACAAAGAAAGATAGAGACACCGTATGTTATCCATTATTATTATTTATTTATTTTATTTTATTCGTGAAATAGTTGTAATAAATATCACTCGAGAGTCTAAGCGTTCCAGATAAATTCACTCACTACATTTGTGAATTTGTAGGTAATCTCAGGCCCTCTCGTAATATTACTTGTGACAATTTATGGCCATTTTTAAGCAAATACATTTAGCATATGGCGTCAACTCTCGGTGGAAATCTAAGGTGACTACACCATGCGTTTCAGTGAGGTTTTTGCTATGAGCGAGCCCTCCACTGGAGGAGGTAGCAAGTCTGCTTGCTTACTTGTTGGCCTCGCTGACTGTCGCAATCGTAGCATAGCAGTTCCCGGGTGCGCTTGTGTTGTTCGTTTTAAAGTCGATAATATACATAAAACCTACTGGGTTTACATCGGCACGGCGTGCCTTTATGTGCTATTCATTTTTACTTCAGTGGTGAAAGAATCATACAACAAATATTTTTGAGCATATATTTGATTCTGTTACTTATGTGAATACCATATAACCCCCCTTTTCAGAGAATTAACTTAAAGGAAACGTGATCATACATTTTTTCAACAGGACTCTGCCACTGCTCCGAATAATTTCACTAGAGCAATTAACAAGTGTTTCTACAAGACAGAGTTATTAGTAGGGATTTCTGGCCAGGAGGTCCTTCGATTTAACAGTCTGAGGTAAGTTAAAAAATGCCATATACAAGAGGAACTCGCACACCATACAAAAACACATAGATAATGTGCCCCAATTTTACAAAATGAGCTACAGTGAGTATGAATAATTTTCTAAAGAGATGCCAAAATGTGTGAAGCATGAAGGCGGGCAGTTTCAACACCCCATTTGATAATTTGATAAGTAATGAAGCTCTTAAATTGGTTCGTGTATTGTTGTATAGTTGGTTTGTGTTATTGTTTTACCTCCAGCTAATCACCGAGACCCGGCTAACATAGGCAAAACTCCCCGGGGGAAAACAAATTGATCGCACGGTATTAAGATAATTAATGAAATCTAACAGCCTCAGAGTACAGCAAAGATAAAGGCCATTGTTTTCCAATGGAGTAAAAGAGCTTATGAGGAAGTCGCCCAGCAAGTAATATATTTTATATATTTTATGTGAGATGCATGTCAGTCATAAATGATAAAGGTATATTTTCTGTAAAATTAATTAGACTGTGTGATTCTAAGACATACGTTGTTACAAGAAGAATATAACAGTTTTAAGCTGAAAAAAATGTCTTCCCGATGACAGGTATTTATTAAAGAACAGATGAGAAGCGAAATAATGAGACGAGGAAGCAAAATTTAATACAGTACGACCGACAGAACAGCTAACATCTGGAACAAACGGGTGGATGATAGGTTTAAAACATTGCCCATACTAGACAGACGTATCTGTGACTGTGCTATAAAGCATAGGGATCAACATAAACAACCTTCATATAGGGAACACCTCTCATGGCAGCGAACTATGACACTTGATAATTGTGATACTGGAGCTGACAGGGAAAATTCTCTTTCTTCCATAGCATCAGCACATTTCTCTCAATATTTTCAATATCGAGATTATCATTTCGAGGGGAAGTGAATCGTAATCGAACGAATGCTCCGCTCTTTTATAGGACTTCCGGGATATTTCCTTCTACGCTTATCTCAATGTTTTTCTTTACTGTTTAAAGATCAGATAAGAAGATGGTTTTGTTACACAGATCACACAGATCACAATTGCCTATAGCTAGTTTAATTGGGTTATTTCCGCACTTGGTTTCCCATATGAAAGTTTTTTTTTATATTCTCCTTAAAGATTGTAACAAAGAATTGGACATGTTGTATATTATTTCATATACGAAGTCGCCCAGACAGTAATGCCCCACATTTTTTTTCTAAGCCGACAACAATGTTGCAGATGCGAAACGTTAGGTATGAACTATTTGAAGTTTCCTGAGTTCGCGCGCAAAATTTCCGTTTCCTCCGACAGATAGCGTAGCTGCAGCAATGTTACAAAATGGCGTCTGTTAAGTAATGTGCGTTACAAGCAGCGTGTCGTCATTGAATTTCTCACTGCGGAGAAAGAAATTGTGATGAATATTCACCAACGTTTGTATGAAGTCTATGGAATATCTACAGTAGACAGAAGTACAGTTGGGCGCAGGACACCGAGGATGAGGCCATCAGAAGGCGATTCGGCGGAGCTCCAAGATTTGCTGCGAACGGAGGCACACCTGACATGTTGCAGCATGCTGATGTTTTCATTCGCGACTCGGCAGCTGGCGCTGAAGCTGTCAATCAGCAAAGGAAGCGTGGATGCAATTATCGGCGCTGTTGATTACTCAAAAGTGTGTGCGAGATGGGCTCCGCGCTGTCTTACGGTGGAACACAAATCTCACAGAAAAAAAAAAAAACATTTCTTTTGAGTTGTTGCAACGTTTTGAAGCTGAGGGGAAGTATTCTTGTCCCGGATTGTGACAGGTGATGAAACCTAGGTTCATCATTTTCAGCCCGAAACAAATCGTTGGAATGGCGTCATCCTCGCTTTTCACAAAAGAAAAAACATTCAGAGCAACTGCTTGCGCCGGTAAGGTCATGATCACTGTGTTTTGGGACTGTTATTCTCATCGATGTGATGCCAAGAGGCAGTACCATTAATTCAGAAGCATATGTCAACACATTAACCAAACTCAAGAAGCTTTTCCAGCAAATTCGGCGCCATAACAGCCCAGGAGATGTTTCGATTCGGCCTCATACAGGTTTGAAGATTTCTGAACACATCACGAAACAGGGCTGAACAGTGTTACTCCATCCACCCTACAGCCCTGACCTAGCTCCTTCGAACTTCCATTTGGGCCATTAAAGTATAGCATTCGTGGAAGGCATTTTGAGGACGACGAGGAAGTTAGTCGCGCAGTGAAGAAATGACTTCGTGACCAGAACAAGGATTTGTGCCGACATGGCATACGCGCCTTTGTGTCTCGCTGGAGGAGGGCCATAACTGGAAGGGGAAAAAAGAGTGTGTAGATAAAAAAGTATTCTTTCATGTGTGTAATTCTCATTGTGTGAAATAAATAATTGTTTAATAAAAAAAATATGGGGCATTACTTACTGGGCGACCCTCGTAAATCAGAAAGTAAAGCAAAGAGGTCTGGAAGATATTTATTATAAAGAGAGAAATTAGAGACAAGAATGATTATTGTGATTGCTACATTCAATGTTTTTTTCATATCATTTTGATGGATATTTTCATCAGTTTTGGAAAGAAATACAGCAATGTAATTTTATATCAGCGGTAAAGAATGGGTGGGTGAGGAAACACAGAGCATTAGAGCTTAACAACTAACCGAGAGATTACACGTTTCGAATTACCAATGTATCAAACTGTGATCGATTGTTTAGATGCGATTAACTTTTCAAATGCTGAAAGTGAAAACGAGCGTAAATTTCTACTCGCAGCATTCCGTTCTAAACTGTGTTACGGTGGTTCGGTTTTTTGTTTTTTTTTTTTTTTTGTGCAAAATCCGTAAAAGCGGATCAACGTTTTCAAATCCACACCAGCTGCCAAGCTGCACCCTGCAATGTGATGCGCTCATGCGTCTATCTGAGCGAGTTACAATTGCAGGTTCAAAACTAGACTGGCTCAAGCTGGTCCTATGGTTTCTGTAAAATTTCCCTCTCTCTGTCTCAGTCTTAAAAGATGACCGATAGGTCGAATCCCTAAGCAATTAGCACAAACTTTTGTTACAGTCGGTGTTAGTGAAAATAGTTTTCTCAAAATGTGTTACAAGGTGTCTTGTAGGAAAGAAACCCATAGGTTCTTAAAACGTTACGAAAATGTACAAAATATTTAAATATAAGCTTTTTCTTTTAGCTCTTTTGGGCTTTCGGCTTTGATTTGATCAGTTCCAGGGCAGTCAAAATGTTCTGCTAAATTGGTATAATGAACGCATCAATTAATGTCTACGATGAGCAATTAGCTCATTATTATCGGTCCTGATGGTGTAGTGGTAGTCATGCTTGCCTACTAAGATCGCGGGTTCAATCCCGGCCAGGATCGATAGATGTTTTCGGACGTAAAATTCCTAAGTATGGCTTCCTTTGGAAGGGAAGTAAAGCCGTGGGTCCCATGTCGTAGATTTACGGCACTAAAGGAGCTTCAAGCCTGAAAGAAGAAGCCTCTGAGCAAAATTTAATTGGACGTTTCACGTTCTGAATTGAATGGGACGCTGATAATCTGAGATGTTAAAGAGCGTCCATAAACGAAGCAAATCAACATCATTATTTACGGATTCTTCCTTGGCTTTCGCTAATAAATGGTTTGATGCTAATGGTTTTAAGAGGAGTAATGATAAAACTAAATAATTCTTTTCACTTTAAATCAATTTTCCAATATCAACGCTTATTATGTCAAATTGCCTTGATATTACACTGGATTTCAAGCTACTTGGGACAACCATATTGACTCGGTTTGTGTAAAACTTTCTCGAATTATTTGCTTATTAAGTCAATTAACACGACTTGTATCTAGGGTCTATGTTGTTAACTCTTATTATGTTTTTTTTCCATAATATTTTATCTTATAACTTGCACATTTGGGGCAACGGATCCAAAGTCAGTAAATTTTACTATTGCAGAAAGAGGACATCCGTATTATATTTTTAATAGTTTAGTCATGGTCACAACTAATCTTCACCAATTTCAATGTCAATTTGACAACCATATATATGCTACTAGGAACAATCACTTTAATTAATGCCTAATGTCAGATTAAGTAAATCAAAAATAATTTTTAAAATGGCTTTGGGTATGTTCAACACATTACATTGCCCACTCTGTTAGTTTAAGTGAATTTAAAGCTGTTTTAAAAACTTGACTTATCCATAACCCTTTTTATAAACTTGACACATTTTTACTGTAGAAATATTACTACATTTTATTTTCTGTATACTTGACTTTTGGCTATATTGTGTGTATTAGCTCTAGCAAATAAACAATTTTAATTGTAATCATTTGCACGGGTAAAATTAACAATATTTTATATAATTTCACTATACAGAAATTTTACTTCAAATCTTGCGAGTCTGAAAAACTATATATATTTAAAATAAATGTAATTAAAACAACAACACAATAATTTAGAAATTGAGGAAAATTTAACACTATTTATAATTAAATGGTGATTACCCCGCATGATTTTGGTGTAGAATTATTTTTATATAATTATTGTTTAACATGCTATAGTTTTTATTTTATCTATTACCTCCAAAGTTTTTTTAAAAATTCATTATTATATATCTCATGGTAGTTTCTAAAGTGTAACATATACTGGTATACTTGTACACTAGTTTTGGGGATTGAGTTCATATTATTATTATTATTATTATTATTATTATTATTTATTTAAGGATAATAATAAATTTCTTGGTCTAATATTGCAGATTTTAGTTCTTTACAAAATAATTTGACAGCATCCCGATAAGGCTGCAATAAACTTATGTGTTCTATATCATTTACACATTAAAAACATTAATGAGCCCAAGACGGAATTCCATATTTTACTAATCCATATTGTGACCTTGCTTTAGACGAAAAGATTATCTTTTAGTACAAATTGCAGTTATTTGTTTTCTATACATAAGATAAGATTTACGTATTTCATAGGAAATTGCTCAAATCCCATAAAATTCCAACTGACATAACAAATGAACATGTGTCACATTATCAAAAGTTTTTGATTAATCAAAATGTAAGGTACCCACCTTTTTATTCTGTTTCTAATAACTCTAAAACTTGGCGAACAAATTCATTAACCGCAGCTATGGTTGAGAAGCCTCTTCTAAAGGCACGTTAAAAGTTACAGGGAACCTTTCTACTATTAAAAAAATCTAGGAACTTAGCTAGAAAACTTCTTTCATAACTTTTTCCAATCTCATATGTTAATGTATTTGATTTGTAATTATTAACATTAAATGTATCACTTTTTTTTTTGAAACAGTCTGTAAATATTCCTTTTTCAATTGAGGAATTTATGAGTTCTACTAATTCATTCTTAAAGCATTTTAATAGTCTAGGACTAATTTCATCCCAACCGTAGTAGGTACACAGTAATATATTTGTTCTTCTAAAAGTAGAATAGCCTCTGGGAAGAGGTTTAAATTTTTTTTGTTGTTCTGCTTCATCCAGCTTTGCTGCAGAACTGCTCAAGTGGGCATGAAACCACGCCCATACTTTAAATGATACTTATCTTCCATATGGAAAACTTTATTTAAAGACCTTTACGTTCCCTGTAAGGCATGTGTAAACCACACTTGCTTTCATGTGCCTACAAACTCGTTCCCCTCCACTTAAAAACACAAAACTGGAATACAACAAATCCTCTTCAGTAGGATTGACTTGCCTCTTTGTCACCCATCCCTGTGCTGCCTTTGTTCCACAAGAAGCGTTAACATTGTACACACACGTTAACAACCCGCTCTCCCCTCACTTCCTCTCTTCCGCCTGCAACATTATTTTAATTGGCTTTACAGTATGGCTTCTTTCGCGGGCAGTATTATGTTAATATTCTTATGGCTCTATATATTTAGAACAAAGAAGATTAACATAAAAGGTGACACACACGCGCGTCTTTCCCTCCTCTCTCTCTCTTCAAACACGCGCAAGCCCTCTCTACTGTTCCTGTGTTCGAATCCCTACAAATGTTGCCTGCTCATGATTTAACTTGCGTGTTGGTTCCGACCGTGTAGCAATTATCACGCTTCTTGCTACATGACCAAGGAATTGCATCCTGTTCGCTTCAAATTCATACTGGGGATTACCTTTTAAGTTTTTAAATTCAAATTTGCTTTTAAAAATATTCGCGTTTAAGATTTATACATTTATGCATATGTTCAAACCAATTCTCGAAACATTTTCCACACTCTGAAGCTGGTATCTCAAAAACAAGTTTTTTAAAGGTTTCAACAGTTTCTTGAAGTGATGAAAATCGCTGTCCACGTACTTTTTTGTTCAACATTTGGGAACAAAAAGAAGTCGCAAGGCAATAAATCAGATGAATATGGGTAATGAAAATTAATTCGACGTTTCTTCTTTAAATAATCAATTGTTTGAATGCTGTGTGAGAGCTGGCATTGTCATGATGAAGAACGATGCGACGTTTTCGGTTGTTTTTCCTAATTTCGTCTATGACTTCTCACAACAAATTGTTGAAACCATTTAACATTAGCTGTTTATGGTCCTATATACGAATGGTTGCGACATGTCCAATACAACCGAAGAAACAAACGATCATTTTTTCGTGAACTTTTGTGGGATTCTGTTCATCTTGGAACACCCAAACAGTGGAGTGGACTGTTGCTTAGTTTCCGGTTCATACGAATATATCCCAGTTTCGTCACCTGTTACGTTGTTGTAAACTGATTTTGAAGTTTCTTGGTGGAAGTTTTTCAGCGCTTCAACACACCAATTAACACGAGCGGATTTTTTTTAGCTTCGGTCAATATGCTTAAGAATGCCTCTATCTCATTGTAAGTCACATGCCGATCTTCTTCAATCATGTTGCGATGTATTTTGGAATGACAACCGATTTTGGAAGACCTTCACGAAATTCATCACTGACGGACGCATGACCATGACAAAATTCTGCAATTCAATTATAGTCTTTTCTGATGGTGCTTCATTACCAAACGAAGCGATTCTGTGCATCATTTTTGAGTTAGGTCCTTACTAAAATCGTTAAAAAAAAAAAAAAAAATCATCCAATGGAAACCTTCACGTGAAATTTCCATTTTTTTGCAAAATTGCTTTGCTTAAACGCTTACTGTAAACAAAGTACTGGGTCAATTTCTAAGCTGCAACTGTTTTCACAATAAAAATGTCAATTGTTCCGAAAATAGTAATGACACATTTCAATAGCGTCACCAAGTGGTCATTTGTAACAACCCTCGTAGCAGCAGCGATTACAGCTGGAAGTTTCGGAAATTCTCCCTGTAAACTCCCCACATTGTGAGTAGATGGTCATCACACAATCAACCTAAAAATATATTATTTGATTTCAATGAAAGGAAATCCATAGCCTGATTGCGTTGCTTACAAGATATTGAGTGTGAGATATACGGGGTTTTTAAAAAATAAGAGGTAACTTTATTTGTCCACATTTTCTTCATTTGTGACACATTCTTAAGCATTCAGAACTGGTTAATTACTAAAGTAGAAGGATTTATTCGTATATAAATACATATTTGTTTTTTGAATAGTTGCATTTAACATTTAGTCATATATTTATCAATAAAATACTTGGAATTATTTCAAACATACTTTAATTATCTATATTTGTTCTTATATCAGGGTATTAGTACATATTTTTTACATATTTGAGAAAAACTCATATCTTAACTTCATTAAACATTTTATATTAAATGTGTTCCTTATTTTATCATTAAAAATTATAACTGACAGATAATAATTTTAAATTTATCTTACTAGCATCTCGTTTTTCGAAACGTGGAATACAGCAAATCAACCATAACTAATCTAGAGAAGAAATTACATGCGATTACGTTTCTACTATCACATAGCTGGCCAGTACGCTGTTGCCACATCCCGTCACTCGCTATCCGTCTTCAGCGACTCCAAGATATTAAGATATCATCAACTTCTTCCTGCTCCTCTATGATTTAAAATATATTTTACACTCCATATTTACTCTTAGTATAGCACATATTTTGACACGTATGACAAAAACTCAAATGCCATTGTATAATTGAACAATTTATCTTAAATAATTTCCTCAGTTATTGTTTCAAAATTATTGTAATGGTGACAAATTTGCTTTAACTACAGAAGAATCTACGTAGTGTCATCTAGCGGCAGAAATCATAGGCTGGACTTAGATGCATTGGCGCGAAGGAGTAACGTGTATAAAAACGAGGGGCACACGTAGGAAAATGTGGGTGATCTTAAACTTTCTAACCCTGTAACTATTGCAAAATCGATGATGTCATGCCTCTGAGGATAATGTGTTTGTTACCTGATTGGACGAGCCTCTCGCGAGCTGAGTCGCCGACATAGACACTGTCTAAGTTCCAACCACAAAGTGTTTTCTCTTGTACTACAGTGATAAGAGGTAACAGAATACTATGTAGTAAATATTGAAGCCATGAGAACGTGTGTTGAGTATTTTAGACTCTAGTAGAACTTCTTAAATTAGATCCACAGAGTTCTTTTTTCTGATAAAACAGTAAAAGTTATATAGTATACATCAAACTGCGCTAAACGCTCTCCAAAAGTAACATACCCCTCCACCCGAAACCCGCAACATCCTGAGCGTCTCATTTGTTGTAGTAAAAGTAGTGAAAGTGAAGTTGAACACAATGCTACGCAAGAATTACCACGCTATAGTAAGCTGTGTGATACGAGGATAGGTCCATAACTTTTCGGTCTAACCATTTACTATGTGTGATAAAGACAAAAATTATATTTCACTTTTCAATATAGTTACCCTTTATTCCCATACACTTCTCATATCTTTGAATTAACATTTTAATTTCTTCCCCAACAATAGTCAGAAACCTTGCAAAATGGGCATAAACAGCATCCATTACTTCTTCGTCACGCTCAAATTTCTTTTCTCGAAGGTCTTTCTTGAGTTTTGAGTCCCTGGAAGCTAGATCTGGGCTATAGGGTAGATGACCGATCTCCTTGAAGTCACATTTCTTCACAGCTTTCTTTGCAACAAGAGCTGTGTGCACAGGCACGTTGTCATGAAGAAGACGCACACCACCACTCAGCTTTCCTCGCCTTTTCTATTTGAGGATGCACGTAGTCTGTGCAGTAGCCAGCATAGTACTCCCCACTTACTGTGGTGTTCCTCTCCTTGAAGTCAATGAAGAACATTCCTTCACGGTCCCAAAAGATTATGGCCATGATCTTCTTGGTTGACTGAGTGATCTTGGCCTTTAGAGGCAGTGCTTCGCCAGGTTTACGCTCTCTCTCTCTCTCTCTCTCTCTCTCTCTCGTTACAACGGAAGAGCTCCAAAAATGCCTGTCAACAGATGACTCGTTGCCGCTTTTGGACTGAGGAAAGAAGTCTAGGCACCCATCTTGCACCAACCTTATTCCTGTTTAAATGTTGATGAATAATTAGAAGAACTGTTGTTTTAGAAAGGCCCAACCTTGTTGCTATATCTGTAACTTGGAGTCTCCGGTCTTCCATAATTTCTCCTTTCACAAGAGCGATGTTTTCAGGAGTGAGCACCTTCAAGGGCCGACCTGCACATTCTTCGTTTTCAATACTTTCTCGGCCCATTCGAAAAAGTTTAGCCCATTCTTTTGAGATAGAATATGAGGGGGATGATTCCCCATATACACCGCCCAATCGCTGTTTAATTTCATTTGGAGTAAGTCCTCCTTTTGTGAAGAACTTAATAACAGCTCGATACTCCATTTGAACATGTCACACTTTTCTACACATAGTCTTGTTTATGCAGCTATATCTGAACAACTGAACACAGTGGAGCGGAAGTTATAGCTACAATTATTTACTAGCAGATAGAGTGTGACACCAGATAAGGGTTTTGTGAAGGTGATAATAGGCCTACCCTCGTGTCAGTGTATCTTAAGTGGTGAAGCAAATGAGGAATTAGATCTGAATTTAACTTCCCAAGATGTTGACAGTTACTCGCTTACTTCTTTTGATTTTTAACGAAGTTCTAGCGAGTACAAAACAATTTTAAGAAACAGACACAGTTCCTTATTTGAAAATTTAAAATAATGTTTTGTAATTCACTGTTTCCTAAACAGACAAATGTCATAGAGGATTAAATTGGTTCAACTTATGTTAGTACAAAAATGTCATTTCAAGAAGATTAAGCTCTAGATCTGTTGTTAAGCAATAACACTTTTAACTGCACTTTTTAATAACATAAGATTTAGATAAATACAGATATTCTTGCATTATTTTCCCCCATTTTATAAAACTTTTAATTCTTATTTTACTCCACATTTTGATAATAGTTCACATGTTGTACATATTTCAACATTTTTATTACATATAAATCTAATTCTGCTTATTGCACAACAAATAGGATTTTTTACATCATCAAAATACAGCGAGTTTGTTTGTTTCTGACTGTGTGGTTGAATTATAGATTTTCAACGTGTTTTACTTATGGTAAGAGATTATATTATTTGTGCAAACTCGTATTGGTCTTATTCAATGTTATTACAAAGATACACTTCGGCGGCTTCATGCCCAAAATGATCTGGCCCACGCAATTCGAGTTCTTAGACATTAACCTAACAAGTTATTGACTGTGGACCTATTTGAATGAAAAAACGTTCCTGAGAGAACCAGTACATCGATGAGTTGAAGGGCTCCATCGCACACAATGTGGCATATATTTAAGAACACGATGTTACTTGTACAAATACAAAATAGTGAACAAACACAACACAGAGAATGAAGGTATGGCAGTGGATGATACAAAAAAAAAATTCCCCTAAAAACCAGTGCCAGATTTTTAAAATTGTGCAGAAAATGAGGAAAATAAGAAAAATCAAATTTACATTTTAATTTTGAAAAATCCTCTACTGTAAAATATACGATGGGATAAACTGAATTATAAAGAAATAATAATAAATAATATATCGAACAAAGCGTGAAAAATAGAACTGTGTTTCTAATTTATTGGAAAATTACCATTGCTGTTATATTGCATGCTGACAAGAAACTCAATTTCAAAAGAATGACTGACAGCAAAGATGATAAACAAAGATACACGAAGGGGCCTCTTTTAAATTAATAACAATACTAATGTGTGATTTTATGATTTCAAGTTCAATATAGCGTCAATAAATTAAAAGTTAACCTTATTAATAAAAATAATCATCATTAACATTAACATATCTCTGTCAACTATAAACAAGTTTATAGTATAAAAAAAAAAGAACTAAACGCGGCTTTTTGAGATGACGAACTTTCTAAATGCTGTCCCAGCTTCTTCTTGGTTATTGAAGACTTTAATTCTTCAGGAAACTTGTTCAGGTGAAAATGAGTTGGTGAAAAGTCGGGTGAATATGCTGAATGAGTTAAATTTTCGTATGCCAATTCATTCAGCTTCCTGATTGCGAGATGTAAGAATAGGCCGTTTTCTATTGGCTAGTGCTAGCTGGTTTTCTTGTAGTTTCTGATGAATTTTGTCAATTCGAAGTAATTGTTTTGTCATAGTGGAGACGATTGTAGTGTATAAAACTAGTCGCACACCACCATACAATCGCTGTAACCTTCCTCTTATGTAATTAAGAGCTTCTTTGCTTCATCCGGATTAAACCATTGTTCCATCATTTGCAGTTGTGGCTGGGAATCCACTTTTCATCACGATCCAGAAGGGACATTTTTCCATAAAAACAGCGAAGAATACGCTTCAAACCCACGACGTTTTTGATGCTAGTTTAATTCCCTGGAATCCATTTATCAAGCTTTTTCAATTGTCTTATTTTTACCAAGTTACGCGCACAAATGATCGTAGGCGCAAGTGTGAGTTCCTTAGAATTTTATCCAGTAGTTTGATGTATATTTGCTTCAACAATTTCCCTGAGCTGATCATTATCATCTTTACTTTGACATCCCCCATTAATTTCCGGGAGGACTAGCAATCAATTGTAAGTAGTAATATCAATGTATTAATTTTTAGTCTTAAATTGTGTAATATTTGAGTCCGTTTATATATTGAAACATATTTTTTACAGCACCTTCGACCCTCACCATTTAAAGTGGTAGCTCATGGGTTCATATTGTGGGGAGGTCAGGGAGGAGAAAAAATACATTATTATTATTATTATTATTATTATTATTATTATTATTATTACTATTATTATTATTATTACAAAAATGCTCATAACTTTACATTGCTACACTGTTTTCAACATTTCATGCATAATTTATTAATGCTGCAGGCTTTTTGCACAAGAAAACTGTATATCTTGAATGTTATAAAATCCCATGAAATATTTTTGAATGTCCCATGAAGTATCTACAAGCCTAAGATTTTCCAGCTATATCTGCAAGTAAAAAAGAGAGATTTTTTGATTTCTTTGTCAATATAACACTGGGTTTCTTCTTAAATACATTCTATTAGCTCATTCTGATTTTTATTTATTTATTTATTTTCCCGAAAGACCCCTGAAGTAGTTAATTTTACCCCATTGTTCTTTCAGCTCTGTATTCTTCTTTTTCTGCCTTTTTAAAGATTGGGTTTACCCCGTTCCGCGCCAAAGATATTTTATTCTTTAAATTGATTTCTCTACCTAGTTCTGGCCGCCCTATATCCATCTTCCAATTGTTTTATAAAGAAAAGCTTGCTGTGATAGTCTGTCAGGGGACATCCGATTGATTTGCTCTTGCTAGTACTTTTGGTAGGGAATTATCTTGTACCTTACTATTTCTTACACCCAGTTCCAGTCTTATGTCTGTACTTCTGAGTTTATTGCTTAGAGATATCCCTAATAACCTTCTCATAAATTTCGTTTCTGAGCTTTCAATTTTATTTTTATCTTTCCCTCATTACGCAAGTTTCATTGGTTTCCATACAACGTTATGTAATTTGAGTTTTACCTCCTTCCTCATTGAATTCCCCAAGTATCTATTGATGCGTCCGTTTATTGAGTTGAAATAATTATACTCTGTGAGCTCATATTTCTATTTGATGTCAGCTACGAGAATTATTATTCGAAGTGCCACCTAAGGGAATACTCTTATTTAAATAATGTAATAGTAACATCAATTAGCATCTTTAAAATTCCAATATTTTTCTCGCTTCTTCATTATGCTGCAATCTTAATAGTTTATTGCTTTCGTTTAGTAAGACACAGTGCTGAAATGTTGCTTAAGCAAAGTTTTAAATGAAAGACAATAATTTATGTGAGCTTCACTTGCTTTCTTGTACACACTGGCGTAGATAAGTTTTTCAAGCTATCATATCCTTCAGAGAACCAAAAATATTTCACTGTGCTTAGCAGCATGCAGGGCCAGCAACATAATTTGTCCTTCGAAGCGCTTTCACGCAATCATTTATGATTAATGTATCGACTGCTCTTGTTTCACCTTATCTTTCTTACGCATTTGGTATAGGACATTCAGATCTTAACATTTAATTCCTTTCTTCTTGAAAATCAAAGTTAGCTATAATAATATCTTAACTATAGCATTCACCAGAAATAGAACTAAGTTTATCCTTTTCACTCAATAAAAATAGTAGAAATACACAGTAAACTTAACACAATACCACCACATTGAAATAACTAATAAATTCACTCTTTATAAATAAAACATGATAAAGTTCCTGTACGAGAAGTCTCAGTTTGCGACCTGCTATCACGGATCTCACGAACCAACTTCACAAACTGGGAGAGGACGAATGATTTTCACTAGTAACCTGGCACTCATCACATCACATGCACAATTCCTGTATGCCTCTCTCAGATACAATTGCAAACTCAGAGTAAAATATAAGTTCAGCATAACAGCAACATTAATTAAACGGGTGCTTTAGTGTAGAAATAAAATGAGAGGAAACGAAGAGGCGAGAGGCCTCCAAATGTCGCCTTAATCTAGAGCTAAGTATGATGTTTATATCTGAATTTCTGAAGAAAATAAATTAGAGCAATTCCACGTGCTTTCAAATTGTAACACTATAGAGGCTTCTCACAAGGTATAATTATTTCAATATGAAACTAATCATGAATGAACAAACGTAGTAGACCAGTTCAGTAAAAATGTGCAAATTGACAGACCTTAATGGGAATTAAAATGCTCTACTCTGCCAAAGTTAATTCACTGTTCATTATCTCAGAAACTTAAGCTGAAATTTCATGGTGTTCTTATAAACACATTGTCACTTGAGTGATGAAAAAAGAAATTGCACTGAATAGTAAGAAAGATTCATATTTTTAAATGTAATAATGCACTTACACAATATTATCAAAAATTTTCATTAAATTAGTTATTATTTTGTTAAAAATAGTTGCTGAAAATTTCAAGTTTTTACGGTTACCTACACGTTTCTGATATAATGGAGAAAATTTTTTTTCTTTCTTTCAGAAATTGCAATTAAACGTAAACATTCAAAGAAAACTGACAATTTTAGAAAAAATAGAATCCAGAAAACCTCCAGGCTGGTAGTCCTCTATCTCTTCCTCTTAATCTTCATATATTTTTATTATTTACATATTTATTGGCATACAATTGAAAAAAATGTCTCTCTAGATAAAGCTATAGATGTTTAACCCGGTGAATGATCCAGAACAGTGTATAAAAGCCGTGACACATTATTTTCCATTTATTTTTTAATTAGTTAGAATTATTGGACAGCTATAAAAATGTATCAAAATATGCGGGGAAATAAATATATTCTAATTCTCTATTACGACGTTGATAATGTTAGTGTGAGAGAGAATATTTCCTCAAAATCCAAAATACCATTAACATTTCTGCAACTTGGTTACTAAACAATATTTCTGAAAATTATACAGACTATTTTACTTATGTGACATCATCATAAAATAGACAAACGAAATGAAACAAGCGTTTGAATTTTGACCAATCACAGCCCGATATTGCAGTAAAATTATCGTAAATTTTTGTTTAAATTCCTTTACAACGCGAGTGCATTTCACTTGTGGTCAGTGTAACCAACTCCATTACCCACTATAATTCCTAAGCACGCATCACTGACCACTTTTGCTAGTAGGCTAACTTAATGTACATTCCACTCAAACAGTCCGAAATAGTTTTGCAAATTATGTAACGATATCTGCCTAAGCAACTATACGTTTTAATAAACAATTTATTCAGAATGGTAAAATGTTATGTGTTTTGTATTTCTCGATTGGTATTAGCGAGGGGTAGCGAGTCGCTCCTGATAGTGTAGTGGTAACCATACTTAACTCCTAAACCCAAGATCGCGTGTTCGACCTCGGCCAGGACCGATGAATTTTTTCGGCCATAAAAATCCTAAGTAAAGCCGTGGGTCCCGTGTCGTACATTTACGGCACGATACCTCAAGCCTGGAGAAAAAAAAAAAAAAACTGAGCAAAATTTCAAGCCGTGATTTGAATGGGACGCTGATGACCTGAGAGTTTAAAAAAGTTTAAAAAAAACTTTTTTAAAAAAATGGTAGAGACTGTAATAGTCGACTTTCGTCTATTTCACTTTCACGGTTTCTGAATAGTTAGGTTATTCACAACATTTTACACAATTGTTAATTCTCTGTATTTCTGAAAATCTGTATTTATGAATAATTAATTGTTAATATTCTGTGCAAGAATTTCAAATGTATACTTTTGTTCTTATTCTATTCATGAAATAGTCCTAAACTTGTATTTGGCTATACTTTATTAGCGTTACTAATAATCGACATTCGTCTGTTGCTAGATGGCTTGAAAAGGTTAAGTATTCATAATATAAATATACAATTATTACAATTTTGCAAGTCAATTATATTTAAATTCTTATTTTATTCGTGTAATAGTCCTAATAAGTAATATCACTTGAGGGCCTGAACTTCCCACTTTAAATTATCATCAATTTCAGTCCCTCTTGTAATAAAATTTCCCAATGGATAGTAACTTTTAATTACTTTTGTGCTACTTCTATTGCACAACGACAATCGAACCTTCTTTATGTCCAGCATTATTAGAAGAATAACTCAGTATTCCTGTCCATGGATCAGTAAAACGTGTCACAAATATTTTTGGGTATGACATCTTAAGAGCTCACCAATTATCATCTTCTGGTTGTAGGCTTATATATAACAACATTTCCTTATTTGCCCTGCTGGTATCGGCATTGAGGAAATACAGCTTCATTTTGCTATCGCTGTTAATTAGTGAAGTAAATAGTGTGGAATATTATGCTTTTATTTCTCTTAGACGTAAAAGTGAAAGCCCACAATATTATTGTTCAGTAAATGGAAAGTGTCAAGGTAGAATGACCACAACCTCCGTTTTATCAAAGCATGAAGAAAATATAACCTTTTACTAACATTCTTAACAGCGATTCGTTTCTTCCTTTTTTTCGCGTTCTGCTTCTTGAACCGGCCTTCATGCAGGGCAAGAACATGAGTTCACTCAGCTTATAAAAAGCAGTCATACTTAAGATGGTTTTTTACCCCTACTTTAAGCTGCTTCTTTTTTTTTTTTTAATACCTTCTCCGCTTCGTTCTTCCCCGCACGAGGACTAGCAGGAATTTTATATATATAGGAGTATATACCCGTCTCTGCAAGTCGAACCAGGTCTTCTTTGTTTGCTGCAGTCAAGTTTCGTTTCTAATGGTGCGAAGCAGTAAGAGAGAGAGGGAGGGAGAATGATGGAGTAAATAAGAGGCACAATGGTAGGTGCGACAGAGATGGGAGAGGGAGCTTTTCAAAAGAGGAATGGGATAAAGCAAGAGGGTAGAAAAGGACGGACATGAGCGAGATGAAATGAGTGGGGCAGATTTTGCCTCATGAAAGAGGGAACGTGATAGCGCTGGTGGGAAGGGGGAAACCATGTATATCGATTCAGCACTGCGCGCTCTGGCCACACCCTCACTGCTGCCAGCCTTCCAGCTTTGCTGTTATCTACTCCAGCTCGGTGGCAGCAGTGGGTTCTTTTTATATGGGCGCTTGTAATAAAAAAAAACAAAACGCACACGTATATACGAAAGGGACGCACTCAGCACAATAAGTTCTACCTCGCAGAAAACTACACATGATAAAACAATGTAGCGCTGTAATAAACAATTGCCGACTAAAAACTTAGCTGCAATTCTTTTTTAATTACCGCTAATCCACATTCACTGCCTTTCGTTTAAATGTTGTTTCAACAACCTGATAATACTTAGCGGAAGATAAATTAGAAAATCGGTTGAAACAGAGAACAGGATTGATTTTATTATCATCTATTTTATTCACAACGTTCTTCTAGTTTACACACACACACAGAGTAGGTAAAACCATTTCTCAAAATACAACTTTTCATTTCAAAACTTCCAGTCTTAATAACTCGTTTTTTTTAAAAAAATACATTTAATTAAAAAAAATACCTGAATTTAGATATTGAGTTTGGAGTCAATGTTGATTGCATTTTAAGTTACAACCTCTCGCCTCCAGTCATCCCACTTTGACATTTCAAGTGGCGCCCCTAAGGCACTAAAACCTTATGTTTTAGGCGCCTAAATAAGCAATGAAAAGGGGTTAAAATTTAAAAATTGATGGAAAAAAAAATTAATTACATCTGTTAGAAAAGCACACATGCAGGGGCGTAGTCGTAAAACAAATCGGACATAAAGTTTTGCTCTTCCGTAATTAATTTCCTAAATTCCAATGAAAGGAGCTTAAATGTTTCTTTACCGTAGTAACATGAATAGAGAGCTAGTCCAGTATCAATAACACTTTTCTGAGCAATTCAAGCAGCTTTTGTCATCATTGAATTATCTGACACTTTTCGCCAAATAATAAACAATGCTTGAGGACTTTTTCAAAAACATTTAATGACATTAGCCTCTTGAAGAAACGTTGCATTTTCTAGCTGTTGTGTGTGAGAGGCAGCAAAACTTGGTTCTCATTTTTTGTGGTCTTAAGTAATCAACAAAGCAACAATAATTACAACCTAAACACTCATATTTGTCTACTAACCACATGTTTTACTTTCTTACTTTTTCCTACTCTAACCATTCATGTTCACAACATATAAGCAGATGATCTGCATCTGAACCTTTAACTCTGTTGATGCTGCTACTGCTGCTGATGATGATATGATGTATATTTGTCGAGAATTGAGGAAAGTAAGGAACACTGTTCTATGTCACTGCCCAGTGCAACCCATTCATTTCTGGTAATTAATTGGCGTGTTATTATTCGATCTTTGAATTTTCGAAAACCTTATTTGCGGCACTTCTTTCCATTTTCGATCACTAACCATACTCTTACAAAATTCTTACCTCTCTGTCGCACATAGAAGCTCACATTACGAGGGTTACCTTTTTAAAAAACGACTACTAAGTGGCGCTATTGAGACGTGTCATTACTATTTTCGGAACAATTGACATTTGTTATTGTGAAAACAGTTGGAACTCATAAATTGACCGAGTAACTTGTTTACAGTGATCGTTTAAACAAAGCAATTTTGCGAAAAATTAGAAATTACAACTGAAGGTTTTCGTTGGATGATTGTTTACAGTTTTAGCGAAGATCTAACTCAATAGCAATGCATGAAATCGCTTCGCTCAACTTTTGGTAGTGAAACACCTTCAGAAAAGACTGTTTACAATTAGTTTGCAGAATTTCGTCATGGTCATACGTCCGTCAGTGATGAATTTCCAGAATGTCGACCAAACTCGGTTGTCATTCCAAAAACATCATAACATGATTGAGAAGATCGGTATGTGACTTGCAGTGAGACAGAGGCATATCGAAGACTGCAGTACATTCAGATTTTGCATGAACATTTAGCTGTGAAAAAGATCTGTTCCGGGTGGATCCCGCATAATGTGACCGAAGTTTTAAAAACGATGTTAACTGGTGTATGGACACGCTCAACATTTTCCACCGAGGAACCTCCAAAATCCGTATACAACAACGTAACAAGCATCGAAACTTGTTATATTCGTATGAACCGGAAACTAAGCAACAGGCCACTGTTTGGTAGTTCGAAGATGAACCGAATCCCACAAAAGTGGTCCGTTCACGAAAAAATGATCGTTTGTTCCTTCTGTTGTGCTGGCCATGTCGCAACCCCTCTTTTAGAGGATCGAAGAGCTGTTGATGCTGAACGATATATAACAATTTGTTTGATAGGAGTCATCGACGAAATCAGGAAAAACAACCGAAAACGTCGCATCATTCTTCATCACAATGCCAGCTCTCACACGCACGTCAAACAATTTATTTTTTAAGGAGAAAATGAATGTCTCATTGCCCGTATTCACCCGATTTATCACCTTACAACTCCTTTCTGTTCCCGAATGTCAAACAAAAATGCGTGGACAGCGATTTTCATCACCTCAAGAAGCGGTTGAATCCTTTAAAATGCATTTTTTTGAGATATCAACTTCAGAGTGGGAAAAATGTTATGAAAATTGGTTTGAACGCATGCAAAAGTGTACAAATCTTAAAAGCGAATATTTTGAAAAGCAATAAAACAGTTTGTTAAAAAATGTTTTTTTCTTTCTTAGTTTTTGTAATAACTTAAAATGCTCCATTTGTCTTGTAAAGTTCTTTACATCGCTGAAATATTTTAAAGAAAACCTTCACCAAGATTTTGAGGGAGAAAGTCAAAGTGAAGATATCGCAGCGTACTCTTTGTCTTTTCATATTGTTGAGCTCAATTTTCCTTTTGCAAAAATTTAATATTTAATTAAACCATAAAAAAAGAAATTATTTGTATCGTAAAAAGATAGTTAAGCAATAGTTTAAAAAGTTAGCTTATATTTTTGTTACCGGCATCACACGTTGACCACAATTCGTATTGAAAAAAAAATTATTGCATTCTATGGCGATTGTTGTCTAATTTACGGTTGAGCTAAAAAGGACCAACAAAAACTGATCTTCGGCCAACCTATATCTCTTTCCTATTGGTTTATAGATTAAACGTTGTTTTGGTATGTTAATATTATCCATTCGCTCTAAATGAGCCCACTATTCACTATTATATCATTTAAGTTCTCAAACTTTAAATTTCCTTATATTTTCATTTGCAATTCGTTCAGTTTGTGTTCCTACTTCATTTCTGCTGCTCGGTGTCTTCTGTCAAAGAGTACAAGCCTCTGATTTATATAACATCGGAAGTGCAATATTTTTAATTACCGTTATTAATAGTACCACTAATTGGATTCATTTTACTAACCTTTTAGCGAATTTCGAAAGAATGTAGCTATTGCGGTGTATTCAAAAAACGATTTTTGAAAAAGTTCTTCAAATCCATCGATTACCGAAAATAAAAATATATATATACAGCCATACGATATAAATGAATAAAAGGTGACTTTTTGAATAATATAACTATTAACAATAACTAAAGGACAGAAACACTTACATATTCATGGATTAACGCTCGCTGTATTTCGAACTACTCGTGTTCTTCAAAGGCAAGAAGACAAGTGAAGCTGATATATATATATAAACGTCTAATGGCTGCAGTTTTTACAAATGATTCGAGTTCGTTAATCAACAAAATTGGATCATTGGGAGTGGGGGTTAACCTAAAACGAAAATTAAAAAATATAATAATAATAATAATAATAATAATAATAATAATAATAATAATAATAATAATCGCTCTGCAATTTTTTGTTTTACTCGGAATGTTTCATTAAAATAAATGAAATGAATGAATGAATGAATGAATGAATATAATAGTTTCTGAAAATTAAAATTTAAAAATCACTCTACCGACCGAATTTTAATTTTTTTAAAGGCAACTCGATATATGCCAGAAAAATAAAATAGCAAAAAAATAGTTTCTGAAGATCAGTGAAATCCAATTATTAGAAATGGGGGTTTACCTGATACCCAACATTTAAACATCGCTTTAGGAGCATTGTTTTTTAGCAACGGAGCTCCGTATTTACCATTTAAATAAAATAAGAAAAACAGTTTCTCGGGAAATCGGACCATTAGGAGTAGGGGTATACCTGAAAATCGAAATGTAAAAAGCGGTGTAGCGTTTAATTTTCTTTCTATTATTTCAAAATAAAAGGGCAAATTAACTCAGCATATAAATATAAAACGGTTTTATATTCGACAAAAGCACTATCGTGAAGATAGCAAATGTGAAATATTACTAATATGTGTTTGACAATTATATTTGTATGTAGAGCACTCTGTAATAACATTCAGAAATCGTTTGCATTACATGCTTTTACTGCAATAAAATTTAAATTAAGTTTCAAAGCCACTGAAAATTGATGGAACTTTGAATTGTTTATTGTTGATTGTTGATTGTATATACTTGCATAATGTATTGTAATTGTTTTTAAATACTAACATATTTTTATTTTATTGAAACAAACGTGTATCTTCTTCTTCTTCTTCTTCTTCTTCTTCAATAAACGAGATAAGTCGAAAATTTCTGTTATTTCTCGCTTTCTTCTTCTTGTTCTCATTTGGTGACCCTTGGCCAGCCGCGGCGACCTCTGCTTCCTCTACCTCTGTCTTACGACTTCATTGATAAAGGGCAGTATTGCAGGGGAGCACGTGATCAGCATGTCGGCACCCCGCCGGTCACCTACCACGCGGCTTTCATGGTCTCCATCAGACAGCTTTTCAATGTTCTTCACGAGGACTCGTTTCAGACTACCCTAACTTAGGAAAAGTCGTAAGTAGGTACCGGGAATCTAATCCGGGTCTCCCGGCTAGCAGGCAGCAACGCTAACCGCTAAACCAAGGAGGTTGTCTTCTCTCTATTTTAGTGAAGTAAAGATGATATCAAAGGCGTAGCTCATAAACATGGTTACATTTAAACATACCCACACAGTGTAGCTTTACCTATCACAGGTCACATATCTCATTTAATTAATAGTGTACCATTAATTTTTTGGTTAATAATAATAATAATAATAATAATAATAATAATAATAATAATAATAATAATAATAATAACAATAATAATAGTTCTAAAATGGGTTTCTCTTTTGTAATACATGTTGCAAGAATTTTAATTTTGTTTTCCTAAACCACACAGTAATGCCATAACTTATTTCATTTCATTAATTAACAAGGCCAAAATTTGATGTTACGTTCTTTTTTAAAGTTATTCGCTTAGTGAGGAATTCGCTTACTTTACACAGCTTCAGGGTGACGGACATTTTACATTTGTTCAATTGGTTTATTTTCAATAAACACTCTTACTTCCTTTTATATAAGGATTCCAGAAGGCTATAACTTTGATCTTTTGAGAGGATATTGTTATTTATATGTTTTAATCATTTTTCCAGTTGAAACAACGCTCTTTGTAAACATACTTTTATTTTCAGTAGTTTTCAGCTGATCTTTCGTAAATAATTTATTAACATTTTATTTAGTGAATCTGCTAACTTTCAATGTTCATAGAAAATTTTTGTCAATATAAAATTATAAAGCATAGGTTACAGGACACGTACTATTATGGATTTTGCACTAATTTTATCCACCATCTTTGTTTCTTTATATAGCTTTTTAAAAACCCGAGTTAAATGTAACGGCGTTTCCCTTTTACAATCTTTAGTAAAGTCCTCGAAACCTTTGAATTTTTGTGTGAAAGCAAGTTGCAACAAAAACAAAATATTCCGCCTAATGGAGGCAACAACTGGTTGCTGAAATAAATGAAGACGTGCTTCAAAATAGGTTCGCAGTTAAACCATTTCGGGAGTCCCTTATAACAAGGAATGCCAGAAAATATTGGTTTGCTAAGTGAGACAAAACCAAACAGGGAAGAGAGAGAGAGAGAGGAGAGATATTTTTCATGGGTTGGGCTTCAATAATGGACGAGCGGGTAGGGTAATACTGGAATCTAGCCAGAACCCGCGTGGAGTGCTACTGTGACGTCACCCGCAGAGTATTAAGGGGAACAGGTTCTACCTCTGCTAAAGCCAGTACCTTTCGTCAAAACTATCTCGTCTTGATTCATAAAGCGATCGTTTTTACAGTCTTTTATGATCTCGAATTACTAAATAAATAACATTTAGGAGTAATTCGTCGATCCTGGTGATGTAGTGGTTACCATACTTGCCTCCTAAACCCAATTCGCGGGTTCAAACCCGGCCAGGAGCGATGGATTTTTTCGGGCGTAAAAAATCCTAAGTATGGCTTCCTTCGGAAGGGAAGTAAAGCCGTGGGTCCCGTGTCGTACATTTACGGCACGAAAAAGAACCTCAAGCCTGAAAGAAGAGGCCTCTGAGCAAAATCTGTCGGCCGTTTCACGCCCTGAGTTGAATGGGACGCTGATGACCTGAGATGTTAAAGAGCGTCCGTAAATAAATCAATAATATATATAATATTAATGAAAAATAAAAATAAAGAAACACTATTAACAATGTAACAAATTAACACTAATAATAAAAGTAGATAAAGATAAAACACTGAGAGAAAGAGTCACACTTGAAATTGCAAATATATATGAGTAATTCCATATTTTTACTTGGCATTTAACTAAATCCTTTTACGGAGTTGCAGATGAAAACAGGAAAGTTTTGAAGTCACGCACAGGGCTTGAATCTGCTTATCAAATGCTAATTAACCTTTCTATTGTGAGTTTAGAAAACCTGGGCTGAAGTGCTTGAACATTCCTATTGTCTTTAATATAAAGGTTAACTTTCGAAGTTTCCAAGGTGCAAATAATAGAACGCAGATAATTCGGAGTTACATCATAGACGAGGATATTTTATCTGCTTACCCTTCCCATTCTCGCCTACACAGCTAATGATCAGAGCCCGGGAGTTAGGCAAAATGACTAACTGGGTGGATATATTTAAGAGTCAGATAGTTATGAACACATTTCCGTAGGGGTCATTAGGGTCAGTTTTTTTTGTGTGCCTATTTTGGCTTCTGTTGCCCATTTTTAGGTTTAAAACCATTTTTTGCCTATTTTAAATCGTAATGGATTTTTTCTGCTATTATTTATGCATTTTAAAACACATTAAGAATTGCAATATATCTAAGAGAAAAAAGTTGTAAAATTAAATGGCACGCTCCCCTTACAAAAATATCTGTTGAGGATTTTGTTATACATTTATTTCTTTTCAAGCAGTCAAAATCTTTCCCCACAATCCATTCACGTAAGCTCTTTAAATAGCAGAACCTTCATTAGTGAAAGGAAAACACGGCTAACTCGGTCATACGAATACCACGAAATATGGAGGATGAGGGAAGTACTGTAGTTTTGAACAGTCCTGGCAAATGATCTTTAATCAATCTGCGTGAGACAATTCTAGGAAATTTGGGGGGAGGGTAACTTCTCAGCTGCACAAATGTAACAAACAATTGCAAGCGAGAAAGATGAGAGCAGTACAGTTCTACTGTCCCTACAATGTGTTCAGTACGAAAGTAAGAGATACTAACCTGATACCTCTATAAATGCGTAAACAGAAAATGAACTCGACCAGAAACCACTACGCATCTTTTACTCATTCGCCAGGACTATTCAAAACAACTTTGCTTTGTCTTGAGCAACTTTCCATGATGTTCTGAAAGGTGAATGTTCTGTGGTAACTGGTATGAGTCCTTCCGAAATAGCTTGTCTTAAATATGCTGAAATCCCTTCAGTGAAGTAGAACGCTCTTTTTCCATGATAAAAAATTCTCTCTGGCAAGCGGTTGGCTATGACAAAAACATCTTCTTGTTGCTTGTAACCAAGAAAAGTTAGCTTAAGTACTTTAATTATGCAATAAAGAAAATATTAAGTATCTTATATACCTATTTTCATTAATGAGTGATATTACTCTCTGTTTTACTTTTTATAAATGCCTATTTTCAGTATTTTAAGTGCCTTTTTGTCTGCTTATTTTAACCAAACTAAATGCCTGAACTTCCGGGCTCTGCAGTTAGATTATGATAATTATATTTATTTTGTAATCGATAGTCTTTAAATATGTAGGTAATCAATGTTTTACGTTTTTTTGTATTATTGATTTTATCAGTAGATAAATTGGTTTAAAGTATTTTAGGGACATGGTAACAACAGAATATTAAACGTTTGTATAATCATGAGCCCAAAGTTTTTTGTTTCAAGGTCATGTGATGTGAGCGAAGTTATTGACTAGTCTTAATTGAAGGTTTAAATTGTTTTCACTCACAATTTAAATACTCAGGAGTGAAGTAAAGATAAGTAGGGTGTAGTTTTGGATAGAACGTGGAAATGGAATTAAAGTGAACACGGTAAAAGTGATATAAATCTTAGTAAAATTCCTTAGCAGCTAACGGGAATCGGGAATAGAACCTGGGCCTTCCAGCCAGTAGTCAGCAACGCTAACCAGTAGACCAAGGAGGTGGTCAGATTGTAATATATTTATAAAGATCTTACTTACTTCTTTCCTTTTTAGCTTAAACCACAATACTCGTCTATCTATAGTATCAACTTTTTTTTTTTGAGGGGGATGGTGTTTAACGCCCGTTTTTACTAGTCCTCACTAGTAAAAACAGGCGGTGGACACTGATGATGCATGAAATAATAAATTGGGAAAGGATTTATTAAGGAAGGAAACGTTCCAGGTCTAATTTTAGGGTACCTCCCCGGCATTTGCCTGTTATGAGAACTGAGGAAAACCTGGAAAAAACCTCAGTCAGGGAGGACGGTCCTAGCAGGATCCGAACCCCAGACCTCCCATTCACGAGTCCGCGCCTTAACGACCTCGTCCACCCGTGGCGGTCAAAAACGTTCTCCAGATGTATAAATACTATATATAATATCCTCCAACATTTCACACTTAACTGTTCAACAATTGTTTTTATTACGAAACGTTGTCAACTGTTCTTTTTCCTTTACTGAATACACACGACAACTCTGATAATTTCTTCTTCCTTTCAACTCACCCACTATTTGCCAAAATTCCACTGAAGAACTTTTCTATTAATGATAACAGACTTATATCTCTATAATTAGCAGGGTTATTAACGTCCACTTTCCCTTGGTATATAAGCACAATCACACTTGTTCTCCATTTCATTGAAATCACACCATTCTCTAAAACCTTATTAATAAATGCACCCTCTTGCTATCCTTGCACCATAACTTCCAAAATTCCCCTTGAATTCCATTTATATCACTTGCCACATTTTCCTTTTTAACTTTCTAAATTTTCCCCAAATTTCTACTGCAAGTTCTTCAACACCTTACTTACTATTACTGTGGGAGTGAAAAACGTTTTATGCATTTGATGTATTAAGTGCAGTTGATCAGTCTCTCTCTATTGTCAGCAAACTTGTCCTGGACTGGGAAATACTACCCATCTTCCTTATAGCATAAATAACTATTAAGCGTTTTCTTTATCTGACATTTTGTTGATCTTTTTATGATTGGTGCAGCCGAAAATACAAATTTTTATTTTTTAGTCCACACATGATAGACGAATGTTTTATTAAGAAAAACTTTCATGCTATTTGCCTCAGGGTCAGATTTGCATTCAAGGGGGGGGGGGGAGTAGATCCGAGCCTTGCGTCCTTCGTGCAGATATCTAAATTAGTGTGCCAGGAAGATCACTAAATCATGTCAGTAGCTCAGGGGTAACAAACATCTGGTTTCAATGTAGCAGTCCTGTGTCCATATGCTGATTGCTTATTCTTGTCTGAGATAATTTTTCTTAAAGCTAATGCAATTTTTTATGTTACAATAACTAATTTCATAATATATAACTACTGCATTCTATCACCAAATTTTTAATAGAAGAATTTATAAATTTTTGAGAAATAAACTTCTAGATTTGATGCGGTTTGTATGACCGCTCGTTGGGTGCCAACTTGTGAAGTTGTTTAGCTGGGGCTAAGTGCCCCAGACTGGGCACCAGTTTTGAAGCAATTTGTTGTCTATGTCGAGAGACAACATGTTGTGGTACCAATTTTGAAGTAATATTGTAGATTAATTACAGGTCGCTTTGGTGCTGTTTCCCTCGCTTAGATGAAAACAGTTTCTCAGGGTGAATTCGGCTTTTTGTATACTCGTACTCAACAGGACTGGGAAGGGAATTCAGTGGTGTAAATGAGCATGCGACGGGACAATTATATAGGTACTTTATTATGTCCAAACTCTTTCGCGTCCTCTGGAGTTTTGTGTATAATAGACTTAGCTGCGCCGAATATAAACTTAGTTGCCGCGTGTGAAACTTACAAATGAGTCTACTTAAAAATTGTGTTTTTTTGTCGCGTGTTAAACTTAAGAATGTCCGTCTCGCTGCGTGTAGAACTTGAAACTGAGCCTAACTGACAACTGCTTCTCAGCTGAGTATCAACTTAAAAACTGCCTAACTGAGTTGCGTCTCACAAACTGCCTACTGAGGAACGAGTCGAACTGAATGCCCTAGCCAAGAAACTGTTCCCTTATATATTAAATACAAATCAAGTAATCGTTGGTTTTAACGATGTCATGGGTTACGTAGGCACGCGCAATCTCAGCGTCTATCTTTAAAAGTTCAAACATACATTTTCCATTGGCTGGCTTAAGTTCATTTGCCATGCGAGCCATTCGCTATTTTTTTTTTTTATTAAAGTTTAAAATATTTCGTTTTAAACTTAAAAAAAAATTGCTAGTTTAATGGGCTAAACGCATGTCGGGGTCAAAGCCCCAAACGGGTTTAAAATCCTTCCGTTTATTAATCTTGCCATAGCAGTCCTTTTTTTTTTTTTAAAAAAAGAAAGGGGATTCACACGCTATTCTCGGGTTTCTTCCTATTGTGTAGAATTTTTATGACCCTATTGGCCTTCTAAGCATCCGCAACAAAACACCAGACCTTTCTCTTTTGTTCAATTCTTACATTGACGTTAATCTTGACACAAATATATACATATGTAATATTTACATTAATAATTGCAATGCCAAAGTATTATAATTGGGCTTACATAAATACACATTATAATTTATTTCAGTTGAGGTGGGCCAAGAATCGTTTCAGCTTTTACGATAGTCTGAAGTCTGAGAACCTTTGAGCTCGTCCAAAGACCAAGTGCTTGCTTGATTTTGCGAAAAGCCTGACCACCAAGTAGTCCTACATTCTTCACCTTGCTGGAAGTCACCCAAGTGAATGAGCTACATAATGTGTTTCGCTGTAAATCACCAGTACTAATCATAGATAACTGTTCTGTTGTCACTACGGTTTCTAAAAGTTTCAACGGCGCGCCAGGTGTCCGTAATTTTTTTATGCGTAAGTGTTTACTTAACAGAGGTAACATCTTCTGTCGTTCTACTCGTGAAAACATTCGGTCTGATTGTATTCGAGCTGCTGTTCAAATGACTACAGCTTCACAAATTAGACAAGGAAAATAAATGGAAAAGTTCACTTGCGGCTTCGAGCCCCGTTTTGGATGAGGGAGAATTTAATGTACGGGACGGTCATAAAGTTTCGACCCATTTTACTGAAACAATGGGTAGATGTTGATAGAATGTGTTTATGTCACGCTATACATACATTTACCATGTGTAATGTTTATTGCAATTCACAATGACCGTCATCCATTTCGAAACGCTGCTCTCAACGTTCGACTAAGATCTGAAATGCTTTTAAGCATGTCCTTTGAAATTGTTGTAGTATTTTTTTAAATGCATTCGTTAGACATAATAAAGGAAATAATCATAGGTACATCTGCTTG
The DNA here is from genome assembly GCA_030762175.1 of Metallyticus violacea. Taxonomy (NCBI): domain Eukaryota; kingdom Metazoa; phylum Arthropoda; class Insecta; order Mantodea; family Metallyticidae; genus Metallyticus; species Metallyticus violacea. Next base: position 59,540,889 of record CM060831.1, read on the forward strand.
CCAATATGTAGGGAAAACTTTAGCTGATATATAATGATTACCGTTGCAAAGTGAGGAGGTAATCCATCTTGTTAAAAGACAACAATATCAGCAATGCCACTGTATTTTATCTTGTCTTCTGTTGTGTTTATTACCCGTAGAGTTTTCATTGTTTACGGCTTCAGTTAGATAACAGACTAAGCAGAGAAAGGAAAGGGAACAAAATTGCTAAAAATAATTAGGGCAAATGAAAAAATGAAAACAGAAAAGACGAAGCAACATCTAAAGATAAAAAATATACTTAAATAGTGACTAACGCAGTACATTTAAACCCTGCAAAATTCTGACTTACTAATGCGCATATACTGCTGACCAAAAGCTTAACAACAATTACCTGTAATAAGTTATATAGGTATATAATCAACTTTTGTGTAATATCACATTGAGGATAGTACATAAATATACGAGGGCTGTTAAATAAAGAAGGATCACAATTTTTTGACATTCCTTTACTCACCCTCATAATTTTTATTATCTTTCTCAAAGTAAACCCGTTAGAGCAATACACCAGACCTAGCGTTTCTGCCAGTCTTCAAAGACATGCTGGAAACCATTCTTTGACATGTCCTTCAGAATGCCTCCGCAGCCCTCACCACTGCTTCTGAAGATGGAAATGCCTCCCACGAAGGTGTTTCTTCAATTTGGGAAAGGAAAAAGTCACATGGGCTAAATCTGGACAGTAGAGAGGGTGAGGAGCACACTTCACATTGATTTTTGCGAAATAAAGTAACAATATTTGCGATATGTGGCCTTGCATTGTCGGAAATGTGGTTTTACATTGTTTACATGATATCTCTGCGGTATTGCCCAGTTACAGCTGCGAGTGCAGGTACGACATTCTGGTAAACCATAACTTTCCCATCAGAAATAACGACGTGTTGGTGATGATGGACATTTCCACACAGATCTTTGCTGTTTGTTCTCAGGATCGAAATGATGTAGCCAAGTTTCATCAGCAGCAACTACCTTTAAAATAATCCGCATCTTCAAGTAACTTCATCTTCAACTGCAAAACCTACCTAAGAACGTCCTTTTGTTCGGGAATTGGCAGTCTTGGAACCCACCGAGCACAAACACGTCTCACATGCAACTTTTCAATTACCAACGTGTGGGACACCCACTGAAATGTTCAGAATTTGTGAAAGTGTTAATTTTTTCTTCCTTTAACGCTCAAACTGAAGCACCAGGTCCATGTTTCTTGGGATTGATTGCTTTCCTTCTATAAATATTTTAAACCATCTTCGAACTTTGCTATAGAGAAGAACAAAATCCCCATAGGCCTCATGTAACACAGCATAGGTCTAAGCTGAAGATTTGGGAAGAAAGCGAAATTTCAGAGGAGCATATTGTTCGTGTGTGTCACCTCCATTTCGCTATAGGCGGAACTGAACATGTCTCAACTTGCACTTCTCTCAAAGGTGGGCCCCAGAAGTGACAACAATGAAAATAGTACCACGTGCACATTGCCTATTAAGCTAACAAAACATTTTAAAGTTAAATTTTAAGTGAGAAAATTTTCCTGCAAAAATATGTGGTCATTCTTTAATGAACAATCGTTCTATTTATCGGGACTTTTAAACCGCTGAATCACGTTAAATATTAGGAAAGCGTATAAAGTAGAAAAATAGCAATTAAACGGAATATTTCTCTGGGGAACCTAGTGTAATATTTTTGTTATTAAAGATATATGTAATGTAAATGAAAAATAAAATAACATAATGAAATGTTACTAAAATAAAAACAATTGGATAAGTAGAAAAAGAATAAAACACTTAGAAAGTCACATATTTACTATCGCAATATTTCGGACAGCTCCTCGTGTTCTTCAACGGCAAGAAGACAAATGAATGTAGTAAAAATAAATATTGAATATCAAAGGTAACGTAATGTATGGAAACAGATTAAACAAGCGACAAAAGTGTATGAGAAAGAGAGAGAGATTATAAAAATATATATTAATATGTAAGGTTTAAACCAGATGGTATACGCGCTTTATACAAAATTATAGAAGTCATTTCTCTATCTCTGAGTAAACTTTCAGAGTATTGTGTAGGTAACGCATCGATAAGTGTTAAGCACACCATGAAAATCCTTACAGTGAGATAAGACATGTTGGGCAATCGGCAAGGGTGACTTGGTTTTAACAGAACGTCTATAATTGTTCATGCGTAGCAAAACAACAGTAGAAGTTAAACCATTATAAAATGTTTTGCAAAGCTTACAAGATAACATATCTACGACGTTCTTGAAAGAACAAGTAGCAAATGAAGAAATGTTAAATTCTCTGGATAAATTAGGACTGCGGAATAAATAACATGGCATAATTATGCACAGGTTTTACATTTAGGGCGTTGGCAAGGATACGACTCAAAGGGACGTAGTAAATTCGGAGGAGATAGGTTTCGGCGAAATATACTTTTAAGGTTAAGGGGTGTTAAAACGCAAGGCGGCGTATAAATTTAGAAAAATCATTTAAAAATTAAGTATCGTGATATTTTTTTCAAAATAGGTCTGGTGCTTTCAATTCCAGGCACGTAAGTTGTAACAAGGTTAATGAAGTTCTTATTAGAAGTTTTAGGTTTGCATTGGAAAGTTTTGTGGGCTGGAATGATTCTAAAAGAGAAGGATATTTTTGGTCTTATATCTTCAAAACATTACTTTTACTTTCGTTGTTGACATTTCTTCTTAAACGTCGTTAAAAGTTCTTTGTTACAGTATTTGCTAAAAGTATTTTCAGTAAATTACGTGGAGAACACCTAGGCTATTCTGAATCGCTAGTTTGATTACAGTGCATGTGAACTACAATTAGAAATCGTTTACCTCTCTAATTGTGGAGCGTGTATAGCGTGGCATTTAATTACGTGCTTCACCGTGTCAATACTGACTGTTATAGGCAGTGCTTGTTTAAAGCCCACAACCTCGGCTGTTCTTTATTTCGCGTGACAAATGCCTGCAGAGACGCTGATTTCTTCCGCAAGCCCAAACAGGGCATGGCATGCATCATTTTAGAGTATAGAAATTTTGGGATATCCCCAGCTTTTAAGCATTTATGATACCTTCTGTCCAGAGTCTCTTAAAATGTAAATTTAAATGTTCACTCAATGCCCATATAACCATAGTGATAAGCACTAGGTTAGGTTTTAAACTATTTTGTTTCTTGCTACCTAACTGTGATATTTTAACGTTTTCTTTATCATGGGAGTCACATAGTTGAATTTTATGAAACCTAAAAACGGCTAAATAGGACATTGAAACCTAAAACTGCCAACAATTGTCGTTTTAAAACTTTAATTTTAAATAAATTTTAAATATAATTAATTTTAATTAAATAATATTTACTATAAAATTATTTTTAAAAATATTAGCCAACAATGTGCATCTTGATGAACTTCAAAGATAAATCATTGTCGAAATTAATTTATTTTTAGAAAGAAACAGAATTTAATTTCGTAATACCATTGTTGTCAGTCACGTTCAACACTATTTTTCTCAAATGACTCTCGAACGGATGTCTTCTGTTTCATTATTGTCAGTGAGGTTTTGTTAAAATTCTTTTCGAATGTAACTCTTATTTAGAAGCAAACTGAAGGCGTTATTAAGAAACTTGCACTTCCAGTATATTAACAGCTTCAGAAAGATGCCAAAAGAAAAGGTTTCTAAAAGTTGTTTGATTAGACAGTGGATTGGCAACAATCACAATTTTACCACGATAGCAAAATTATATTTTGCTAAGAGTGCCAAAGCAAATGAGCGACCAAAAATCGCATTTTTCTGCAGCATAAAGTCAGCAGAAATGAGAGGAAACAGAGGATCCAGTTCCAACCATCTAATTTCAGAATTTTTGGCACTTCGGAAGCCAATTTTAATTCAGTGAGACAAGCAAATTCCATGGCATGTGGTACAGATATCTTTTCCCACATGGTTCATGATCATATGTCATTTTAGTGCAGTGTAGTTCTCTGCAAATGATTTTCCCTCTATATTGATTTATTTACTCATTAATTTAATCCCTCTCTTATTTCTTAACTTTTTATTTTGTCCATTATTATACATCCCTCAATACCTCTAAGGTATCTCGTTTCTACCGTATTTATTTTAACTGAATTGCATGTTTCACAACCATACGTTAATGTTGGAATCGCCACTATTTTGTAAAAATGCAAGCTTGTTCCTTTTCTTGTCGAAAGAGGCTCTGTGGGACCAAATACAGGACGCTTGCGAGGAAGTGTATCCCTCATTAAAATTTTGTCTAAGAACTTGATTTCATCCTTGCCTCTAAGAATAAGGGGTTGCTCATCAAATATTAAGTTAATTTATATTTTATTTTAGATTTTCATATAAGCATATTAATTTTAAAAACAATGCAGATTACTTTAATTCTTTTTTTATTTTGTGTGAGCGTTAAAAATCAAATCTTTGCGATTGGAATCTATATTTCCATGTGTGTACTAAACATGGTAGTTCTCATTGATAGACACCTCGATTATCAGCGTGCTCTGCTATGAAGAATTGATGATGACAGAATGAGGCTAAAGGCTGTAAAATTGGCGCAGAGACGTACTAGTGTGAACCAAGCGCGCAGCCAGGCAAAACTTTTTTTTTTTGTCTTAGAGTGTACATACACACTTTTCTATACAACATTTTTATTTTATAATTGCATTCTATTGATATTTCATATTAATACATTATGGAAGAGAGAGAATGCTGATTTCTCTTTCGTTAGTACATATTTAATAATATTACCTTTTTAATTTTCTGTTTTCATTCTTCCTGTTGCGTATATTTCTTTTTATTAGTAGGGTTAGCATCTTTATGCCATAATAAGTGGGCTATGTTATGACTGAGCCCCCCACTCCAAAATACAATTGTCGATGCATGCCTGGACTTCATATTATTGCAGTGAGGACATGTTGTACATAAAGAGTTAACAGTAGATAAATTCTTGCTAGAATCTCTTATGTAGAAGCGTTGACACGTTTTCTGTTATATATGTCTATTTTATGAGCAATAAAAACAGAAATGTTTTAATGGAGATCCATTTGTAGCCTCTATTCCACTTGCTTTCTCTTTCTTTATTCTGCAAATGTTCCTCTTTTAGCAAACTAAGCAGTAAATTACATATTTACATTCAGCAATAGCCGACGTATTATGCAGCTTTTGGAATAATAATAATAATAATAATAATAATAATAATAATAATAATAATAATACATTTGGTGCTCTAAACACCTGTGCAACATTTAGGACATGTTGCACATTATATTTTTAAAACCAGATTAATAAAATGCAATCAAACAAAAATGAAGGGGTAAAGAAAGCTAAACGTTTTTATTTGCAGCTTGCGGAAGACAGCTGCTGACGAGGTCTTTATACGTTATAAGTAAAGGGCAAATAATGAAGGAAATGGATGATTTTAAAGCCAAAAAGCCTTTACATCGCCCGATTTGCTTTAATCAGAAAGGGATTATCAGATAGATAATTTTACTTCTTGGAGATTACAGCCGTTGAACTGCCTTTGAAGTTGCATTCGCGCCTCTCTTCTCTTCAAAGGAGACTCGAGCAAAGAAGAAAAACAGAGACAGACCAGAGAGAAAGAGGGGGGAGGGAAGCAAAAGAGTGTGAAATACACATATATCAATACAATGTAATATGCATTTATATGATTGTTTGCTTACTCCTACAACAGATAATAATTAAGAAACAAGTTAAATTAAGGGGAGTATGAAAGGCCTATTCTTGTAATATTACATTTACCAACTTCAGTTCCCATTTTTTCAGGTACTATTAAAGCTAATGAAATGATATTTTTACAATATAGATGCAAGTAATTCAAATTTGCTGATCTATTTTCACTACTATGCCATAAATATGAAGCATTTTATAAGTTGTTTTCAATTGTTTGCTTTTTTCCTCTCTCTCTCTCTCTCTCTCTCTCTCTCTCTCTCTCTCTCTCCCGAACATTTTATTTTTTACATGGTTACATTTTGTTCTAGCTCTACCATAATAGATCTACATCATGACAATAATATCATGAATAAGTAGTAAACGTTTCAAAATGATATCTTATATAGCTCCTTAAAAATAGGAAACTTATGTAAAAAAAAAAAAAAATGTAGTTTTTCATTAATTGCGGCCAAAAATGTTTTTACAGAAAAACTAACCTTCTGAGGGAAATACCACCTAAACCCCCCTACGTTGTAAAGCAACAGAGGATGATACCATGAAAACAAACGCTGGCAATTTATGAAATACGAATTTTTTATCATTCAAAATAAACCACAGCTTTCTACAGCAAATAGTTTCTAAGATACAGACTTTTAACTGAACAAGTGTTCGCGAAATAAAAATAAATAAATAAAAAATGACTTCTGAAGTGACTTAATTAAGTACTTATATCAATGAAAATCATATCAAAATAATCAGAAAATTCCAAACATTAAAAAGGCACTAAAAACAAAAATATCATTTTAAACATCCCTTTCCCTTTAATACTTCCCTTAACTACACGATCAATAAAAGCTACAAGATTGAAAATATTCACAAAATTGGCATTGTGGCGCGATTTCATTTGTGTTTTTGTTAAAAGGAGCTATATATACATAATTATGCTTATAAATGGCGAATGGAAACCTGCGCAGTTATGTAGTTAGGTGGATGACAGTGGTTGCAAAATACAGTACGATCAGTAACGCTTTCCCCCGCAATACCGGATTTTCCTATGAGGGAGCGCCCACTCGTTTACCGGGCCGTGTTTGTTTTGTTTTACCCTCATGCCTAAACGAATCATTTTATCTAGTTTATCCTAACACACCTTAAAATAAACATTCTAAGGAAAGTCCAAGAGTGGGAGAAAGAAGGTACATACTTAAGGTAAAAACAAATGAATGTCAACTTCCTCCTGGGAGACCTAATTATAAAAGATTCAATTGTTCTTATTCTGGACAAGTTAGAAATGCTATTTATATTTTATATTATATCTGTTATCAATAAAACATATTTGCAAGCATTGTTTTAACCTCGAGAACTTTTAGGAAGCATTAAACATATGCACAAAAATGTGTTTGTCATCCGCTTTAATGATACTAATTTAGACTGGATTGTTAGGGAAGGAGACCATGTCGGTCCTGGTGGTGTAGTGGTAACCATACTTGCCTTCTAAACCCAATATCGAGGGTTCGATTCCGGTCAGGACTGATGAAATATTTTCGGGTGTAAAAATCCTAAGTATGGCTTCCTTCGGAAGGGAAGTAAAGCTGTGGGTGCGTGTCGTACATTTACGGCACGAAAAAGAACCTCAAGCCTGAAAGAAGAGGCTTCTGAGCAAAATTTGTTGGCCGTTTCACGCCCTGAATTGAATGTTGGTGACCTGAGATGTTAAAGAGTGTTCGTAAACAAATAAACAAACAAAAAAACGGTGAGTTCATTTTTTAAATAAAATAATGAGTACCACAGTGTACGAGGGCTGCATGATTATATTTTTTAACATAACTTTACTAACCTCTCATAATTGTTATGGTCTTTCTCAAAGTAGTCCACATTGAATGCGATGCACCTGTCTCTGCGTTTCCGCAAGTCTTCAAAGACATGCTGGAAGCTATTGCTGACAGGTCCTTCACAACGGACTCCGCAGCCTTCACCACTGCTTCTGATGATGGAAAATGCCTCCCAAGAAAGTGTTTCTTGAATTTGGGGAAAGAAAAAGTCACACGGAGCTAAATTTGAACTATAAGGGGAATGAGGGACACACTTCACATTGATTTTTGTGACATATTCATCAACATTTGCCATATGCGATGAACATCCAGTGACATAGCCTTGTAGAGTTTTCAGGATATCTCTGTAGTATTGCACAGTCACAGTTGTGTGCACAGTATGGCATGCTGATAAACTATTACTTGAATATTGATTCTTTTCCAACAGAAGCAACCACCTTTGTGTTGATGATGATGGAGACAGCCACACTGACCTTTGTGTGCTCTCAGGATGGAAATTGTGTGATTACCTTTGAAAGAAACTCTTCATTTTCAACTACATGTAATTTGCACGCGAGCGTCCTTTTCTTAGGATCAGCAGTCTTGGAACCCACCGTGCACAAACACGTCTCATATGCAACTTTCCAGTTAACAACGTGTGGGTGGCACCCAGTGAAGCTGCCAGAATTTCTGAAAGTGTTCCTAATGTTACTTAATGATCCTTAATCACAATGACAGCAGCGGTGTTTATGTTTTTTTTTTTCAGTTAGAGTAGTAACTGGATGTCAGAGTCCACCTCTCTTTGAATGTGATTGCCTTCCCTTTCTAAACATTTTAAAGCATCTTCGAGCTGTGCTATAGGGAAGAACACACTCTCCAAAGACTTCCTGTAACATTTCATAGGCATCAGCTGAAGATTTGTTGGGACCAAAGCAGAATTTCAGAGCACACTGTTCGTCGTGGTCACCTCTGTTTTTGCTGTAGGTGGAATTGAATATTTCTCAACTTGAACGTCTCTGACAGGCGGGAATCGGAAGTAACAACTAGTACTACATATACATTATGCATTAAGCTAACAAAAATTTTGATCATTCTTTATTGAACAGCCCTCGTGCGATAGAAACGGTTTAATTTACTACTTGTGCTTGCCTTCCAGTCAGTTAATTTTACTTTGAAAGTAATAGTGGGTGTGACACTTCGACATGAAATTATTTCTTGTCTTTATACTCTCTTTCAGTTGCCGCATAAATTAACTAGTAACCTGCCAAAAATGCACCTGCCTTTAATTTATTTTTAAATAGTGTTTAGCGCCCGTTTTAACTGCTGAGACAACACAGACGGCGACATTGGCGATACTTGAAATGAAATGATAAATTGGGAAAGGATTTTTTTAAGGAAGGAAACGTTCCAGCCTAAGTTTAGGGTACCTCCTCCTCCATTTATGAAGACCCAGTCAGGGAGGACGGTCTTGATGGAAATCGAACCCCAGACCTCCCGCTCACGAATCCGCGCCGGAAAGACCTCGGTCACCAATGGGGCTTCCTTTAATGGTGAATTGCAAACATGTCAGCACATTGGGATCCGGCGCGTTTTCAACTGAGCAGACAGTGAGTGACCTATGAAAACTATCAGTACAAACAAACACAAGAATGCACTTTCTAAGTCTACTGGGAAGGAGATTTCTCTGCTTCCTACGGTATTTGCAACATCGAGTCGCCAGTCAGACTTTGTATTCGACTTATGTAAAGCTCTTGTGGATGTCCAAATTGTTTTATGAAGCTCGAAAGTCTTACACTAAGACACTCTTTGGAAAAGTATACCAATAAATCTGTGCCTAATGAGTCACGTTTGCGAGAAACTTACTTATGTGAATTTTACGGTGTCTCAATGAACGTCATTCAAGGCCAAATAAAAAATAAGACTGTTTTGTTGCCATTAGGTTATTTTTCAGAAGATGAATAAATTAAACCGTACCTGTTTACTATCTCATAACAATTTACCAGTTTATTGAAGTTAGTGCGGCCTAAAGAAATTCTGCACAGCATGGGAAAAAAAAAAAAAAAAAAAAAAAAACTGGGAAAGGTTAAAAAATGTTATTTCCAAATAAGGTCCATGAAATCTGCGTAGTACAAAGTACAATGCTCATTTAGATGTCGACTAATTGACTTCCAGTATTAAATATTAGGAATAACAATAAGGGACAAAATCCCCAACGAAGCTTTGGCACGAATAATGTCAATAACAGACATCGCAGAAAGAGCCGCCAAATTGAAGTGAAAATGGCGAGGTAAGGATGCAGAACGACAGATGAACGTATAAGACCACCATGTGGGAAGACGCGCTTAAGCAAACGACACAGAGGCAGGCCAAGGCGGAGATGGGAAGACCTCTACGCGGCACAGTAAGGTCGACAATGGTCCAGAATAGCAAGAAGCAGAATATATGGAAAACCATCGAACATCAACTTCGACACAAGCGAAATCTAATGAACAAAAGTATAACAAGTGTAGCATACAGGGTAGTACTACTGTACATAACGCTAATGCGAATTAGTTCGTCGCATTAGCGAATAACAGCTACCCTCTTGTAGGAGGTCTTTGCCTTTCTTAGGGATATTCAAGATTATTATTGTTAGTATATTATTTTTTTAAATGTTCCAAAATAGAACTTATGGCCAAAATGTTTTTTTCTATTTTTCATTTATTTAATAATTTAAAATTTTCACTTTAAATTATTATTGTTTTAATTATTTGCATACCTTTATTGTAAGGGGCTTATTTTATATATATATATATATATATATATATAGCAAATTACTGCAAGGTAAAGACTCAGCACATGATTGATGCCGGACGTTTTTGGTGTTTCAGTTTTGAAGAAAATTTTCTTCAAGTTTGAATTTCCAATACAAAAGATGCATTTCCACCTTTCTAGGGACACATCTAGGGGTTTTCACTCAGGTATATTCCACAAGAGAACGTTTGCAAAATTCACTGAAGGATACTGTTTAACACTTACTGATAGTCCCTGCATAGCAGAAATGAAAGTTATGAGAAATGAGGCAAGAATATGAAAAACTGCATGAACCAGAAATGAAGCTATATGAAGAAATTTAGCGTTTGAGAACATAAACGATAAAAACACTATAGTTGACAAGAAGCTCCCTTTAAACTTAAAGAGAAACCCAAAAACAGCCCCATTCCCGTAGAAACGTCTTACCTATGTAAGAATGCCAAAGCTCCGAAGAGAAAACTGAGTCTGTGTCCCCAGTCCGAGATAATAAACTTTCGAGCGTTAGGACAAACTCAGTACTGACCAATAGAATTAATTTAAAGTGATGTCACCACACTCATATGATAATACCTAAAAAAATGTTTTTTGATTGATTTATTTACGGACGCTCTTTAACATCTCGGGTCATCTGCGTCCCATTCAACTCAGGGCGTGAAACGGCCGACAAATTTTGCTCAGAGGCCTCTCTTTCAGGCTTGAGGTTCTTTATCGTGCCGTAAATGTACGATACGGGACCTAAAAAGTGAACAGGCATATGGAAAACATTTTATTTGTTTGTTAAATCGCTAATCCTTTTTTGTTTACATTTGCGACATGGCTTATGTTAGTTGCCTTGTTTGCAACGCTACTAGTCTCCGATTGGAGCGATTGGATTAGCATGTAGGAAGTAACATTCCGTCTTTAGCCTTGCTCAAGGGCTAGCCGTTTGTGCCCAAAGGTGACACCTCCAGCAGGAAGGAATGAGGTCAGATAGTCACCGGGTGGCCAGATCAATCGACGATGAGGCATGAGGCATGAAAGGGATCCCAAATAGAGCACGCCTGTCATGCCCCCTACAAGATTTCAAACCTTCGGAACAGTTCAAAGTGCAAGCCGCCGTCACACCACATATTGCACCAGTCCACCTCGCCTGATATTTTCGACCCTGTAACAGAACCAACAAAATAAAATGGGATGAAACCAAAGAATAAACTAAGATCACGATGAGCGACCTCAAAGGTTTTGAACCCGGGACCTCCCGAATGCTATTCCCAATCTTACTATTTCAGCTGCCCCACTAGTTTCCGAAGCAATTAGACAGAAGTTACATCTGTCACTACACTCTTTAGAACTAGTAAATCATTATGCATGTGTGAATGGGTGTTATCTTTAGGTTCAATGCATTTTTTATGACCTCTTTCACGGTAATTAATTTTTATTACCCAGTAAGAAGCATCTGTGAATTGCAACATGTAAGACATCAATGGGTTTACAAAGATAGTTATCGTCATTTCTCTTTCGCGCTGATATTCGCTCTTGACATCTGAAGCGTCCGAATACTCGACAAGGTCTTCCTTTTTATTGAGCGTCTAAAAAGAGAAAAAAGGAAGGTAGGAAAATGAATATTTAGAATCGCGGTGCACACGAAACCTCTATAATTACAGCACTGCGGGGTAAAAAGTTTATTTTACAAGCGTTCTTTTTTCTTTTTAAATTTTTCTTTTCGCAATTAATTACTGCATAGGCTTGTTATGCAAGCGTTTCTCTTTTCAGTACTATTCTCTATGACTGCTTTGTCCTGACATTTTACTTTAGTAACTAATGTTACTTTCCACATAGAAAATGTAGGAAAGTGTTAATCTTAACCATTCACACTTAAACATTTATCGTTTTAGTTTCAGCGTAACGATTTTGTTTCTGTGGTGTTTGCGGTTTCCAAGCTGGTTATATTGCTCACCCTGTTCTGTAAGTCATTTGTTCCGTGTGAGGACATAATAAAATGCTAAATAGCCCAAAATCATTATATCTTACTACTGTCAGTTGAAAATAATTCTCGTTCTGCTTTCCGCAAATAGTTATTGGAACAATTGTAGCTGTAATTATTGAAATAAATACCATCCATCTATGTAAGTATTGCTAGAGAGCAACTCATACTAACCATCATAAAATTTCAAAACAAAATTTACGAAAATTTGTTTTAAACGATGCCCCCCCCCAAAAAAAAACGAATATTTCTTTTGTGGTGTCGCAAATGATAAATATAATAAACAAAACGGATTAAAACAATATAACAATCGAGCATAACCTCACCAATTAAACATAATGATCATGGCAGAGGCGCTACCGCCAACATGTTCTGTGTTTATTGCATAGAGAGGTGGAAAAATGTCTGTAGGTAACTTCTATTTTGAGCCTGATGTTTCTATTTTCAGTTATTGTTTGTAGGGGTCTGTCTCGGTAACTTTTGTGATATTGCTGGTAAAAGTACTTAAAATAATTTTATTTAATATTTATTTTGAAAAAGGAACAAGGGAAAACTTTTTAAGAGTTTAAAAATGTATTTTGGGGTACCTACGCCTTGCGATAAAATATTTTAGTTATTAATGAGAAACTTAGGCTTATTGTTTCTTACACTTAAGTTCAATTTGTGATGAAACCGAAGACAAACATAACACACATTTCTCTTTTAAGTAAGAGAAGACTCTCGCTTTTCTTGTTTTTATGTTTGTTATTGTTATAAGTCAGCTCCCACAAATAGATTGTTGAGAAATGTAATATGGTATTAACTTGCTTCACTGTTATTATTGGATACTCTTTCTTTGCTAACATCCAAACTTTGTCGTGCAGTTGAAGAGTTTGTTCTGACTGAAATTCTGCGAGTTGCTCGTTTCCCCAGAAGGAGACTTTTGGTGGATTCTGGGGGGAAACAGCTTAAAAACTACGTGCTTGGCTACCGTGATGGAGGAAAAATATTGTACCATGGTATTCTCAAGAGCTTGGAGATGATTTAAAATCAGTTCGGATGTCTCGACTCACCTTTAATTTTTAAACCTTTAATCAGAAGCTTAATTATTCTGAATTTAGATTTTTAAAAAATGAAAAATTAACACAATAAACTTCGAACTACCGAGCAATCTCAAAATATGCCAGAGCACGAATCAAAGGGTAGGAAAGCTGTAATTATGCATTGTTAAATAGTTAATACATAAACACGAAATGGCGTTACGACTGCAAACCTACAAACAACTAACTGCTGAAGTTGTGCGCGCAAGACCGAGTCTCGCATTGTTGCCAGCTCGTGCATTAGTGATCGCGCGTACTTATTATATGGGATAGTGTGTCGTGAACTAAAAGAGGTTAAGAATCACTGCATTGTGGGTTATTTGGTCGGGAAAAGGAGAGGGAAAGGTAGATGGAGTGTCTAGCTCATAAACGTCATTATAAGTATGCACCACATGAAACGTCACTTTTCGTAACATGCTTTCCCAAGAAAGTTGATCTCCAGGTTTATACAAACTGATTTTTGTTGCGTTACAAAGTGGAATGAAATCTTGAAATTGCTATTAGATAAATGATAGTGAAACATAATATTACTTTTTTTAAAAATGTTTAACGCTCGTTTTTACTACTTAGGCATTACAGACGGTGAGCACCAATGATACACGAGATGGAATGATACATTGGGAAAGATTTTTTTTTTAAACGAAGTGAATGAATGAATAGTGTTTAACGTTCGTTTTTGCTACAGAGGCACCACAGGCGATGGACACTGATGATACGTGAGATGAAAGGATATATTGGGAAAGAATATTTTAAGGAAGGAAACGTTCCAGGCCTAAGTTTAGAGTACCTCCCCGGTATTTGCCATTTATGAGAACTGAGGAAAACCTGGAAAAAACCTCAGTCAGGAAGGACGGTCCTGTCTGTGATGTAAACTAGCATTACCTACAGTTGTAAAAACATTATGTTGAGAAATAAATTTTTGTTTTTTTAAAAAAATATTTACAGTGTTTATTACCAGACATCAATTCGCCTTCGTATTAATTTGAGTGAAACTATTTCAAAATATACAGCTTTCTGTATTGACTTCAGATTCCATATTTTAGTCAAAGGATCATCAGTAAGTTATTTGCCAGGAAAACTATGAAAATTATTTTTTTAATAAATGCTATACTGGGATATTTTCAGCAGTAATAAACCTAAAGTTTATGCAGGGGCGAGCTGCCACTGAACCATTCTAATACATCTTATTACAGAATGATACCAACAACTCTTTGTGTAAATCATTTTATAAAGAAAATACCTGGAGTTTTATGCGACTAACGATGCCTAAACATATAAATGGACTTAGTATTTAGTCGAGAACATCCATCGGTAGCAGTATGGGCTATGTCATAGGTCACCATTATATGGTTGCAATCTTCGTTCTAACGTCTGACTGTTGGTTGCGATTGCTACCAAAATATACACCGTTCATTCTTAGAATGAGTCCTAATGTAAACCTTAACCACGTGGCATTCATCGCATGACACAAAAATAGTCTATATGCACGTAAACAATGGAAACAAACTAATTATACATTTAATACTTTAATATTTTATATTCATAAAAAATCCAAGGCTTACCAACAGCTTTATTCATTAGTATCAGAATAAAAACATAGTTGTTTAATTAAATAAAACAAAATGGCACATGATGATGAAAGTTCAATTCCAATTAGTTAATTAACACGAAAGAGGTAAGACTTTAATTAGTGGTGAGAAAAAAAAATAGTAGTAAATGTGTTTAAAAAATTGCCGGAAAGTTTTCCACACTCATAATAAAAGACAACGTCACTTCTGAATTCACTGGCGTTTCTGTAATCACGTAAAGAAAGTTTGAAAACAGGAAAAATATCATTTTACCTAACGATAACCGCAACAATTTTATTCATTTCTGCGCAGCTGAACATATCTTAGCCCCGTAGCGATGAGATGGGAGTAAATTGAACGACGTTGCTGAAAATAACAAAACATTTAAACTGTGGGATGTTTGGCCTTTGGTGTAGAAAAACGTGGATCTGGCGAGAGCTAAACGGAAAAAGGGCATTGAGTATGTTGTGACAGTAGAAGAAAAATTTGAAGAAACGGACGGCCATTGCGACACTATTGTCGTCGACTAGTTATCATAATCACATTAATCCACACCTTCAAGTTGCAGCGTGAGTGATACATGAGCATATAGCCAGTTTCCATAAGGTAACATCTTCAATTGAATGGCTCACCCGAAAAACGTTGTAACCATCAGTTTTCGTCAATGTGGGGAGAATGTGGAACAACGTTGTCTTGAACGGGTGAATGTGTTAGGAAATTTTCAGTTTCGCTTTCATGTTTTGGTAATCCATTTTAATATTGAAAATGGCGTTTATAAGAACAACGTAATAATGGCAGACCAACTAGAACTATTCCTCTCGCAGTCTTGAGCTTGATTTGGTTTATTTATGGACGCTCTTTACCATCTCAGGTCATCAGCGTCCCATTCAACTCAGAGCGTGAAACGGCCGACAAATTTTGCTCAGAGGCCTCTTCTTTCAGGCTTGAGGTTCTTTATCGTGCCGTAAATCTACGACACGGAACCCACGGTTTTACTTCCCTTCCGAAGGAAGCCATACTTACGATTTTTACGCCCGAAAAAATCCATCGATCCTGGCCGGGTTTGAACCCGCAATCTTGGGTTTAGGAGGCAAGTATGGCTACCACTGCACCACTAGGACCGACTCTCCTCTCGTAGACTGACAAATAAAGGATCGGTAATGGTAAATGCAGAAAGAGAGATATGAGCTTATGAAAAGATAATCGTCAAACACATCTTCGGGACATCCCCAAAAGAAATCAGCCTGTAGCTGGAAAAATGCCTTCAAATGCCTTAAGTAGAGCAACGTTGTTATTAACCCTACAACACTTCTTTATGGTTTTTTTTATATTGTTTCAGAAGAGAGCATGTGGCTGTACTTCCCAATTGCGGGGTGATAAGAGAACATTTGATGAATTTCACAAGTTGAACTACAATAATCAAACCAGGCTTCTTGTGCAACAAGTTTGGAGGTACTGAACATTAAACAGAGATCAACCATACAGATAGGAGGTTTTTTCAAGATAACAGAATATATCGAAAGAGAGTATTTACCTCCAGTCAACATGCGCTGTTTTCCAAATGCATATTCAGAAACTCTGCCTGTTACAGCTGCAAAGAAGAAGAACCTATTGGATGTGTGTAGCTAGATCCCC
Organism: Metallyticus violacea; assembly: GCA_030762175.1. Classification (NCBI taxonomy): domain Eukaryota; kingdom Metazoa; phylum Arthropoda; class Insecta; order Mantodea; family Metallyticidae; genus Metallyticus; species Metallyticus violacea. The sequence goes on from CM060831.1 coordinate 59,557,438, forward strand.
CACTGAGTACAGAAAATTCTATGTCTTGACTAGTCAATAAACTAAAAATTGCTATCTCTGTTTTGTTTACCAGAGTTCGTATTTGAAACTTTTTCAATTATAAAAGTTTTTTTTTTCTTTTTTCTTTCTATCGTTCTTTTTTCCCCCTTCCCCATCTCCTGTACACATTTTAGTTTTTGTGGGTACAACGGTGTTCGAGTGAGCCATTAAATTATTATTATTATTATTATTATTATTATTATTATTATTATTATTATTATTATTATTATTATTATTATTTGAGTGAGCCATTCAATTATTATTATTATTATTATTATTATTATTATTATTATTATTATTATTATTATTATTATTATTATTAATTTAGTTTTTATTAAATTAATGCTATTACTATTGTTATTAAATTCTTGGTGACCATTTGGTGTAACTCTATATAGACGTGTTAAATAGTACACGATTAGTTCATGACTTTTTTCCCCCTTCTTCTTTTGATCTCGTTTTTTTTTTCTCTTTCTTTCTTTCTTTCTTTCTTTCTTTCTTTCTTTCTATCTATCTATCTATCTTTTTCTTTTCTTCCTTATCTCCTGTAAACATTTTAGTTTTTGTGATTACAACGGTGTTCAGGTGAGCCATTCAATTATTAAATTATTATTATTATTATTATTATTATTATTATTATTCAATGAATAATTGTTATTATTGTTATTACATTCTTGTTGGTCATTTGGTGTAACACACTCTGTATAGATGTGTTAAATAGTACACGATTAGTTCATGATTTTCTTTTCCTCTTCTTTTGATCTGGTTTGTATAGAACTTGTTTATGGCGAATGGATACAATTTGTTTTGTTTACATTAGAATGCATTCTAAGAATAAACGCGACAAAGTAGCTACAATGGAAATAAAGGATTTAGCGCATGAACATAGGAAATATATACATATAATTACTAAAGAATTATTTTAATTAACACTTGTTTAATAACTGTATATTTCGCTGCATCTTTTCATCTTGGTCAATTCTGTCAATACCGCGTTTCATAATTAAACAATCGCACGAAAGGATGCTTTATGCATTTGTGTTTTGTTTAATTCCGTTTGTTCGTTGTTTCATAAGAGCGCCTGCGAACGGGTACGTATATATCTGTAAGTCCTGATGTTTTGAAAAGTAATATAATACAGTATAGTATAATCCAGCGAGATTAGCAAGCGTAAAATCACAATATAATCGTATTAAATGCCACGATGTTTTTTTGTTTTCCCTATATAAATTTACTCTATACTTCCGCGGCTCTTAAATATATTGGCAAAAAATAAAACCTCTAGTGGCATTGCCAATGATAATCCCATATGCGACTTCACTCGCATTAATGAAATGAAATTCAGCTTCCAATATCCAATTGAGCACATATAGCAGGAAGGCTTTAACATTTTAATCGAAGCGTTCCCTTCGGTTAGAAGCTTTTGGTCCAGTTAGATCTACTGTAGGCTTTACGTGTGGATCGCATTCTACAGTTAGTAAAATGTTACTCTCCCGTGACCATGAAGCATGATACAGACTACACTACAATACTTTCAAGTAGTTTATCTTGCTAAAAACAGTTGCAGTTGTGAGCATCATTTCCTCATTGTTATTCATCATAGTACTCACGATTCCCTCAGTATAATGCACGCATAGTAACGTTTGTTTTTAAGTAGTTTGAATGTTATTTCGTTTCAAGTGCCATTCTGGACCCTATTCTATAAAAGTTCGGTCTAATACATACAAGTGTAAAAGTACAAGTAATTGTAAAGTATGTTCTTGTAACTTTCTGTCCCAGGAAAAAAGTGCAACGCATAAAATATCAGTAAAAAGTGACGTAATGTAGACATCATATAAAAGCAAGATGGAGGAACGGCTGTTTGCCATGCGTCGCCATACCTTGAATTAGGTTATGTCCTTAGGGATTTTAATGTACAGAGCAGATTATTGTCATTCCTGCTAAATGGATGTTTTTCTTGGGTATAATGATAATTTAAACAATTTATTATGTATTTATCGATATTCAAGCATGATAATTCACTTTGAGACGACGGTCCCTTACAGTTACATTTAGGAGCATCAATTTCAGTCGTCGAGAGATGGCGGAAGAATCGAGCTTCCCGGTTGCTCTCGGTCATTTATTTTATTAGACCATTTGATCATTTATATATATTTATTTCTTTATATTGCTTGACAATCATGTTATCATTATAAACTAAAAATGGGAAAAATGCTGTCAAAAGAGATTATTTTAAAGGAGAATGAAGAATGAAAAGAAATTATTTTCGTGGCATGTAGTACGAAGCTTAAAAATACATAAGTAAGATGCTGGTCTGAAATATGATTTGAAACAGGAAACGGGATATCAGTCATAAGTGCAAATAAAGTACGGTTTATGACTGATTTATTCTTTCTCTATACATATTCCTACTCATCATTATCATCACTTTCGCTAATACTTAGCATATTTGGGTCAACTGACTCCCAAAATCATAAAATGATAATAAAGGTTGTACAAGTATTTGAAGTTACCAATATTCATACACTTGTAGAAAAAGTTATGCATATTACCAGTGCCTGACTAATACTAATACTTCTGTGAAACAGAACGACGAAAAATCACTTGTACACTTGTAAGTATGGAGTTGTAAAGTACAAGCGTAGCAGAAAACTTTGTGGAACAGAATTTTACTAATAACTACAAGTTACAAGCCCATACACTTGTATTATACCCTACATTTGTGGAATAGGGCAGTGGAATACTTTTTAAGTCAGTGCTTTAGCTGGGGGGGGGGGGGCTCAGGGGCACAGGTACCTCGAAATATTTGTGGTTTTAAATTTTTTAAAAATCACATTTCCAAATACTTTGAAAACTATCTTGCCGATCTAACGGGCAGAAGAAACACAGTAGGAAACGCTATATCAAGAATAAGACATTTTCTTTAGAAAAGTGTGATTCTGTGATTTCGTTTATTTACAGACGCTCTTTAACATATCAGGTCATAAGCGTCCCATTCAAATCAGGGCATGAAACCGCCAATAAATTTTGCTCAAAGGCTTCTTTTTTCAGACTTGAGGTTCTTTTTCGTGCCGTAAATGTACGACGCGGGACCCACAGCTTTACTTCCTTCCGAAGGAACCCATACTTATGATTTTTACTCCCGAAAAAATCCACCGGTCATGAACGGGATCGAGCCCGCGATCTTGGGTTTATGAAGCAAGTATGGTAACCAATACATCCGAAAAGGAATGGTAACTATTACGAGAATAAGACAGGACTTGTAGACTATTGTTCATGTTTGTAACTATGCATTTAAAATGAATTCATTTTAGTTTTCTCATTGGAAACTGTTATAGGATTTTTTTGTTTTATTTATTGTGTTTGGACTGTATTTGTCTTCTCGCAACTTCTGTAGATTATGATCTGCAGTCTGCAGGGATGAATGATATGAAATTAATTAATGATGGTGTAAATGATCTCGTAATCCATGGCTCCTTAAAGCTATCTTGCATAGGTTACCACTAGATCACATAGGCGGTTTGTAATGAAGCACAGAGTTGCCCTGTGGGAACCTGACGATTTTAACATACAAATTTAACAATAAAAGATACATATTAAATTTTTAATACTGTTATTGAACCATTTGAGGACTTGACGTTAATTCTACACAGACATCTCTTAAATACCTCCCCCCAAAAATATCAATTAACATACATTGTTGCAATCTGTCGCGCAGATTTTGTATTGTTGACTGCACCATATTGTTTGATATGGCTGTTATCTGTATTGCCTCCTTAATTTCCTAATGTACACTTTAGACTTGAGATAACCCCAAAGAACTTAGTCAATATTGATAGATCGGGAGAACTTGGAGCAACGGAATGTCTGAATGTCTCCTCTTTTGCAAATCATTTCTTTAATCATTGTAATGGATACATAGGCTGTAGCCCCCATCTTGTTCAAACCACACACCGCTGAGATCTCGACTCCACGATAAAATAGCTGTGGAGTAAGGAAGTCACCGAACATCTATCTCTATGTATCGATCAGAAGTCACTGTCGCAGTTTTATCATTCTCTTCAAAAAGGACGTATGATTCCATACTGGCAATGCCACAGCAAACTGTTACATGTGGACTAGAGATGAGGTGCATATATAGCTGAATCAGACCAATATCTAACATTTTGTTTGTTTACTGTGTCATTTAAACGAAAGTGTGTTTCATCACTCATTAACAGGAACCAGGTCATCAGTAAAAACATTGAGAAAGTTTCCACAGATTTACTTTATCACGATCGTTTAACTTTTGAACCACAACCATCTTGTAAGGATAAACATTTAAATCTTTATGCAAAATTCTTCTCAAACTAGTTCGTGATAAACGTGAGGCAGCGGCGTGTTTTCTGGTTGAACAGCAAGGACTCATTGCTTGTCTGACTCTTTCATGTTTTGTGGTATTCTCACAGTGTGTACAGAACCTAGCAGTTTCTGGGAAGTTCTTCAGGGTGCTCCTGTTAGGAACGACACCGTAACATTAAAATGTCGACAAAATAATCGTTGTGTAATGACAACTGAGTCACCATTTTTAAAAATGCTTCCACCACAAATGCATTCCATGGTTCCATTGTTACAGCAATGGAAAACATTCCGCTTGCGCATAATTACTCACATATATGTCATATTTACCAACTTATTGTAAGTTAAAAATCGTCAAGTTCACATGGACCACCCTGTATAATGATATTTTTAGTGATCGCAACTTTTATTGTATAATACCTATGCTTGCCATTTTTAAATACTACCTTTTTTATTAGCGTTTAATGTCCATTTTGCTACAGAAGCACCACAGGCAGTGGACACTGATTGTACACGAAATGAAATGATAAATTGGGAAAGGATATTTTTTAAGAAAGGAAGTGTTCCAGGCCTAAGTTTAGGGTACCTCCCCGACATCTACCGGTTATGATTATGCTGGGGAAAAAAAGTCACGGAGGACGGTCCTGGCGGGATTCGAACTCCAGACTCCCCGCTCATGGGTCCGCGCCTTAACGACCTCGGCCACCCATAGCGGTAAACTACTACCTTATGAAGTTCAGTCTGAAACGTTAAATATATTTTATTTCTTTGTTTGTTTTGCTCCACTGCTGGGTTTCGTTGTTACCATATATTTACTGCCCCCATGCGGTGACCGGGAATACGGATCGTAAAAGGCGATCATAATGGGCACCTGGTGCCTGGGGATACGCGGGGCTACCCTTTCCTCCTCTCTCTCTCTGGAGGACATAAATGCAGAAGCCAGGTTAGGAATTGGGCATTGGATTAAGAGCCCTATCCCATAAAAACTGGATACTTTACCACAGCCTTGGATGAATTCAGATAACTTGTAAGAGACCCGCAACTAGAGGGAAAACTAACAATAGCATAGCATTTTAGAAATCTTATAAGCTTAAATAAATAAGGTAGGAAAAGATAAGTGTGAAGGAAAATAGCAGCACTCCAAGAAATATAAAGAAATGATAGTAACAGGGAGCTAATGGGCTTTAGTTCTAAACCTTGTCCGCATGCAATGTTTTCCATCTCGGCTACTAAACGTGCCGCATCCGCCTACACTCCTTCATCAACTTCGCTTCCTAAAATGTGTACACAGTCTTATAGAAGATATTGTAATTGTCACCTTCTCTTGGCTAAACAGAAATTGTACGACAAATACATTCTAATTGGCACAATTAAGTACAACCACGTTCTGGTTTCATTGTAAATGTTTTCTTATACATTCCAAAACTCCCACTTGTGCTAATTTATAGAGTAATTTTGTTGGCCAATATTTAAGATTTACGCCTTGCTAAAATTGTATGTTTGCTGGATCAGTAGGTTTAAATCTGTGCGGTTCTAGGTGGAGGCAGTTGTTCTGAATAATTCCGCACGCACACGACGCACCCGCTGTTCTAGAAAAAACCATCGAACAATCTTCGCGAATTAATATAAACTGCTGTGGGACCGGCAGGGAACAGGTTCAGAAAGTGATCTTTAAGGGGAGTGACATAGAAAGGAGAGCGGAGTTAAAGTATGGGCAGCACCAGCTGCGATACGCCTAATATCTAGACCCAAAACACTATTTTAGCGGATAAGATTTATAACTAAAGACTTACATACGAGTCTTAATGCACGCCTTCCTATATAAGTCTATGAAGTCAGCTATAACCAACTTCACAGCATTGGCGATAGTATTTGTTTATTGAGATATAGAGCAAAGTTTTTAATGTCGCTATTTTTGCGTGTATCATAGAAAAGAGGCTGAAGAAGAGAAAGATTAACTCTGCACTGACTTAGAGTAAGAAATGAACATTACAAAACATCATTCATAAGGATCTAAATGGTAATATAAAACGGATATATACACAAAAGATATGTGTAGGAGAACGAAAGAGAAGAAAGTTTGCTGAAGTCAGTAATCATAATGGGCTAAGACCACAGATTCTCCTTCAACTTATTAAAAATAATTATCTTATCTAATATTTAAAAAAACTACAGTCGTCTTGGTTTAAAAATTTTTCTCCAAGTGTCAATAACTCTATAATAATATTTTCATATTCAGGTGATTTTTTTTGTTTTTATTTATTTATTTTAATTCCATTTTAAGCGCTTCCATTGAAATTTTATCCTATAGGACATTTCTTCTGTCTGTACCTCGAAATTTTAGCTAATGTTCCCTTCATTTATTCTAGTCAACCATGTTAATTCGTAGAGCGTCTTTTGAAATTCTTTTGTTCAGTAAAAGAAAGCAGGTGAGAAGATAGACTACTTAATGAACATATTAGACATAAATTTAGATTTTTTTCTCAAAGAGGGAAAAATTAATACTTACTATAATTTAAATATAATGACTCCGGTTCGATTTCCAAAACAAATATGACATGACTCTAAAAGTAAAAGAGAAGCTGACAAGCTCAGAAAAAATGGAGTTAAATTCGGAATAGTTGTATATCTAATTCATGACGGTATGTGATGATGACGGCTTAGAGATCTTGCGATAAGGCAGGAAATGGTAATAAGGAGCACCTAATAGGGCCCATTGAAAGAAACCTGCAATCAACAGATGTTTTCACAAGGATTCAAATACAATGCGATCAGTTTTGTTTTCCCCCCGGGAGTGTTTTGCCTATGGATTCGTTAGCAGGGTCTCGGTTATCAGCGGGAGAATAAAACAATAAAACAAACAAATTTCAGAGGCTCATTATTTACCACATTATCGAATGAGGTGTTGAAACTACCCGTATTCATTCTCCACACATTTTTGGCATCGCTTTGGAAAATTATTCATCGTTCACTGCAGTTCATTTTGAGAAATTCTAACAATTTCCTGACGAATATTATCTTTGAGTTCTTGTATGGGTTCGTCTTATACATGGCATTTTTAATTTATCCCAGAGATAACAATAGCAGCTTGTTAAATTTAGTAGTCTTTTTTACAGGCCCATATGAACTTCCCAATTATTATGCAAGATGACGAAGAGATTTTCTAGGGGAATTTTCTAAACGGTTACCAATGTCATGTAATCTTTCTTCGGTGAGAACCCAACGCTACTTTTTTGGTTTCTTAGGCTGGGCTCTTCCAGTTTCCTGAAATGTATTATAAAGATCGTGGATATTTTATGCTCTGGAGCGTTTACATCTGTAAAATAGTCTTCAAACTTCAGGAGTTCAGTTGTTAGCACTTATGAATCCATAAATAAACGCTGTGCCGTTGTAAACACACGAGGCATTATACACTCACTCTGTGTATACTGTGAAATGAAGAAACGAACAGCACAACAAACACACACGCGCGCGCGCGCGCGAGAACAGCTCAGCTACAATTGCGAAAGTCAGCAAGGTCAACAGTAAGCAAGCAGTCATGCCACCCCCTCCACGGCGCACCAAAAGAGTGGATGCTCGCGCATACGAAAAACTCCGCGACGAGGGGTAAAGCATCATTGATCGCACTGTAGTACACATTATCATAGATGACATGCAGCGGGTATTAAAGGGGTAGGAAGTTGTAGTTGTAGTGGTTGCAAATGGAGATATTTACTTTTAATTGGTCATAATTAAGTACATATAGCAAACTGTTTCGGTAAGATTTGTAAAGAAAGCAAGAATGAAAAAAAGAAAGAAAGAAAGAAAATTGAGGACAAGAAATGAGGAAGTGAGGAAAGAGTATAATAATATACTTGAAGAAACACTAAAAATAAGGAAGTTAGATGAAATAAAATCGAAATTGGAGTTGTGTTTACTGTATTATAAGTAACCTAATTTAAACAATTAAAAATTAAATAATATATTCAGAAATTTAGCAAGGAAAAATAGCATAGTGTAATTATAAATATAATTACAATATATATATATATATATATATATATGTGTGTGTGTGTGTGTGTGTGTGTGTGTGTGTGTGTGTTTAAGTAATCAGAAATCCTTGCAAAATTCTGGAAAATAATTTGACAGAGTCACAAAAACGTGATTTAGTATTAAAACTCCTGAAATATTACAATATATATTTCTTTAAAAAGAATTAAGCAAAAATATGACCAACATATTAAAAAATTCAAAATATTATTTTTAAGACGAAAATAAACTATGTAATATTTACCAAAAGGATTCCAAACTAATTTTCATTTGCCTAGAACTCTCATAGCATTTTTAAATAAGAAAAGAAAATCATTTGATAGTAAGTGTACCTTAACAACGAGGCAAGAGTTTTTAGCTGTTGTATGCAATTTGTACTGGTACTGACGGGTGCTTTGTGTTACATTTTAAAAATCGTTGCTAAAAGAAGAAGAAGAAGAAGAAGAAGAAGAAGAAGAAGAAGAAGAAGAAGAAGAAGAAGAAAAGAAAGAAGTTAGCGACCGCTGACGTGACATCTGTGAAATGAATTAGACACAAGAGTGAGAAATATTATGTAACCATCAAACAAAGACTGCTGGTTTTATTTCCACAAGAATGACGAAACAGTGGGCACGTAACAGGAAACCTTACTACATTTCATTCCATATAGACCAAGGAAGGTTATTTAAAGAAAGAGTAAGCATATTAAATAACGACTGTGTTGTTATAGTATTACTTAACCTATGACCTATGCAGTCAAAGTAGCAATAAATAAAACATGAAACAAAGCAGGATAATATGCAGCAAACTAAATACATTCATAATGCAGTAATTTCTATGAGGTGTAAATGGTGATATTCAGAGTAAGTGTTTAGGAATATAATTTTTATTTTCTTGCCTACTCAATGACCGCCTCCGTGGTGTAGTGATAACGTTAGCGACTACTAGGATAACGGTCAGATCAAGTTGTCTCGGTAAGGGTTTGTCTGTTTTCCTGAGTAGGAGAATATATTATGGTTTATTGAAAGCTTGATGTGATATATTGCATCATTAAAGTAAGCAAACACAAATAAAATGTTCATTAACAATTTACATCTAAATTCTTTTAGAAATGTTCAATAAATTTCAAGCTTATTATAATATTCTAAGTATTTATCCATAAAAATAACTAGGTATTTTAGAACACTGGTCAGATGTTTTTTTTTTTTTTTTTTGACCTTCATTACAGTTTATAGATTGTCATCACTGCCATAACATTTGGTCCATATTTTGAAGTTTCAATAATACTTGCTGAAATGATGTATCCTCAAAAAATGCATATTATTGCATTTTAATGAGGTAATATTGGAATGAAATAAATTGTATATTAATTAAAATGCAAATTTCATCAGGAGTTCTATGGAATAATGTCAGTGAGATAATAGATGTGTTTATTAGGCAGGTAATAACCTAAATTACTATATAATTTTACTGGTATTTTCTGTAACATATCAACATTGAGTAAGACTTTTAACATAAAAGTCTTCAGGATTATCTGTATAATGTAGACGTGAATGAAGAGAGCTATAATACAAAAACTTTTTCAATATAGATCTAAATTAAGCAATTTTTAAGTCTTACAATAATATAATTGATGTTTCATTTACTTTCAACACATTAATATGGTTAATGCATTTAAGAGCAGAATCTTAATCAAGGAAATGTTTCACTTTTTAACACTAGAACGCCCAATGGGTCAATTGGCCGCTTTTGATTTTCGAACGCTCACATTTTCACTGTTTTTGGAAGTATATCGCGACTTTTAATCACTTTCAATTACGTTTAGCTCACCAATTTTTTTCAGGCGTAACTTTTTAAAATAATAACAAATTTACCATCGGTTTCCGGGAGCGGTCAATCGACCGCCTCCTTACCCACGTTTCTTTCAACGTGTATTGCGTAGTTGTAACTAACAATAATCAACTGTACAACAAACATGTTTCAAACGTAGAGTTATGTGTAAGAGCTCTTCTATACGCGAGCTTCTTGACTTCGTAGTGGGGCAGGTATTTATTAATGCACACAATGCATACCTTTTCTGAGAATGTTTCAATGTAACAACAACTTCCTGTGTATATATAACCTATATTTGTATAACTTATGTCTTTAAGTACACATAATTTGTTACTATATATCATAGATTAAAACCAATTCGTATAATGAAATATTTCTAATTTTCCAAGAAAACGTGCGCTTATACTTGAAATAAAAATAAATAAATAAATAAATAAACTCTTTTTTTTTTACTTAAAATCATTTAGCCCGAGATGTCTTATAATAGACGAATAAAATAATTAATGAGTAAATGTAGTTAATGCATCATTGAATTACTAAATAATTAAACGAATAGGCAAAGGAGCTTGGAGACATAAATATTCGTGATATGTGAGCTAAAAACGTTGAACATAAAATAATTGAAACCAGAAGCTTTACTCTAGTTGGATTCGAACCTAGCTCGCAGCTCAGAAGCCATATTGTTCCCTCTACATAACTACGGTTGCCTGGCAAGCGACAAGTAAGAAATTTCATCGACCTGAGTCAGAATTGCACTTATAATGATGTGATACTGAGAAGAAACCAAATAATATACAAACTCATTTCGGAAGTTAATGCAACCTGGATTGTTATTTCCAAGCAAAATAACAGTAGGCTAGAAGGTAATAAGCAAGAAATTCCATAGTTTTCGGTGAGAAAAATTATTAAAAAAGCATTAACAGGCGTTTTAGCAGGTACTTGAAGCTCAGTTGTTAAACTGTAAACTAAACAATATATAATGTTTTAGAGGAATTTTTCACTAACTTATTACATTTAAACCAAAATTTCAACATTTTAAGTCTGTTTGCATAGTAATTTTGTTGACTTTATTTAAAGTCTTTGTAAAAGTAAACACGCTGAATTATAGTACATTATTAAGTATTACTTTAGGTTTATATTGTTAAACTGAAAGTTGTTGGTAGGTAATGGGATACATATTTCAGCTTTCAACCACTCAGATATTCCTGCTTACTGCTGTCATCTTGCACTTCTTAAGTTCGCAACAAAAAATAAACAATTGAATTTGATTAAAAACAATTTTCTTAGCGCAAACCATAAAAATTCCTCTCGAAACGAGTTTCATAAAGATAATTATATGTGTGAAGCCATGAAAGGAACCATGGAACAAAGTTCAAGTGCCCAAATACCGTGCTTTTCTCGAGAATTGCTGAAGTTCTTGACAATTTACACTTCACGTGGAATATCTTGTACAAAGATAGCTGAAAACATGGAGAAATATATTGTTGCATATTTTAATGTGTAATTTGTGTCAAATCAATATTTTATCAGTTTTTACTTTGTTTCAAACCTTTTTGGAAGCATTTTAAGTCCTTATGTATTTTTGAAATTGCACAGTTATGTATATATTTTTAGAAAAATATTACATAAAAATCCGAACTCTAATGATATGTTTTATTTTAATTTCATTTCTAGCATCTAGGGCATCTAGTTAGTAGTTTTGTACTAACACGTTTACAATACTATGACAGCATTGAAGTTCCTTAACAATATTCGAAGTATTGAAAATATATAAAATGTGCAAATAACAACCACTAAATCTGAATTCTCCCGCTTTTTCAATTTTACAATATGGCAACTTAGGTAACTGTGTCACTGAGTTGAAGATGCATCAGTGGTGAAGAACATTTATCCCAAATATAGTTAAAACTTAAATGTTTAATCTATGGGACGCGCTGACCAAAATCCCTCCTGCTGCTGATCACACATAATAATAATAATAATAATAATAATAATAATAATAATAATAATAATAATAATAATAATAATAATAGAGTAGTATATACTATGGGCTGGGTGAATGGTTCTCCATACGAGCATTCTCACGTACACACGCCTAACTGAATGTAACATTTTCTGCTCACTACGGTTTAATAATGTTTTGAAAACCAACGAGTCGCCCGCCGTCTTCTTTTTTAATATTCTTTGATGAGCCAAAAGCACCCAGCTCATAAGCCGGTGTATTCTTTTCTTTGTGCTTTGGTACAGAGAAGACGCTGTGATCCGATGCTGTACTTCACTCAAGTACTTCGGAATTTATTGTCGTGCCACTCTTCCCATAGAAAATCAGCCGCCAACAAACTACCAAACGCAATCGCTATTTTGTGCCCCTAACTTCATATTTTTTCCCCCTCCACATTTCTTTGGGTCTCTCGAGCTCGTTTTTATTTCCTGCGAATGGGAAGCGGCAAATAAGAGGCTGTGTATTTTATGTTACATCTTGAAGATGAAATGCGGATTTTTACTTTTTTTTTTTTTTTTTTCCTAAGGCAGATAAAGGCAGGCTTCGTCACACAGCGCAGATCTTTGTACAAGAAAGATAGGTATCGTGCAATGGCGAGTGCTCAATCGAATCTTCCCCAATGCTTGTGTTATATGGGCGGCCCTGAATCGTGCATAATGGTAGTTGGATCTCTCTACTCCGCGTGGCTGATGGCAGCCGTGCCGTGCCGAGCCGAGCCGAAGCTCTCCGAGCGAGCTCCGCGGAGGGTTCTGTAGCCATGTGTGCGACTACAGCGCTGAGGCGAGAAAGTGCAGTGTCCGCCATTGAGCAAAGAGCTTTGGTGTTTCATTTTTATTGACATCCCCACTTTATTGGATACCGTGCTGTTAATGGAGCCCTACGAATCTCGGAAACGGAGGTTGGTGTTTTGTTCGCTTTGCTATTACACGTAGCATTTTGTGCTTAGCACAAGTAGTTGCTTCGCCTGTATATATTAAAAGAAAGGAGGAATAAAAAAAAAAAAAAAAAAAAAAGCAATGCTCGGGTCATGAGTTTTATGTACCTTGTGTTTCAGGTGTTGTGTGTTCGTACATGATTATTTATGTAAACACGCGGTGAGTTTGTTTGTGTGTTGTTTGCTGTCTCAGTGTTTTAACCGACCACTTTTTTAATACAAGCAGTTTGCTTTTTACCGTTCGTTGCATTGGCCTTTGTTCGGTAAAGAAGAGTGGTACGGCGGTTTTTTTTTTTTTAATTTTTTTCCGGGATAGTTTTTTGAAAGTGAGCCTCGTCAGTGATTGGATCACAACCAACAGTGCTTTTTGACAGCCTGCTTTACCTCACCAGTTTTCTTATGAAGGATCATCAAGAGTGGATAACTTGCTGACGTGTGTGCGTGTTTGCCATATACAATGGAAAGGTATTTTTGAGTAAAACGCGTTGTTTTTGTGCAGAGGATTATGTGTTACACGTATGTCCAAACAAATTGAGAGGAAGATCTGTGAATGAACTGCACGAGATGGTGGTATGATCGACTACGCCCGCTGTTCCAAGGGTTTATGGTTGCTCCCGGATTGCTACCGCGTCCAGCAGGATTCGGCCCAAAATGCACCCTCAACTTCGTCTGAAATAGACAAGAAAAAGGGCGAGAACTTCAGCAACCTTGGACCGATACTAGGCGCAGTGGCTGGGAACTTATATCAGAGGGTACGTGAGGTTGGTTTGTAATATTTGTATGCAGCTCGGCAATGGGAGATAGGGCTGGCGGGCTTGTGGATTTCACACGTTCGTCCCCCACGGCTCTCCCTCTCTCTCTCTATGTGTCTCTTTCACTCCAACGGGTGCACTTAGGGGCCGAGCGGAGCTGTGTCCGTAATGTTCGATCGAGGGGAGTAAGGGAAGCCATTTTGTTGAGTGGTTCTCGGCTCTGTACAGTCCAACAAACTGAACTAAGCTGTTTATGTTTAGGAGTTACTGCATTAATTTTTATAAATAGAGAGACTAGGCTTGATGGATAAATGTTTAAGACATTAACAGCAAAATATTTAATGAATTACAGATAATAACCACAAATATAACACGGATGTTGGCGCTTGAGTACTTTTAAATGTCATAAATACAAATTTCAGAAAATACCTACCACATAATAGCATACTGATTTCATGAAGGCATCCTTAACAATTAGCACAAAGAAGGGATGATCCTATACAGGGTGTCCCATTTATCTTGCTCACTTTTTTTTTGAAGCGCCTAATGAAAATGTATACCGGAGGGAGTTTTTATTCTAAGACCCGAGATCTACTAAAGCTAGTTTTGCAACGTGTTTTAAACAATATTACATTTAAGTTGGTTATATTTAACGAAATTTATTTGCAAATTTCAGGAAATAAATCTATTATAAATTGATATTTATTCGACTCGGCCAAAGCCTACTTAATCCTTTAAATTTATATGAATGAGGAATAGTTTCCTGGCAAAAAGAGAAATCAAACATTGTTGCTGTAGTCTCCATTGTAGATCTCACTTTTTCGCTTCAAAAAGTAAAAATGAGACTAAGAGGAATTTGAAGAAAAGAAAGTGTTTTCTGTAAGGAAAAAAAAATTGTTAATCTTATAAAAAGTTAATTTCGATAAATGATGTACCTGCTATAAGTATTCAGAATTTATTCATCATTTCCAGGGTACAAAAGCTAATCGTTATATTCTTATAAAGCGTAAAACACGCTTTGAAGACAAGCAATACAATGATTAGCTTTTGTTGCCTGAACACGATCAACTAATAATTCAGTTTCGTATAATAACATTACTAGATAAACATTATTTTGGGTGTGCAAAATAAATGGAACACCCGGTATATATTAAGCTTGAACTTAACATACCAAGCGTGTCGCAATGTTTGGTGTGGAACACGAAGTATAGTAAATTGCTGTAGGCAAAGTAAACTGGATTTATTGTAGCCAGAAATTGGTCGTTGTATTCAGAAAATCATTACAGAAGTTTAAAACCGCTTGAGCCAATTAGCTTAAAGCCAGTTATAGTAGACAATATTCATAATATTGCACAAGTACGAACAAGATGCATAAATTATATTACTAAACTTTTAAGAATGCAATTTTTTGGATAGCTCTTTAAGATTATTGTATGCAGACACTTTTACTTTCTTATTACTGTAGCGAATAACCAATCATTTGCTTTTTTCTCTCTCTTTATTTTCCCCGAAGAGGAAAAGAAACTTATGGGGAAAAATTTTACATGTATTGTGTTGTAGATCAACGGGTAAATTGGTAAGGGTGAAAGTAAAAGGAAAATATTTTTATTTCTTGAAGAAACTGTGTGACTACCACGTAGTCATGAGATATACGGGGTGAACGATCCTTCACGCAACCGGTTTGGCGGCTTAAAAGAAAAATAATTACTCATGTATATTAACTGCCTCCCTTCGTTGTTCAAGCATTTCTGACACCTGTTTAGGAAATTGCTCATTACACCCTGCAGTTCCTTCTGAGAAATGACAGCAATTTCTTGACGAATGTTAGTTTTTTATGTCCATCTAAAGCGTGCGGATTTGTTTTGTACACTTTCTTTTTTAATCCCCCTCCCCCGAGATAAAAGTCGCAGCGGGTTAAATCGGGGGAATAAGGAAATTCCTCTTGAAATAATCACCTTACAGCACGCGCTGATTCTGTACGCACGTATGAATCATACATGGATACTCTTTGGGGGAATAGAATACTTATATTGCTCCATTTCACTTGATACACTTTAACTCAATACACTGTATTGCGTCGCCTAACAAACACGTGCTACTTGCGCAAGATTTCAAATCACACTGAAGCCTCACCCAGCGGAGCGGAAATATACTCCCCGCCTCCGCCGACATACCGCTGCCGGCCGGTCCTGCAGTTGCGTCAAGCATTGCTCACCCATACTTTATGAAACAGTGTAGGTTGTGTTTTAGAATAATTTTTTACATACTTTATGAAACAGTGTAGGTTGTGTTTTAGAATAATTTTTTAAAACATGCCTTCCAACTTTGGAGGAAATCACACTATGTGTCATTTTCTCTACCAAATACTCAGAAGTACACATTTTCCTTTTGTGTTTCTATTTTATAAATGAGGGTGCCACGCCAAAAAATTTAGGAAATGGATTTTTTTTTAAATAGGAATCATGTATGGGATTGAGAATATTTTTAGGATTTTGGAAATCCCTAAGAGGAAATCACAATAAAATGTTTGTATGTTCATCTGAACCAATAGATAAAGTATATAAACAGTTGAGGAAAAATACTGCAATTAATGTGCAGTTTTGTTGTGAAAAGTCATACTTCTGTTATAGGCTGTTAGGCATGGCTAGTAATCTATTTCATTTTTGCAGTTCACAGTGAGCAATGTACAATGAGGTACATTTAAAACCGTCCACTTGTATGTCGGCTACATACCGGCGCGATCCCCCTTCCATTGCCGGAATCTTGTGCCGCAAACTCACAGTGCCACAACACTTGATCTTTTTAAAACTTCGGTACTACATATAGACAAAAGATGTTGGAAGTGTTGATCGTTTTGTAAACACACAATAGACACATGTAAACTACCATTTACTTTCGATTCTTTTGCACTAATGAGTATAATTTCTGGACAACACTTCCGGCATCGTCTGTTGATTTTTTTTTATTTGGTTTATTTAAGGACGCTCTTTAACATCTCAGGTCATCAGCGTCCTATTCAAATCAGGGCGTGAAACGGCCGACAAATTTTGCTCAGAGGCCTCTTTTTTTTCAGGCTCGAGGTTCTTTATCGTGCCGTAAATGTGCGCCCGAAAAAAATCATCGGCCCTGGCGGGGATCGAACCCGCAATCTTGGGTTTAGGACCAACAATATCGTCTGTAAAAATGGCAATTACAGAATTAATTAATTTAATTTAATTTTTTCATAGTACGCAAGTTTTATAAAGGAGAATTGTATTTGCGCCGTGGGTGCGCGGCGATGGCTGGAAGGGTCCAGAGTTACAAAATATATGAACAATCCCTCACGCAACCGGTTTTGCGGCGTGCGGCCGGCCGGCGAGACGTCAGTGCTACTTGCGCAAGATTTCAACTCACACTGAAGCATCGCGCAGCGAAGGGGAAATACACACCCCGCCTTTGCCGACATAACGCTACCGGCCGGACCCGCGGTTGCGTCCAGCATTGTTCACCCTCTACTTGTACTTCTGTACATATATGAAGATATTATATACTATGTTATTTTATTGTATTATTAAAATGAGTCTTGGATCGATTGTTGGCTGCTTAGTATGTTGCAATACAAATGTTACTGCCATGGTATCTTCATTAACCACGAGCAGGCCAAATAATAACATTGATAAACTCTACTGCTGTTGTAGGAAAGCTGCCATCCATGTGGAGTGTTTTACTATTAAATCCTAGAATGCTATTGGCTGAAGCTAAAATATTATTGGCTTGGTGAGACAGAGATTATATCGCTACGAAAGTAAACATTTGATATCACTCAAAGCTCTCCAAATATTAATAAGGTAACTTTGGTTTTCTAGTTTTTCCAGTGATTCATATTCTTGAGGTGAAGAGCATATATCTTTATAATGTCATCTATTATTAGATGATATTATAATCGGGACTCCCAACCAGCCAAATAAGATCGCCAACTGATCGTTGAAACGAGCATAGGTATGACTACAAATTTGTTTTCCTTGCATGTGTTTCTTAGACCCAAAATCGCGTGTTCAATCCCGGCCAGGGTTGATGGATTTTTTTCGGGTGTAATTTCCAAGTATGGCTTCCTTTGGAAGGGAAGTAAAACAGTGGGTTTCCTGTCGTACATTTACGGCACATAAAAAAACTTGA
The DNA here is from genome assembly GCA_030762175.1 of Metallyticus violacea. Classification (NCBI taxonomy): domain Eukaryota; kingdom Metazoa; phylum Arthropoda; class Insecta; order Mantodea; family Metallyticidae; genus Metallyticus; species Metallyticus violacea. Next base: position 59,575,499 of record CM060831.1, read on the forward strand.
AATAAGAGCCTCTGGCAAAATTTATCGCCGTTTCATGCCCTGATTTGAATGGGACGCTGATGACCCGAGATGTTAAAGAGCGTCCGTAAATAAAACAAATCAATATGTACTTATTTTTTTAAATTATATTAGCATATAATGTAAAACCTGTATTAATTATGCCTCTGTATCTTTTCTTTATTTAGAAACGGGACAACAACAATTAGGGATACAGTGCCCAATGGTAAAAGATGCCTTAATGCTATATCTAAATATGACAGAAGAACTAGTGGCTTTATTGACCATTTCATTTATGCGAAATTTATAGCATTCTCGTACAACCAACGAGAGATAATGAGGCACTTGATGTCCTATGGTTGTGAGTTTAATGCTCTGTTATGACTCTCTCCCTCTGTTTCGCTAATTTATCCGTTAGGTTCGCATTTTCACTTTCCTTTGTTCCTTTCAGCTACTGCGGGGTCATTAAATCCCACACCGACCGACCTTGTGCTTGGCAATCTGACGGAGTTAAACACACTGGTCCAGCAACATTGCTTTAGTCAGCGTTGATGTTGCCGGGGCGTACACATTTCCAGTTCTTTTACTGCTACTAATGACTTTATGTCGACTACAGCATGTTCTGAACGACGGGAGGGGCAGATACTATGTAACAACGCTACTTTCATCTTGGATTGTCATTCGTGACGTTGTGTTCGTTGAACTTGCGACGACCTCGAGTTGCAGAAACAGTTGCAACTTCGCCCTGGAGATCTTTTAAGTCCCCCTTTTCCTAGCACAACAATGACTATGGGACTGTTTGTTCTGTACAGTAGATAGTGTTAGTAGTTGAGCATATTTAACATAGGTGTATTAATAACATTACGTTTATTATCCTCTTTTTATATTTCGTATGTCAAGAGCGGCCATAATTATATCCGACGGTTCGGATGTCACTGTATAGTTTCAAACTGGACGGGCTAGGTTTGCGACAAGTTTCGTGGACGCTTTTTTTATTTTTATTTAAACTACAATGTTCCGATTCTCAAGCCGAACAATGCAGCATTGCGCATCTTACGTAAGCGAACACACGTTGCATAGCGACGGAAAACAAAATACAGAATGAACAATTTCGTGACGTACCAGCACCTTGAACAATTATCAGGCAAAGTCCATATGCGGTTGTACATAGAAGGGCGAGCTTACCATCGCTCTAGACCAGGGGTATCCAAACACAGAGATCTGTGCTACCCAGTGGTTTTCTGCATTTAGGACGGTACCTAGTTTCCAAAACCGACCCGCCTTTCGGCCGCAGGCGATTACGTCGCCCAAGCGCACCGAGTGAACTGCAGCCTCAAGAGCCGAGCGCACCCAGCTACCAGAGCAGTTGTACATAGGGAAATAAGCCTGGTCCTGGTGGTGTAGTGGTAGCTATACTTGCCTTCTAACCGAAGATCGCGGGTTCGATCTCAGCCAGGACCGCTGAATTTTTTTTCGAGCGTAAAAATCCTAAGTATGACTTACTTTGGAAGGGAAGTAAAGCCGTGGGTTCCGTGTTGTATATTTACGGCATGATAAAGAACCTCAAGTCTGAAAGAAGAGACCTCTGAGCAAAAATTTGTCGGCAGTTTCACACCCTGGTTTGAATGGGAGGCTGATGACCTGAGATGCTAAAGAGCGTCCGTAAATAAACAAAATTTAAAAAATTAAAAAATAAACTAATAAGGGAGGTGTGCAGAAAACTATTACTACACCTAAAACTTTGTACTAAGGTAAAAGAAAGTAAAGGAGAAGAAAATAAAAGGCTGCCAGTTAGAGCTCTGTTTTTCAAAACATACAGAATTCGTTTTGTAGCATTCTAATTGAGGTTGTAGTTTTAATGCTGCCTTTACAGGCCAAGCAGGATTTTTAACCATTAATCAAGTAAGCTTTGCTCAAGTTTACACGTTTCCACGTTTACAAAATTAATATTTGTTAAACCATTTTCAAATGGGATCGCGTTTTTTTTAATTAAATTTTTCTATGACAGACCAACACTTACCTGTTTGAAAGATTTTTTTCATTTTGGCATTATGCACCTATATTTAAAACAGTCTTTTTTATTATCACCGCATTCAGTTCAGGAGTGAAACAGTGGATACATTTTGCTCTGGGGCCTCGTCTTTTAGGCTTGAGGTTCTTTTACCTGCCGTAAATCTATGACATGGGATTATGCACCCCAAAAAATCCATCGACCCTGGCCGGGTTTCAGCCTACGATCTTGGGTATGAGGCAAGTATTTCTGGGAACTGGAGAGATGGCTAGCAACGTATATGGGTAGAGGGGCTTTATCTTCCAAGTAAAACATTACGCACTGCATGTGTATATACTTTCAAGAGTCGGTCCATTCTCATTGCGTTAACGAAAGCAGAATATTAATAGTTGCGTATCAGCACATTCCTCTGACTGGCCATCTCTCCAGTTCCAAACTGTATTGTTACCACTAGACCACCAGGACCGACCGACACTTTGTTTACATGTATATATCTGAATTATAATTTTTAAAGCACCTTGGATAGTTTACTGTATGCTTTATTCACACTGAGGCTCAAACCTTATTTAAAATTTCATTCATTCTAAATCGCATTTTTTATAATGGCGAGATAAATAATTGAACAAAAGATCATTATCCCATTAGGCTTATCATGTTATTCCTAGCTTCCCAGTATCTCATCTATTTTATTGTGCTCTACAGGGCTTGGCAAGTCAGAAGAGGTCCACACAGATTAGTGATGGTACTTATCTGAACTAGTGACTGTTAACTTTGCAAGACAGTCAAGGCCAGTGCTCAGGTTAAATATAGCAACTGATGTTCTTCTGGTATATTTAGGATTGCAAAATCTGTCTTCCACATCTTATGCACTTGATTATATGCCTAATTTTTATCTTTTGGGATTAATATGGTAGTGCTTTTGTGACGTAAGGAAGCACGGTCTAAAAACCTAACAAAGAATTCATCTAGATGATCAGAGTCCAAAAAACGTAGTACTCCATAAATAACGATTCTCAGTTGCTACAATCACTAATCCAGCATCAGTTAAGGGTTCTTTTTCATTTGATGAAATTTCATTATTTTCAATATCACACTGGAAAAGATCACCAATCCATGAAAATTTGTTATTTATGCTATTTGGGAAATAGTTTTCAAATTGGACAAACCTACAATTAAAAAAAGTCCACTTGCGGGTGAATTTATGCAATTAATTATTCACATTTCGGACGCGTTGCACAGCAAATCTTAACTTTTCAGCGTTCGAAACGTCGGCAAAATATAATTATTAATTACACTACGCGACCGCCACCCGAAAACCAGGATATTTTTAATAATGAACAACACCGTGGAAGCTTATCATTTTATACATCATCTTGATGTATAAGGGAAGGTAGAGAACAATGTAGACAAGACAACACCTTTGTTGGTTCAATGACAGTTAAAAAGTTCCACTTCTGTTTAAACTGGAATTAGGGAATATAGTCCAGGCAGAAATGTATGCTCTCTGTGCTTGCGTGGATATGCGCTAGAAGAATGTGATATCTAAATTTACTCTGACAGCCAGTCAGCCCTGAAAACGCTATCTGCTCCTTGAAGCCTTGGTCACTATGGGGTGGATGACAATGAATTGTCAGATAGATTGGTTAAAGGAGGTGCACTCTCCCAATTTGTTGGACCAGAACAGTCAAGAAAAAAAAAACTACTGAACTGGGCTAGAAGAGCATGTTGTCCAAATGAAAGTGATACTCTTTTTTTCATCCTGTAATGATTTACTTGTTGGAACATATAAACAGGAAGTAATGTGATATATGGGTGACATATCCGCTACACAGAGTCACCTTGTATGTTCAAGCAAGTGTCCCAACGCGTCACAAGGTTATGGATACCCTCAACGAAGAACGTCCGAGGTTGACTGCAGAACCAATCTTCAAAGCAACGGATTCCCCTCAACTTGGGCAGCGTATTCTCCATTCACCGGAGAATGGTTGAACAACTCCCTTCTCAATGACAATGTTTCTGCAATCTCTTGGGTAATGATTAGGTGATTCTCTCTTACAAGGTTGTCTACGGCTGTAATTGTTCCTCGGTGATGGTTATGTGAACTTGACCAGGTCTCTAGGTATGTCCATACATTCGTCACGAAATTCACCGTACCATCTGAACACTGTGCTGCGTGACAGACACTTTCATAGGACAATAACTTTCGGCTTCTGCTTTCAAAAATTGAATTACTGTTCGCTGGGCCCGTTTGGACGAATTCCTTTATTTAGTTCAATGTGTTCCTGCATATATAAACATCCTGCGCAATCAGATCAGACCATATCAATGTATTTTCTTATATATAATGCCATCTACCAGGGCAAACACAAATCTGTGCATAGTTAAGCTATGTCAAAAGTCTTAGTTTCTGTTGGGAAACTCTTAAAACTCTTATAGTATATTGGAAAAATATCCAAGCGTGTGTTGTCAATATCATGTTCGATTGAAGTACTGCTATCGTAAAAGTAAACAGGAAATATATAACCGCCTGTGGTGCCTCAGTAGTTAAACACTATTTAAAAAAAAAAAAAAAAAAAAGGAAGTATGTAGGAATCGTGGTGGGTCTAATGACTGGTCATGAAGGCTTTAGGAGGCATTTATAGTCTATAGGGATTATTAAAGAAGCAGATTATGTGATAAGAATGACGAAACTGCATCACACTTTATATTCCAACGTGAAGCACTTGAAAGACAAAAGCCCAATCTGTAGAAACTCAAGATCCAAAGGAAACTGTATCAGAAAACAATCTAGTTGAACTTCTGAAACCTCTCAGAGGTACAGAATGAATCAGCTAGTTTAAGCTTGCTGGTGGTATGCATAATAATATGGACTACAGTGGGTGTGACCTTCTGTTAATGTACTTCTACCTAATCTAATCTTGTTTCTTTGTCACTGAGAGTATTGAGTTCACAGATACTGTCATAAATGTCAGTCCTAGAAGGAAAGAGATAGGTGCATGCTGCATAAGATTTTAAAAAACCATAAATAGTGTTCAGCAATTGTTTTCAGGAAAGAAAACTTTAGCAATAGGAATCCCATTTATTTGTGGTTCTGAACTATTGAGTCTGAATAGCAATTTTCATGAATGGTTCCCCCCCCCCCCCCGCTTGGATTAATGCTTAATTTTTATATATTCTAAAGTCTAGAGGATTACAAAGACAAACTCCATGGAACACTTGTGGTCCTTGGAGAAACATTGCACTACATGAATAAATAGCACAAGAGCTTTCAATTTCATTGTTAAAATGCAAATAATGTGTACACTGTTCACATCGAATAGGGGCACGCACATAGCATTTGTTTCACGGGCTTTATTGCCATTGCCAGTTAAAACTGTTAGCTATCTCAAAGATCGTGCTGTTGTTTACTTTGAACTCTATGAACATTTTATTGCTTTACACATTGATAAGGCAATTTAAAGATATACAAATGTCAACACTTTAATAATTTCAAATGGTTTTGCTCTTATTCCTCATTTTAAACAATTTTAAAACACATTCTGCTGGAACATGCAAAAGTTGGATTGCATAATAGAGGCAATCTTAGTTTTATGTGCTGCAAATATTATTTCCTCACTTATGGGCTAAACATGGGCTTAATATTCGTTAATAATTTTTTGTATATATACCGAAGGTACCAAAAATGTATACACTCTTTCACAGTAGATATCTAATTAATATATTTCAAAGTTGGGTCGAAAAAAACAGTAATGTGTAGTATAATGCTCTGTAAACAGATGTTACATCATTATGATAGCGTTGCTACGCGATAGGTAAATCAACAATGAACAAATGAACAACAGTATAGTGTAGAATGGTGTTCTATAAACAGATGTGACTCACATACATTGTAATGGCGTTGGTAAATCAACAATGAACAAATGAAGCCAAGATTATCGTAAATCAACAATGAACAAATGAAGCCAAGATTATCGTAAATCAGCAATGAACAAATGAAGCCAAGATTATCTTGTGATGTTCTGTAAACAGATGTGACTCACATTACGTTATGCTAGCGTTACTACAACAAAATGGAGACAAGATTATCATTTGAACAGCAGAAAGCAATTTTGAAGTGGTATTGGAAAACCGAGAATGTTGTTGAAACTCAAAGGCAATGGAGACATGTGTGTAGAACAGAACTACCAATGCGAGTAACATTTGCACGCAATCCAGACAAATTTGAGACTCGTGGTACCGTATGCGATATGCCGATGGTGTGCCATCACATTACCACCGAGATGTACGTGAGTACCTCGATGACAATCTTCCAAGGCATTCGATGGGACGAAGAGGTCTGATTGAGTTTCCACCGCGTTCTCCGGATCTAACTCCATTGAACTTCTACTTATGGGGAACTCTTAAGGATGTTGTATACCGTAGAAAACCAGCTACACTGGCGGCACTTCGGAAAGAAATTGAAACCGCATAAATCTACGACACGGGACTAAATGCTTTATTTCCTTTTCGAAGAAAGCCATGCTTGGAATTTTTACGCCCTAAAAATCCATCCATTCTGACCGGTTTGAACTCGGGCTCTTGGATCTATGAAAAAATCTCAGATATGTTGACTTAACAATACAATGTTACAGGAGAATATCAGCATGAACTTTTTCATATTTCTGGAGCTTTTGATAGACATAACAGAACGTCACCTAAATCTACGTACTGAGTGATATGGGTTAACATTTTAGAATGCCTCTGTGCAAATCACTACATACCTGCAATGCTCTTTAGTTCGTATGGATGTCTGTTAAAGTGAAAATGGCGTCTCTTCAAGCAGCTTTTAAATCGGCAAACAAGGACTGTAACTTTTTTTCTCACCCTGCCCCCATTTTTTCCAAGATAAGTTACGCTTTGAGACGAAATGCAACAAGAATTCTCGAATGTTGCAATCTCATTATGAACGCCGAGTTATGTTAACTTAATCTTCTTTTATCGCTGAATGAAAGATGATGAATTCTTTGCACAAGTAGATGAACTTATTCAACACTTTGCATTTCGAAACATATAAGAGCATCCACTCAATTTCGCCATTGTAGGCAGCGTCTTTGCGCCTGTACTAATCGAATCATCATCTACGAAGTACACTTAACAGTTTCAAACGATTCTATCGAAGTTTTAAAGTACATTTTCGCCACTCGTTCGATATTTGAATAGGTACGTAAGAATACGATATAAGTGCATTACATTCAAGTAAAAGCTATTTCGGAAAACACTATTTTGTAACTTTTTAAATTTAATTTGCTCCAGAATGAATTCGAATTTTAATTGTTTATTTTTCTGGCGTTCATTTGCTTTATTTATTTGGTGAAGGATTTAAGAATGTTGCCGTAATGGTCATAGTGAGACATACATTTCGGACAAGTTTAACAGCTCATGTTGATTGCAAATATCACATAGATCGGCATCTTATCCATGCAGCCAATTTCCATATTTCATCCAGATGTTAGAGGTTAACAAGGCGTTAAGACGGCTTTTAACATTCAATATTAACAAAAATCCTGTTTCATCAACTAATGTTAACTTAACAACGTGTTAAACTTCGTGTTAAGTTAACATTATCTTTCCCTTATGTCAACAGTTTTAATAACTTTTCCAAACAGTTCGAAAATGGCGACCATAAACCCAGCCGTAGATGTCGAAATTCTATACTTGGATATATTAAATCGTCCATAACAGAGAAAAGGCCATCATAGGATTGTAGGGTTGGTCCTGGTAGTGTATGTAGTGGTAACTATACTTACCTTCTAAACCCAAGGTCGCGGGTTCAAACCCGGCCAAGATCGATGGATTTTTTCGGGCGTAAAAATCCTAAGTATGGCTTCCTTAGGAAGGGAAGTAAAGTCGTGGGTCCCGTGTCGTACATTTACGGAACGATAAAGAACCTCAAGCCTGAAAGAAGATGCCTCTGAGCAAAAATTTTCGGTCGTTTCACGCCCTGAATAGAATGGGACGCTGATCTGTGATGTTAAAGAGCGTCCATAAGTAAATCAAATCAAACAAAATAGGATTATAGATGAAATAGAACACCCTTGTGCCTCTGCTCCTCTTGCATGAGCCGTATGTTTTAATTACTCTATGCAAACAAAAGTGCATCGGGGTGCGTTTAAAAGTCTTTCTGTTATGACACTGCCTTCTGGATCCGTGCTATTTGCAATACTCGGAAACCTTGACAATGTGCTAACTAACAATATGCTGGAAAAGCTTGGAGGAACGCAGGAGTCTTAACATATTGTTAAAGTATTAACACAATGTTAACAAACATGTCAGTGCATTAAGTCCTGAGCTGAATTAATTTGAGTACCAAGCCGAACGAATTAACTGCTTTTGTGAGACGTGTCTGGACCTAAATGTTAACACTATCATTTTTTGAGCTACTTATGTTAATATTGCAATCTGGCCGTAACAACTAAGGTGATGGTTGCTTCTTTACCATCGCATATTCTGTAAGAGCCTTAGTCATTTTATCAGTGTGTATGGTTTGGATTCATTCCTTGAATAAGAGTGCACTGACTTTGTTGGGAGTATGATGCAGTGTTTTTATAGGAAGATTGTGGGTACTAAGTTTAAATCAATATACAGGGTGTAACAAAATACTGGAATTAACTTTTGGGGCGATTTCCTCACACAAAAATAAGAAAATGCTACATAAACGTATGTCGAAAATGTCTTCTTGTGGGATATTATTGAAAGATAATATTCAACGATTTTCAAGGTACAATCCAACAATTCAATTTTGTTTAAACAATCGAGCGATGGTATTAATATTGTCAATATGCTACTGTAGATGACGATGTGTTGCCACAGAGTCTTACGTATATTCATGGTTAATCAATTTCTTACGCTTGACTTGTGCCACAGTTCCGTTACATTTGAGCGACTAATCGGAACGATTATTCATAACCCCGATAAGACAGAAATGGTATTCATGTACGGCGCACGAATGGTAATGGCGCAAGACTTCCCTGCTGTATGAAATGGCATTACCAAACGAAGGCAGCCGAATTTACTGAAGTTTATTGTCGAGCTGTATGTTGCAGAAGATACATTTGTTTTATTTACGGACGCTCTTTAACATATCAGGTCATCAGCGTCCAATTCAATTCAATTTGTCGACCGTGAAACGTGAAACGGTCGACAAATTTTGCTCAGAGGCCTCTTCTTTCAGGCTTGAGGTTCTTTTATATGCCGTAAATCTACGACATGGAATTCACGACTTTACTTCCCTTCCGAAGGAAGCCATACTTAGGATTTTTATGCCCAAAAATATCCACCCACCTTGGCTGGAGTTGAACCCTCGAACCCGGTTTTACGAGGCAAGAATGGCTACCATAGACCACCAGGACCGACGCAGAAATCACAGGTATCAGCAAAAGACAATTGACCATAGCATTTGGTATCTTACAAGAAGGATATTCCATGAACGGCTTTTGTATCTTATCATCGTGTTCAGGGCTTTCTACTTGCCTTGTGACCATACATAATCATATCTGCCCTATGAATAACCTGCCGTGATTAGCCACATAAATGTAACTGAATTGCAGTACATGTACAAGTCAAACATAAAGAACAATTAACCATGAATGTAAACAACTCTCCATAGCAACACATCGCAATCTAGGGTACATCATCGATTGTATCGATAACATTACTCTATTGTCTGAAAAAAGGTTATTTTAACAAACTTAAGTCATTAGATAGAACCTAAAGGTCTTGAATGGTATCTTTTAATAATAACTCACAAACCAGGCATTTCCTGACATGTGTTTATGTGACTTTTCTTTTACATGTTTTGGTGCGAGGTTGCTCCCAAAATTTGTCCCACTATTTTGTTAATTCCTGTATGTAGAAACTCATTGAAAAATAATTGCAAGTGTAGTAAAGAAATTATAATTGAGAATATTTTTAAAAATAAAGCATTTTTTTTGGTGATTTTTATGAATTAAATTGCAGTTATCAATATATCTAGAGAATTCAGTATCATTACCACATTTATCTCATAAGTGATGTCTCATTACAGGAAAGGAGATTGTTAAGAGAGTTATTAAAATACTATGCGTTCCAATCAACGCTCTGCCAGGCTATTAACGCAACGTCCGGCCAGCCATTGACCGAACAAATGTCGGTATTTTGGATCCTCTGGCAGATGGTTGAATGGGATGCACGAGAATCATTTTTTTTTATTTTGTACTTATGTTTTACTAAGATACAATGCACTGAAATTAGCATTAATTAATGTAACTGGTAAAGTAGGAGTAAAATACTTCTAAATTTGTAATGATGAAATTTGTTTGTCTTAAGGAGAATGTGGTATTCAAGGAAAGCATGATACCAAAATGAAAGGCACCATCATTTCATTTATCGAATGACAATTAAAGGTAAGAGATTCCCATAGCTCTAATATGTTGAATGTATTTTCTCCCTCTTTGATGTTGTAGGCATTTGCATGGCACTGTTGACGGGTTAGTGAAATGGCTTTCATACGACAAATCTGTGCTTTTTTGTGTGTGCTCTAGAAAATTACACTAGTTTATCTGTTTTAGCCAATATTTTGTGGTCATTATGTAAGGATTTAAATTCAGGGCTGCAGTTCAGTCGTTGCAAAATAGTTAATAATTCAGGAAAGGGCGGAAGTGTATTTTGACGTTGCTAGTCCATTGTTTGTTGTTTCCCTGTGTGTATATCTAGAGTTTTCTTTGTTGTAACGATATTTTCAGCACAAGATAGAAATGCTACTGCCCATGTTATCAGACTTTCCCCTTCTAGTAGTTTTCCAATATAAGTTGAATTCACTTTCCTCATCGCTTTCACGTAAAGGCCATCGCACAGTCGCACTCTGTTCTCTGCTAGGGAGAGTTTCCTTGAGCAATAAAACCATATCTCGCCTACTCTGCTATTAAAAATAGAATGGGCACGCGCGTAATGTTGGAGAATACCTTTTGTAGTGAATGTATGTTGTACATTCTCTGCAAATAGGAGCGTTGGGGAGAGTAGGTTACTGACCACACTACTCCTATTTAATGTTTTAGTTCGTGGATGTTAATCAGTTCGTTGTTGCAGGTCTGCATACGTTTAAAGAATGGACAATTTAATTTCATTTTGTTGAGTTATCTGTTTATAATTATTAAAATTTTTCATTACCGGGGCTATTTTGCCTCGATCTTTGGTTTAAATGAAATTTAAAAACCAAAGGTTTCGCTAGCTACTACGGCCAGCATCGTCAGTGGAGTCTGCACTCCATACCATTTAACAGTGGTAATATCGTATTGTATATGTTCATGTAGTTGGCTTATCCGCACGGACGTCGTAATATGTTGATGCTGTAGCAGATAGAAAGCAATTTAACAGGTATATGTTTTCCATTGGAACTGAAGCATATAGCGTTGAACATTGCATGAAATATGTTTTACGCGTGAGGATGTCTCAGTTTCAAATGTAAACGCTTCCTTTCACCCGCTTTTGCTTCAGCATTGTTATTTATTTTCAGGCAAATCTGTACCTTGATCTGCGAAACAATCTTCCAGTCGTCGTGAACTTACCACCAATAAAATTTTCTTGCCGAGAGGGGTGTATAAGGCTCCTTGGTACACGCATTATGGAGGTCCCGGGTTCAAATTTGGGGCCTTCCACACTCACCTTAGGTTTTTTTCGTGTTCTCCTGTGGTCGCTTTGGCGAATACTAGATTGGATCCTTACTTACCGCGAATTTCTGCTCTGCCCTTTCACCTCATTTTGTTCCAAGGTTCAGTAGCAGGGTCAAAGGTGTTGGGACGAAGTGATGGCGGCTTGCACTTTGGAAATGTTTCAATCTTGTTGAAGGAGGCATCAGCCGACGTCGGTGTGTTGAGTTCGTGCTTCACCTGGCCACCCTCATATCATTCCTTCCTCCCGGAGATGCCCCTGCACAAACGGTCAGCCCTTTAGCAAGGTTAAAGTGTCGAAATACCCTTCTGCCTACCAATTTAATCCAAAATGTTCTTCGAATTTTGTAGGAATGTATGAAAGGCGTATTCAGTAAGCTCATATCCGAAATTATGAATTGCATTCACAAAAGTGATATCGTGGGTTAGAGAGTTGTCCGGATGGAAAGAATTCTACGAGATATTCTTCCTCTGTCCCCCTTGCTCAAGCCCTTTTAATATCATTAAGCGCTCTTCCCTATTTTCAACCATTAGAATCCTGAAGAACTTGGCTTTCAGCACAGAATGACTGCGGTATCTATTTAGGTTGCTGTTTCTGAGGAGGGAGTGCAAGGTAATTATTAGCCTCATTTGCTCCATATTGAAATGGCGGAGGTCGTTGCGGAGTGTTACTGTGAAACCTCTCTAATGTGGACAGATGTAGTTCAATAATAAAATTGTCCAATTTAAGGAGGAAGCTAGTCTAGCCATAAATACTGTCACATACTTTTGGCTTGTGTTGTACAACCGGTTGTCAAGGTCATAAACCGTGCTTGCACTGAAGTTCACCCTTAACCGTGGTGTGTTTAGCTGCGAAAGAGCAAGTGTATGTCTTCTAGCTAGCATGGAGTGGAACAAATACGAAAACAAAGTAGCTGTAATTGTTCTGCATAGGGTTGCAAAGTAGGCTGATGAAATTTTCAAGACCCTAAACACCCTAAAGACCAGCACAAGGTTTGTGTATAACACAATCCTAAGATTCGCCAAAACTGATAGTGTGAAATCGCCCAAGATTTGGTCGACCTCTCGCTGTTAATGAAGCAGTAGTTCCATCCAGACACGGGTAATGAGATGAATATTTCGCTAAGATCAATGCTTAATGAAGATCTTGAAGTTTACCGGTATAGTACTGGACATTAACTTACACTACAACAGAAGCTGTAAAGGGAACTTAATTTAAGACAACTCCTGCAGAAATACAGCAAAAGTGGACATGGTAGGATTCTGTTCGCCAATGAAATAGAAGAGTTTTAACCACTAAAATGGTAGGTGTATGCTTCAAGCTCTCGGGAATCTCTTGTCATCCCAAAATTCATAGAAGTCATCACCTTCCTCAGTCATAGGTTGATGGGGGGTGAACTATGTCACCAGGATTTATATAGTTTTTGTAGAAACTGTGTTAGCCCTTAAAGCAAATCATGTTCAGCAACGAATCCCGGAGCTTCCAACAAGATTCTGCCCCAGCTCATAAGGCTAGAATTACATAACAGTGTCTATAGAGACCAATGCATCCGATTTTATCTCCATTTTTGATTGGCCTAATCTCAATCCCCTAGACTACAAACTTTGGTCGGTACTATAGGCGATTGTCTGTAAGAAAAGGCATCTTACTATTGAAAGTTTGAAGTCATCCTTGAGAACTAGTAGATTTTTTCCCATAAAGACCACCCGTTCTGCAATATATACCAGGCCAGAGAGACTTTGAACTTGTATATGGGCAAAAAGTGGACATTTTGCAATCTGACTGGTACGTGTATGTACAATATATATATATATATATATATATATATATATATATAAGTGTACTTTACTAAAGGAAATTAAAACATTAAAAATAATATTTAATTTCTTAAAAATAGTATGTGATAGTATTTATGGCTAGAAAGGAAATGCCGTATGCATTATTACATTATGGTCAATAAAAGTAAAACATTAGTTACTAACTTACACGTATTCATATTAAAACGACACCAGAATAAAAATAAACTTTCGCAGTCACCCCTCAACAGTAATTAAGACCACTCTGAATAATTTAAGCTTTTAGTCATTTGCTTCAATAAGTTTACTGATGCACAGTGTACTATCTGGGAAATACATAACAATATTACATTTTGTAATGAATTGAGAAAACACAAGAGAGAATAAAAGTTAAAGGAAAACCCCGCCCTTTCCATACTATGCTGTTCAATGACCCATTGCAAAGCATAGAAATAAATGTCAATCAAGCTCAAACATGGTTCGAACCCGGCCAGGAAAATCCTCTTTCGGGCGTAAAAATACTAAGTATAGCTACCTTCGGAAGGGAAATAAAGCCGTGGGTCCCTTGTCGTACATTTACGGCACGAAAAAGAACCTCAAACCTGAAAGAAGAGATCTCTGAGCAAAATTTCGCGGCCGTTTCACGCCCTGAATAGAATGGGACGCTGATGACCTGAGATGTTAAAGAGCGTCCGTAAATAAAACAAATCAACAAAGCTCAGACAGCAGAAAGCCAGTTAGAGAAAAAGTCATCCTTTTGATGCTACAGAACCGTGTATTTGCTAATGACCCATTAAATAAATGCCAATTCAAGCTTAATAAGCTAGCAAGATTTCAAATATAATGAGGTGGCTAACGTACAGGGATGTCTAAACACAGAGATTTTACTGTATAATAATTATGCATTTAATCTAAAGCTGTAGACACGTGATACATTATCTTTTTGGGCGGCAATTAGAATTACATTCCCTCAATTCCACCCACACACCGAAGTGCAGTTTGTGACTGTAGCAGTCATCACAAAACCAGATTTTATTATTTTCTGGTACCTTCTAATTAGAATAATTTGTTTTTAACATATAAAATATTATTATTTGTTACCTTTACACTGTTTGGATTTGTGTTCTGTTTTCCAACTTGTACTTTGAATAACTACATAAGCGATTCGTAAGCAGCCCCTCTGAAGTAGATCCAGGTGTCAAGGGAAATTGTGTTGTAACTAGGATTATAAACGTAACACTTGTGTCAGTTGCTACCAGTACGACGCTTCTTAGCTCTTAAAACCCTCTCTCTGGCATCTTGTGTATGCACCCGAAAACCTTGCGGTGCGGTCGGTCTGTTGCATGGTGGTAAGCTCCCCCCAAATGCCGAGAAAGCGAAACCGCTAAGCCTTTCCGCTTGATCCTTCTATCCTTATGTAATCATCAGGATGGTTGACTCTAGCAGGTCCTTAAAGACCATAAGGAAGCTCGAAAACTCAGCATGAAGGCTTAGACATGCACTCTGGGGGCATGTGAATTCATTTGAGTCAATTTCCAGTAATTTATTCTAAAAAAAATGTTAATTTTTTCATATACAGCCAAGACTAAAAATACAAATAAAAGATCTAGCATTGATTTATACAGATTGTTAGAGACCTAACAGTCTTTAACCAGGATTTAAGTTAAAAAAAAAATAATAAAACTTATGGAGCATTCCAAATCATTAACTCGAATAAGGTTGTAAAAACAAAAATATATACGAGGGTAGGTCCATAAGTTTTCGGCCTAACCATTTTCTAGATATGATAAAGACAAAAACTATATTACACTTTTCAATATAGTTACCCTTTTTGCAATATACTTTTCACATTTTTGAATTAACATTTCAACCCCCCCCCCAAATAGTCAGAAATCTTGTCTGCAAAATGGGCATAAACAGCATCCATCACTTCTTCGTCACATTTAAATTTCCTTCCGTCCTTCTTGAGTTCCGAGAAGAGGAAATAATCACTGGAAGCTAGATCTGGGCTGTAGGGTGGATGATCGATCTCCTTGAAGCCACATTTCTTTACACTTCCTGTGCAATAAGAGCTGTGTGCACAGACGCGTTGTCGTGAAGAAGGCGCACACCACCACTCAGCTATCCTCACCTTTTCTCTTTGATGGAGGCACGCAATCTGTGCAGTTTTTTTTTTATTTGAATTGGTTTATGCACGGACGCTCTTTAACATCTCAGGTCATCAGCGTCCCATTCAAATCAGGGCGTGAAACGGCCGACAAATTTTGCTCACAGGCCTCTTCTTTCAGGCTTGAGGTTCTTTTTCGTGCCATAAATGTAGGACACGGGACCCATGACTACTTCCCTTCCGAAGGAAGCCATACTTAGGATTTTTGCGCCCGAAAAAAATCCATCGATCCTGGCCGGGTTTGAACCCCGTGATCTTGGGTTTAGAACGCAAGTATGGTTAACACTACACCACCAGGACCGACAATCTGTGCAGTGGGCCAGCATAGTGCTCCCCATTTACTGTGATGTTTCTGTCCTTGAAGCCAATGAAGAGTATTCCTTCACAGACCCAAAAGATTGTGGCCATGATCTTCTTGGATGACTGAGTGACCTTGGCCTTTAGAGGCGGTGCTTAGCAGGTTTATGTCACTCCATTGATCCTCTTTTGGACAAGGGATCATAATAGAGGACCATAGTTTCATCTCCTGTAACAATGATTTACAGAACTTCTCTCTCGTTGCCACGGCAGAGCTCTAAAAATGCCTGACAACAGATTACTCGTTATTGCTTTTGGAATGAGGAAAGAAGTCTAGGCACCCATCTTGCACTAACCTTATTCATGTTTAAATGTTCATGAATAATTCGAAATACTGTTGTTTTAAAAAGGCCCAACTGCTATTTCTGTAACTCTGAGCCGCCGGTCTTCCATAATTTCTCCTTCTACAAGAGCGATGTTTTCAGCAGTGAGCGCCTCCAAGGGCCGAACTGCACACTCTTCGTCTTCAATGCTTTCTCGACCTATTCGAAAAAGTTTGGCCCATTCTTTTACGGTAGAATATGAGGGGGATGTTTCCCCATATACACTGTCCAGTCGTTGTTTAATTTCATTTTGAGTAAGTCCTTCTTTTGTGAAGAACTTAATAAGAGCTCCATACTCCATTATGAACATGTCACAATCTTCTACACACAGCCTTCTTTATGCAACTATATCTGAACAACTGAACACAGCGGAGTGGAAGTTACAGCTGCAATTGTTTACTTAACAGGTAACGTATGACACCAGACAAGGATTTTTTGAAGGCTATAATTCTTATCGGCGAGTCCGGAAACTTATGGATCTACCCTCGTAATTTGTTTCTTAAAATTTTATTACTTTAAACTTTTTAATCCGTCTTATCATATAGCACTTAGGCACAATATTTAAATCTTTGGACCCTTATTTAGAAAATCAATTACTGCAAATTTATATCACATTAGAAAGCGTCTGTTTTTATGAGCTGTAAATCAACTTCTTTACGAGTAGACCCTTCAACATTTATTGTTAACAGACTGCTAATTCTTTTTGCTCAAAGCTATTTCTAATTTCAGTTTTTATATGATCAATGCGACTTAGTCCTCGCTTACATTCTGCAGTATGCAATGGAATTGTTGCAGCAACTGTATAAATAAATACTTGTTAACCACCACTTTGAAATCCATTCCTTAACATCTGTTGTTCAATTCCTTTTTGAACTTTGCCCATTCCATCAGCATTTTATTTAAATCTATAGTTTCTGAGAATTAATTAGTTTATACACATTTGCCATCTCATTTCCTCCACAATCACTCTTTATTTCTGAAGTTTTCAAATAAAATGTATTAATTATGCCTACCTTATCAAAATCCCCTAATATGTTATTAAAATTTACTAGTAACTTATCTAAGCGCATAGAAATTGTGGATTTCATACACTATCTATGATCTTGTATTGCATATCCACGAAAATCAAACTAGCATTGTCGAAATTCTTGGGGGATAGTTTCTAGAAATGAATTGTAATTAAACTCAAGATCCTCTAGCCCAACTATAAAAGATTTGAAACATAATTTAAAACATTTGGGATCTAAATTTGACTTTTGAAAAGTGAAACATAATTATTTACAAGAATTACAACTTTTTCTAAAGCTATGTATCAACATTTTTATTGATTTGACCTTTTTCGGTAAGGCAATGGCTACTGGTTGTTTATCTTTCTTCGAATTCCAGTTAACATGGTAAGAATTTATTGCTTCCTCAAATGAGAGTCAGCATTGCTGCAAAAGTGTTACATATATTTTTCTTTGGTTCATTAAATTTGTTTTAATGCCAATGAATTCCGAGGAATTTATTTGCACATTGAGAAGGTTGTTCAACGTAGTACAGTATAAGGTTGGTCAAAACAAGAAATAGTATCAGTGGTGGCCGTTTCTTAGGCTAATGAACTGTAGCTCACTGTTTATTTAATTCATTAACACTATTTTTCGAACTAGGAGAAATATTTGAAGTGCTCATTTGTAACTAGACCGCTGCTATTGGTATAATAGCTGCAATATTCGAAGAGACGTGCCCGGAGGTCTCTGCACGCGTGGAGCGAAGATCTGACGTCATCAGTGAGGCCCTTGACTGTAAGAGCTGGCAGACAAGGTAGCTCTTACGCGCCAGAATCAGTTGCTGGATTAACTGTAGATATAAACTCAGCACAAAAACTACCGGTAAAGAAAAGATATATGTAAGAAAGTTTAACATAAAAGTGTAAGAAAACGGTTGGGTATTTGGACGTGAAATTAGGAACGCTCTCTTTTGTTTTCGGTGCATACTTTTGTGGAAACATTGATGCTTGGAGTAAAAATAAGGGCTTGCGGTAGATCATGTATATCTTTACATATTAATAACACGAAGGAAAGGAAAAACGTCTCAGTAACGTCATAAATGGAGTAGGTATATTTGGATTTAATTTTTTTAGCAATAGATATCTTCAGCATTTTTGTATTTTCGTAACTTTCTTTTTACCCCTTTGATTGGTTATTTTAAAAAGTAGTGCAGCTCACATCTGATTTCTTGCACTGTTAGAAATGTTTTCTTCTGAAGTTCCATTTGGCTCTCACGTTGTTGCACATTTACAATGGAAGTTTGTCACATTTTTAGAAGTTTAGTAGCAAATTGCGACTATAGTTTAAACTCTGCTTTGAAAGTATTTCTAAATAGACGGGGCAGAATGTGCGGAAGGCTATTACGCATTAGCTTTGGATTTTTAGATTCTTTCAAAATTATCTCCAACTGGAATGACCTGACAGTTCTCTTTAAAGATATGGACGGGCGGAACCTATGGGATCATACATTTAGGATATATAGCTTTCTAGAACTTTTACTTTTCTTAACAGCCCTCCTCCTTTTTCTGCTTTATCTTAAACTTCCGCTTTTTTCAGCAGTTCCAATATGTAATCAGATTTTTTTTTATTCGGTAAACGGTTTTAAAGAATGGTCACGGCTGAATATGCCTACATACCGTCTTCTTAGGTTTATGTTTCTCAGTATAAGAAAGTAGTGGCAAATTTTGACATTATCAGAAATATCTACAGGCGTGAGTGCACATGTGTGAGAGGGGAGTGTATTATGTTTGTAGCAGTTTACATTCTTTGGGCGTTTGACTGTTTATACACAAAAGTGAATTAATTAGGCCGACAAACTTTGGACTAAAATACAGAACCGGTTTTTAGACATCGTGGGCAGCAACGGTTTGTTTCGACTCAATAAACTACCATCATTAAGTTGATTGAACTGACAGAAAGAGATTAAAGTAACCAGTTGCTCAAACAATTAATCAGTGAATTAAAAAAAAAAAATTAACATTAAAGGTAGTACGCTTTGACAAAAAAGTCCCAGTACTGAAATGCTAAAACTGGCAATCCATAAAAGCATTATTTATACCCTAGCAGGTGTACATGATTGCTAGTAATTCCGTTCTAAAGGTTCATTGTTGTGGTTAGGCATTTGAAGGTTTTTAGAAATGAAGAACGAAAGCGATTTATAGCAGGTGTTTGGCTGGTTGTGTGATGCAGTTTCACACTCATTACAATTAACACTTGCAGGTATTGAAAAACAAAGGAACATCTTTCCACGTCGGCGCGTCATGTGTATTTCAACGCAAAGCAGAAAGTAGCTCTCGCCACCAATGAGTTTTTAACACGCTCTATCTTCATTCAACTTCTATCGACCTAATTAATTTACACTCTTTATAATTAAATATTGACTTTGTGGCAGTATACAACAAAATCCTTATACATGCATTATGAACTCAAATTCTTGTTCATATTTTAGTTTTTGTATGAATAAGTACGTTAAATAGTTTAATTAGCTTGTTAAGAGACTTAAAATTAGTAATGCAAACTTATGACTCTATGAGCTAAGGAAATCTGCTTTGCTATTTGTAGTGCTCAAAGGGTTCATGACATATTGTAGCGTCTACTAAGGTTCATACATTGGGGTTTTGCTTACGAGATAATAATGGTTTTGCTGTTCATTAGATACCCGTGAATTTGATTTTTTTTTCAGTTTGCTTCTTGTAAACAGTTTTAAAAATAAAAATAGCAGGGCGTTTAGTTAATTGTGTCACTCATTACATGAAGACATCTTTTAAAATATTTAAGACTTGTGTCAACGAGATTTCCAAAATTAGCAAGATTACAGCAGCTGCTAAAGGAAAGAATTATTTAATGTTTAAGATTGTGGGTACCTTAGGAGATACGTGGTGTGTGTTTGTTAAAAGAAAATAAGGATTTAGCAACATCAACAAAATTTATTGAACAATTACTCATGCAACAATTAAGCATAGCGTGAAATGAATTACAATGTTAAACAAATAAAAATATTGAGAATAAATTGTTAAAAACCCTTAACGCTTGAAAAAGTTTTAAAATGTCTAGATACAAGGAGCATATCCTGCTATTTCCACAATAAAAAGACAAAGAAAACTATCCTGCTGGCTTGTAAACGTATTTTAGCCTATTAATAGAAATTACTTTACAATGTCATTAAATAATTAACAAGTAGTTGCGCACTCTTTAAAACTCTTTAATAAAACAGATCGGTCACTGCTCAGATAACATTATAACATGTTCCTAAAATTAGGGAGGAAAAACAAAAGATTTTCATTTTACCTTTCAAATAAATAAAAAATTACACAATAAAACCAAGCCTCGATCACCTTGTAGACAAGAAGTTCCACGCTGAATTTCTAAAGGTTGTCCGAAACGATCCCATTTCCCCATGGAAACTTTTTACCTATGACTTGTCACTGCGCGAGCTCAGAAGAGACAAAGTGCTTGCGCCGACCCATAGTAATAACCCCTTTGTAGTTTTGACAAGGGACTTGATAGTCATATTAAGTCTTAGGTAGCGTCACCATGCTCACGTGACAATAGCTAGAAAATGAACGAGGAAATACCACCTGTGCAATTGAGAAAAG
This sequence comes from Metallyticus violacea, assembly GCA_030762175.1. Lineage (NCBI taxonomy): Eukaryota > Metazoa > Arthropoda > Insecta > Mantodea > Metallyticidae > Metallyticus > Metallyticus violacea. Next base: position 59,596,458 of record CM060831.1, read on the forward strand.
AAAATCTTGCTGCAAATAAAATTATATGGGTTAGCATTGTTTCCTGGTATAGGCTTCCTCTTGACTGGTTACATTATATTAACTGCTATCAAGCGAAATAAACACAATTGTAGATTAAATAGCCGTAGTTTATGAACTGAACAAACTAGCTACAAAAAAAAAAAAAGTTTTTGCGGAGCTGAATTCTTCAGGCGTGCACCCCTTTAATCTTTTTCATTTTTGTCACCGTATGTTTTGGATTTTATGATTGTCCTCCTGTTAGGTGGAGTAGTCCTGGGTAAACTTTTGCTGCATTAAGATTGATTTGCCTGAAAGAAAAGTTTCAATCAGTAAAAAGAATGATTTCAATAGATGGCGGTAGCCTACTTGGTAACTACTTCCTCACATTTTTAAAGTTCTCATTGATTTAAACAGGATTTTAAAATATGAGAAAATTCTTTATGAAAATTCTACAGTAGAATAAGCGAAGAACCTCACAAGGAAAGGATTCCGGCCGGCTAGAACACGCATTTTCAGCTGAAGATTGTACCGACTAACAACGATGATGAGGACAATACATTAATCTATGTAAAACTTGGAAAATGTACATGTAGAATTCTCTATAAAATTAAATATATTCAGCCTCTGGGTGTTTGGTTCTTTGGACAATGCAAAGAAAAATAGCTGATTATATAAGAATTAGGTTAATACTCCCGAACTTAAATTGGGAAATTAAGTGTTTATAATGAACACACGCACACTGTTATTCATTTATCTGTTCCTATGCTTCAGTATTCTTAGCAGCTAGCAGAGTGCACGAGTCCTGTCCCTGACATATAAATGTAATTCTTGGTGACATTTTATTTTTCATCGGAGAATGTGATTCTGAAGATTTTTCACATATTTTTTGTGTGTTGCGTATATTGATGTACTTCACGCTGTTATATTCGTTTTCTAGAGAATTCTCATGTACATTTTTAAAGAAGCGTATTGGCTATTTCAACAAGGAAGTGTTACTCAGATATATGTTTTTATAGTCTTCATCACCATTGTGAATACGTCTCTGAACAAATTTGTAATGTCATTTAATTCTATAAGGTGATATACCTTGTGTTTTTGTGTCTAGGGATGTAGTATTTTAATTATATTTATTTTACCAAATGAATTGCAGGTTAATGCAAGTTAAAAAAATGTACTTTAGGTCAAAATCGGTGGCGGTTAGTGGCCCTGTAGAAGGGTGGGTCAGGGTTATATCCAAATGGCATGAGGAACGGTCTCTCTTATCTTATTCCTTCCTGACATTCTCTGATAACTGCAGCGCCATCGTACGTTTGTGTTATAATCTTCTGGTTTGTATGGAACTCTTCTAATTCAGCTGTTTAAGTACGGCTGAAGTCTTCTGCAGTCAATTCAGAAACATCAATGAATTTTATGAATCTTAACCTTCACTGATGTATCGAAATACCAAAACAAATTGTGACATATATTTAATAATATGTCGTTTCGTCGACCTGTCCAGAAATGAAATTTGTCCTTTCTATTTCTTTTCTAATCTCATTCGCATAGACAAGACATGTTTCTCACTTCACACGCTGCCAGCCAAGGTATTTCTTTTTTTCAAAGCATAAAAAAATCCTACTTTTTTTACCATCTTGCTGAGTAAGCACCTATAGCTTTCAGTTGATGAGGTCCAACTCTTTTCACTTCCAACTTAACAGTTAAACTTAGACGCGAAAATGCAGTATTCAATAAAACGTTCACTTTATTCATTACCACAAAACACACTTTTTTTTATAACTTAAAATGTATCACTGTGAAAGTCAACTTTTCACTGGCAAACAGTAAGGAAGCTACCCAATTTCAAACAGAGTGTAAAAGCAACCTCTAGTCAGTTATGCGTCGTGCCAGTAATCCCTCAAAACCTGGTTCCTAAGAAAAGAGAGATTACCGAGTTCTAGCATGGGCCGTCTTCCAGCTGGCCCAAGAGAACGCAGAAATAAGCAGGAGAAAGGCTAACCCAGCTTGGAGGAAGACAAATATAAGTTCTTGTAAATCTTGGCTGGCTCATGACGGCAGGCTCATGAGCTTCCCTCTCTAACGGAGGACCCGCATGCTGCCGCTACTACAGTAGAAAGGAAATGCGTTTATTGCGTAAGATGCAATTAAGAACTAATCGGTTATACATCGGTGTTTTCATGGATATTTTGTTTTAAAAGTTGACCAATAGAAGAGAAAAGGGGGGGGGGGCATCTGGCTCTTAATAACGGGCCGCCCCTGGTTAAAATGTTGAATAGTTGTCATTAGCAGTTCCGAAGTCTGTGGCTGATATTGCACCGCCCTCTATTTAAAGAATGACTTGTGGCGACACTTTTCCAAAGCAAGTGATTTTGTTGCGAATTTTTAAAGTTATTGTTAAGAAATAATTGATAAAAATGTGAAAATCAAACGAAATTGATTTTTTTCCTTCTTCTATCGTGTGGGGTTCGGCAACTCCTGCATTTTGTATTAGCGCGCAGTAAAATAACCGGATAATATATCTCATGCCATTGGGTCGCTATGGCGGGTTAATCGGTTTAGTGAAACTCGCCGCGTTTTCAATCGTTATTTTTAATTTGTTTACTTGCTAAACATGACCTGCTTAATTCTCATTAATATTAATTGGCACATAATGAGAAATACGAGTATGAGGAAGAATTTTAATGGTCTATGTTGAGAGCTCCACTGCGTCGATGTAAAAGTTAACTTTTTTGTAGGAACCAACAGCAGATCCGTATACTAGAGGTAGTTATGCAAATGAGCAACACCGTAAGGCGTAGCAAAGAAAAGAGCTTATAACGATGTCGCGTGTACCCCATCAGGTATTTAAACAGGTTAGGCCGATCCCTGGCCGATTTTATAAAACCAAAAATGTTGTGTCTTTTTGGGTGTGTTTTTCGATTAATTAGTAAACTGTTTCAAACCTGCGATTTGGCTCTCTTTGTGCGGTTTTGCTCACAATGCATTAGCTGCCACTAGTGGGGTCAGTTATGTTTTTGTTAGAATTGTCTCGATGCAAGTACTTCTAACCTTTAAAATGGGAATGTCAGCTCAGGTGTCGAAATGCTTCGGGCCAACTTTCGCGGCTAATTGTTGTCTCTTTAAATTCTTATTTTTTAAAGGAATATCTCCTAAAATACAACTGTTGATAGTTTTCCGATGTTTAATTGAGTTTAATGAATGTTTGTTGTCAAATTTAAACATAAATTTATAAGAGAAATTAAATTACCTAAGAAAAATTGTCATCCTTTACGAGTTTTATTTGGCAAAATAGTTCCAAAACAGCATTGGCCTTTAATTTTACATTTGACGTTATATTAATAGCTTCGTTTATGTTTAGAATATTTTCTGTGCAAATCTTGCCAGTTTGCTTCATAGTTTTGTAGTAACCGCAATTGCGTTTATTTCGCTCACTTATCGAGTCAAAGTAGAAATAGGAGTAACAGTATTTATGTGGACATGTCTACCTTTTTACAGTAAAAATAGCGCTTGATTTTTTCCGTATTTTTCTTGTTAAAAATATCATTTATTCGTTTTTGTTCCTTACGCATGATGGGCGATATTTAGCGTTCTTTCTGTGTTCAATGTTGGTAACATCGCGTGAATAGAGTGCAGACGTTGACTAAGACACGTTGAATTAATAAATCGAATCGTTGTTCTCAATTTTGAAATGTGACGACATACCGGCGGTATGCAATAACGCGGTGTACAAATAATGGCGTGTTTTGATCTGTTTTCCAATTTGAAGAAATTTGTCTCATTGATGATAAGGCAAGAGTCGAGGCAAGGAAAATGGCCTGACTATATGAAATTTTGCAAGAGCAGTGTTATACTAGCACAATTAAAGAAAAAGAGTCTCCATCGACGCTGTGAAAGAACCTGCTTTTTAATTTCAGGGATTTTACATGCAAATATATTGTGACTGACATACACATTGTTGTGAAAATGCTAGCGTTGGAGAGAGATGTAGCTGTTTGATGGTTAGTGTCCAACTGACGCTTTTTTAGCTGTTCCCGTGCTACTGTTAGGTGGGAGAGTTCATACCACCAATCAAATTAAAACTTTCAAATAACAGATATCCAACGACCTCTCTCAAGTAACTGACAGTTTCTGTTAATGAAAGCTTCAAAGTACAACAATAACAAATCAACTACTATGTGTTTCACTGTGAGCATTTGTTTGTAACAAGGTCTAGTGAGAAAAAAGGCAGGAGCTTCATGGTATACAAATAATGAAATTGGTACACGGTATGTGTTGATGAGGAAAAGAGTGTCAGCATTTTCAGATTATAGTAACACAAAGTAACAGAAAAACTATCGTTTATTAGTTTTTGAGCATTGGACTATTTCTACTAGTCTGATTGAGTACTCAATCTTCAGTCTCTGCAGTGCTAAATGCACCCCGTCTTTACATCTTGCTGTCAACCAGCTTTAAATTAATATTTTAAATATTTTTCAGCAGTAGTGTAACAATATCGGCCCTGTTGCTCTGCTCATTACGACGAGCATGGGCATGACCTCAGGATCACAGGTTTGGGGTCTCGCTTTGGGCATGAGTAACTTTTAATGTTTGTCCGTTGGCTTGTGTTGTCCATTGTAGGCGTACCTCACTGTCGTAGAATTCCACAATGTTCTTGATGTGATTTATTTGAGGACGCTTTACGCAGAGTTGAGGATATTTAATAATATACCTATATATGTATCTAAAAACATAAGATTACGATCTACATTTCAGCTTGATGATTTGTGTCCATAACAAAGGACTCAGAATTTTGGTAGTTGTAAATGCAACTTCTTGTATCTATCTTTAGTTAAATGTAAACACACATATACTGGGACATAAAGAATAACCAAAAAAAGTTTCTAGCGATAGTTTAGTCGATTAGGATTCTAAGTCTTCGAAATAGTTCCTACTTGAACTGCCAATTATTCATTTGCTTAATATTCAATGGTAAGTAGTACTATAAAGTAGAAAAGTTCGTATAAGGGCTATAAAGATTAATAAATGAATACGAGCAGTGACGAAAACTCTGGTAAGACGTTATAATCTTTGTTTTTCTTATTTCGTGATACCCACCATCAAAGTGAAGAATGTATGTTCAAAAGAGAATAAAGTGAAGCTATAAAACCGCGATAACATTCTGTTAGCTCAGGTCTTATTCATTACGCTGTTGCTCACATAGTTCAAAATTTAGTTCTGGTGGTTATTTTTGCTGCTTTTATACCTTGAAGGAGGACACTAGTAGCTGAACGTGCGTTTATCTCATCGGATTCACAAAGAAATTTGCAACTGGAGCTTATTTGGAATGCCTCTCAATAATCATCAAGGAACGTTTAGATTGTTGTAGATGTCCATCCCAGCAATACTTGGAAATTACAATATCTGCTCAGCCCTTAGCTGTAGTAAATCAAAGAGCTTGTGCTTAACAGTAAATAAACACTGATGACTTAAGTGAAGATAGCGAAGATGATAAACCTTTCGAACTGGTAGATACGACTGCATAAAGTAACGATGAATACCAAAGAGTTGAAAGATTAGCAGTAGAACAAGAGATACGAGACAATCAGCTGGTAACAATCGACGAGGTGACTGTAGGATTTTGATTTTGTTTTATTTACGGACGCTCTTTAACATCTCAGGTCATTAGCGTCCCATTCAAGTCAGGGCATGAAACAGCCGACAAATTTTGCTCAGAGGCCTCTTCTTTCAGGCTTGAGGTTCTTTGTCGTGCCGTAAATGTACAACATGGGACCTATGGCTTTTACTTCCCTTCCGGAAAATCCACCGGTCCTGGCCGGGATTGAACCCGTGATCTTGGGTTTAGGAGGCAAACATGGTTACCATTATACCACCAGGAACGACATAATGTGACTCTGCTCACCACATTATGCAGACATTCTGGAGTACCGCAAACTCTCCGCTAAATGGGTAGGAACATAACTCTACCCTGAACTGAATATTTGTGAAACACTGCTACGACGTCATGATGCCAGGGAGCTGGTTTCCTAAAGTCAGTCATTTGGTGATGAATGCTGAGTCCACTACTTTCAGCCAGCAAAGAGCGTGGCATTCATCAGCATAAACCCCCTCCCCCCCAAATTCCATACAGCAATGCTAGCCCGTAAAGTGATGCTCATGCTCAGCGGCGGCTCGTGGCCCCTGTAGAAAGGTGGGCCAGGACCATATCAACATGGCACTCAAATGGCGTGGGAGAAGGTCTCTTTCATCAAAACTTATACTCCTCCCCCGACATTTTCTCATAACTGAGTACATCGTACGTTTGTGTTATAAACTTCTGGTACATGGAACTCTTCTAATTCAGCTGTTAAAAGTATGCCTTAAGTCTTCTGCAATCATTTCAAAAGCAGCAATGGTTTTATGAATCTTTCAACTGGTTTACCCCCACTGATGTATCGTAATATCACAAATTGTGATATCTGTCGTTTCTTCGGCCTGTACAGAAAAGAAATTTTCCCATTCTATTTCTTTTCTAATCTCATTCGTATACAAAAAAATGGGTTTCTCGCTTAACACGCTGTCGGCAGTTTTGCTGAGTAAGCTCCTGTAACTTTCGGTTGATGAAGTCCAAGTTTCATTTCCAACTAAACAGTTAAACTTAGATGTGAAAATGAAATCTTCAATAAAACGTCCACTTTATTCATTGCCGCAAAAACAAATACGCTTGTTTGTAACTTAACAGTTAGCACCTTGAAAGTCAACTTTCCACCGACCAACAGTGAGGAAACGCCCCAATTTGAAACAAAGTGCGAAAACAACCGCTAGTCAGTATATCTAGTTCTTAAGAAAAGAGAGAATGCCGAGCTCTGACCATCTTCTTACTGGTCCAAAATAACGCTGAATTAAGCAGGAGAAAGGCCAACATATTTTGGAGGGAGACAAATATAAGTCCCTGTTAATCTTTGCATGAAGGTATAAGTTCAAGGTGTAAAATTTTCCGGGCTGGACAATGAGCTGCCCTCGCTGACGGAGGACCCGCATGCTACCGCTACTACAATACAGAGGAAATGCGCGTATTGTGTAAGATAAAATTAAGAACTAGTCATTTATGCATGCATTTTTTTGTTTTAAAAGTTGAAGGAGAAGAGAAAATGATAAATAATTATGGCCTTTGCTCACGCTCTTATGGGACTGTAAAAATCCAATCATGGAACATAGCATGCCCAGAGGACCCAATATTAACAGCGAGTCATATTGTGATCTGCTTGAGAATCATTTCAAACCTGCAATCAGGTGGAAACGTCGAGGTTTGCTCACAAGTGGTGTGCTTTTACAGCATGCTAATGCAAGACCTCACACAGCTCATGCAACGGCACAAAAATTTGCACATAATCATTTTGGGTGTATACCGCATCCTATTTATTCACCGGACCTGACACCTTCCGATAATAATGTCTTTGGAGGAAAGAAATTCCGCACGGACGACAGGGTGATACGTTATGCATGTGTTACCCAGTCAGTCATGATTTTTTTCTTCCTCCTTGTGAAATCCAGTTGTAAAATGAAGTGTTTTCAATCCCATTGTATATTTTTATGAATAAACAAACACCCAGTCTCGTACTGCAGATGTATCGTAAAGATCTGACTATTGTCACAATACGTTACGCAGCTGATTATAGAAGGTAGGCAGGCATTTTGATCACAGCCATGTACAACAATATTAATGATCCGGACCGTTGGGTACGTAATTGTAATGACAGTAATATTAAGCTCATGGTAATCTTGTTAACAGCTTCACATAACATCGTAACTTAACGTATAACCACTTCACGCATTAAAGCAATTTATCGCGAAATTTTACGCAGCAATTCATAGTAATCACATTTTCATTTATAGGAGTTAAAACTCTTGAGCTATGGTCTTATTGCAGTTACAGGCTATAAAGGGTATTAATAATCAGTCGGGACATATCATTACCAGACCTCAAAAGCATCATCCAAATTTAATCGCCCCGTCTCTAGGCTTTAGGTGAAAGTAGTGACAAACCGGGTCATTCCATTACTATTAATTATGACTTTTATACAATATTACATCGCCTAACCGATGTTTCAAATCGCATGTAACATTAACTAAAGGCCCTGTTTCGGAAATGTCACATATCAGTTCCAAATGCTATCGTATAGATAAACGTTTTTGGAACGTAAGTTATCTTATTCCATAACTTTATCTCCTCGATCAATTATATATCACGATAATTTATTTGGCAAAAAATCGTCAAATATCTCTTTGGTAAGCCTGGTGTGTTAAGATGGCGGACATTATTTTAAATGTTTTGAACTGCAGTTCGCAAATGTTTAACGAACAAGACTGAAATATATCTACTTGGAGAGCATTGCAATTGACGTTATAATTTCGCGCACTTAACATCTGAGGGGAAAACCATAAAAGAATTGAATTTCTATTTTTGAATCTTCAGCTCAGTATGTAGTAATTCTTTTAATTTTTTATGATATGTTTTTCTTCGGGCATTAACTCAATAAATATGTACATGCTTTTCAAATTCATCAAGCTCTTATCATGTCTAATTTTTATTGTGTCGTCGAGTTACTGTCGATTTATAACATATGACTGACATTGGCCTTTTTATTTCAAATGCACATTTCAGCCCAGGGTCTTAATTTGTTTATTTATTAGATTTTCGAATTCCACATAAATATTTCTTCTCTTTTGACATAAATACCACGATTTTTTGCCTATGAAAGTGGCATTTCAAAAAAAAAGTAAATAGAAATTATGAAACAAATATTCGAGAGCATTACAGAAGCTCGATTCTTCCGCCATCGTCTGAATTAAGACTGTGGCATAGGAGTAAATATGGAAATATGCAACGTCATCTCTAAGTGGGATAATGCTCTTGGATATTGATAAATGAAGTGTTTAAATGGTAATAGTATCTGAGAAAAAATATTAGGCCCATATGGCAGGAATAATAATAATAATAATAATAATAATAATAATAATAATAATAATAATAATAATAATAATAATAATAATAATAATCCACGCTGCACATTAAAACATACAAACTTATTACTAAGAAGTGAACATAGCTTAATTCAAGATGGCGTACAACTGTTCCTCCATCTTGTGCTCCTATATAACTTTTGACTTCTTACTAATACATTACATACTTTAGTGGGCAGAAAGGCACAACTCCACACTTGAAAATAATTATATTAACACACTGATAATGTACTAAACCATATTTTTGTGCAATAGGGTCCTTATGTTCTGTTGTTTCACAACAATAAAAATATAACATTCATTGGTATGTATGACGCTCCTGGCGATAACTGGAGTTAACTAAACGATACAAGCGCATGTCCCCCACCTGTTGGATAATTTTGAACCTCACTATTAAACATATAGTTATTGAAATATTTAGATTCTAGCTAGGAAATGTATATAAGTTATCTGCCTGATAAAATTTATGGAACAGATAGTTATCGAGTAGATATATACAGCTTTATGCAACCGGGTCTAATAGGTACAAAGCTGTGTGAACAGCGTCCGCTATCGGTTGGCGGTAGATGTAGAGCATAGGGTAGAAATGTTAAAAGGGAACATTTTAATCTGTTTTAGTGCAAAACCTATACATAGTAAATGTTAAACAACAAAAGCATTGCTTTTTTAACCTTGGAGAAAAGAAAGAATAAAACGTTTGGGTCTCTCGAGATCCTATGGAATAATTTTTTAATAGCTTTGTTTAAACTAATGAAAAATTGGGAAAAAAATTATAATTACATTTTATTTTGTGTTATTTTAAACAGTTTACGATATATATAAATTGCCCGCTTAACAAAAGCTAATATGGTACTTCCTTTAGGCATTAGCATGCATTTAAGCGTTGCTTTAGGCTTCACCCCCCCCCCCCGCACCATTCCTGTTTTGAATGAAAATCACTCAAGTTTTCACTGAATATATATAAAACTCATATAAACAATTTTAAACTTGGTTTGTTTTTCCTTCATCATCTTAGCAAATATTTAAAAAAAATGTCTTAGTACAGCTAAGATATGCTAAAGTACGGGACAAACCTTAATGACCTCGGTCCATCCCACCGAGGGTTCCGAGTTCGTTTAAACATAACACACTGCTATGACATTCGTGCAGACACTGAATATTAAGAATATCTAAGGGCACCGTATTAATAAATAACGAATCAAGTAATAAAACATTTATTCATTTCCATACATGATCTCTGTAAGAACTTAGCAGATTGCAGAGACGTGACAACGTTGTTTTCCTGAGGCACTGTAGCGCACCGCGCGCATGTCGTATCAACGTAACATAAATAAATAGCAAGGTTCTAACCTTAGTCCCAGGAAAATAAAGAACATCAAGATTTTCCTCGTAGGTATAATGAAACAAGTTAACGGCAACACAAATCATTTTAGTAAAACTAGGTGACTTTGGTATCAAAAAAGTTATAATGTTGTTCAGATAATGGAAGCAAACGTTTAAATATCTAATATTTCATTACACAGAATCGATTAAAATTCTAAGCATGTACCTATAATAATGATGATGAATGTTGTTTAACGCCCATTTTTGCTATAGAGGCACCACAGGCAATGGACCCTGATGATATGTACATGATATGAAATGATATATTGGGAAAGATTTTTTTTTTTAAGGGAGGAAACATTCCAGGCCTAAGTTTAGGGTACCTCCTCAACATTGTCGGTCCTGGTGGTGTAGTGGTTACCATACTTGCCTCCTACACCCAAGATTGCGGGTTCGAACCCGGCCAGAACCGATGGATTTTTTCGATTTTTTCCTTCGGAAGGGAAGTAAAGCCGTGGGTCCCGTGTCGTACATTTACGGCACGAAAAAGAACCTCAAGCCTGAAAGAGAGGCCTCTGAGCAAAATTTGTCGGCCGTTTCACGCCCTGAGTTGAATGGGACGCTGATGACCTGAGATGTTAAACAGCGTCCATAAATAAATCAATCAAGAAAAAAAATCCCCGACATTGTCAGTTATGAAGACTGAAGAAAACCTGAAAAAAAAAACAAAAAAAAAAACCCACAAAAAAAAAACCCTCAGTCGGGAAGGACGGTCCTGGTTGGATTCGAACCCCAGATCTCCCTCTCACCAGTCTATGAGTCCGCGCCTTAACGACCTCGGCTACCCGTGGCGGTTAATGATGATGGTAATAATAATAATAATAATGCTTCGGAAAGCAATGGCAAGATCTTAGCGAAACATTTTGGAAAATATTGGACCTATTGACGACACCTGCCGTGAAAGCCTAAAAACTTTGATTTCCTCAACACGTGTTCAAGATATTCTGTTCAGAATTTAAGAATTTGAACTTTCAGTACAAGGATATCTGAAAGTAGGAAATGCTAAAACAAACAAATAAATAAAATATAATAAAATAAAGGAAAAGCTTTTTTTTTTTTTTTTTATTTTTTCCCTCCTGTTCAGTTCCTTTTCATATAATGAAACTTTTTTTTAATCTTTCTGTCGCTCTATCAATTTCAACACTTCCAACAAAAGAAGTACATTAGTTGACTTTTATTACTGTTGTCTCCAAGATTATGAGTGGCCTCGTCTGGCAATTATTGTGCCTTGACACACTTTGTGTGCTAAATTTAGCATTTACATTAAATGAAGACACCCAAATAGAAATGAGATGATTAATAACTATTTATCGGTAATTAGTGATGAAACATTGCTACTCTGATATCCATGATGTAATCACAGCAGGGGATTGTGTCCCACTGCCAAACAGTGGCCTTGCCATGTTTTTTTACGAATTTTACAAGCCAAGTGTTTGTTACTTGAGTAATCGCCTACACTAGCGGGGCATTTACCTGCTTGGTTTTTATTGTTTTGAAATACAGATAAAATGACCTTCCAATGTTCTTTACAGCTTTTGCGTCATGGAATTTTTTATTGAGTGACGAAGGAAATAAAACGAACACAAAAAACATAACGCAGATATAAGCTTTTTGCAGTGTGTTGTAAACATTTGTTGGCCACGTATTAGCGTACTTTACGAGTTACAAGTGTTTTTGCTTAATGCGTCTCTCATTTGTCTTTTATGGTCTTCGATTTTAGCCATTATGTTCGCCCATTCCTTCATTATGACAACATGAGGCGGGATCAGATTGGAAATGAAACAAGGGTGCATTTGTTTTGTTGTTTGTGTTAAATATTGAGCTGTATATATTTTTAATTTCAGTTGAAGTTACCTTTTTGGAAAAAAAAAAAATCTTCAAGCCGTGATTATCAAGCCCTGGAGTATGACTTATACTGCAATAACCATTTCAGTAACCAGTTCTAGACTCGCATTTGTCCGCTAGCCTGTGAAGTACGTGTGTGTATTTTTTATACGATTTAAATTTTAATTGGCAAATTGCTGTATTATTTTTTTTCAAACGGTAGGTACGTTGGGAGTGAGTTTTTGGCCAAAATCGGTCAAAAAGACTAAAATTATTTCTTAAATTCCACAGACAGTCAGTATTTATGCCCCCTTTTCCCTTCGGAACTTACAGTCATTTAAAAAACTCCGCATGTTTCTTTTAAATCACACTGCTTCCCAGCAATACTTTTTTATAAAACAACATTTTTCTCAACACTTCATTTTCACATATTCAAAATAATGTCCCACGCGTAACAGTTTTTGTTTAAAATCAATTAAAATTTCTCAAAATGTGCAGAAGTATCCGTTGCAATATTCTATAGGACAAAATTCATAGTAACTCCAATAATAACTTTAAAAAAATATAAATTTTGAAGATTAAAATTTCTTATAGATTTAAAAAAATCACAGTTTACTCATCAAATTTATTAAAACCATCTTTCTGTACACATTTTATATGTGGTTCAAAACTCCAATTGCAAAAATGTTAACTCATGAGCCGCGTGGGATATTTTGAGTGTGCGATACATTTGCGTAATAAAATTTCATAAATTTTATTACGCAAACTATTTATTCAATTTAAATGAAATTTGGTATACATATTAATTAACAACAATGCAATCACCGTAAACGTTTCAGAAAAATTCATCGAAAATCTGGAACTGAAAATTCACTCCTAGTGTCTCTTAATTAGATCATATTATATATAGCTTCAGGAATAATGACGATAAATAGAACATTGCGCAATGCAGAAATGCAACTAAAAGTACAACAATTGCAATATAAAAGAAAATATAAAAATATATGAAATGGAAATTATTGGATTGTATTGGTGGACACTGAGGAAGGCATTTCAGTACTTCACCCTAGTCAAAGGCTGGCCGTTTGTGTCTAGTTCACCAGTGGGGGCTATTCCAGGAGAAGGGGCGAGGCGAGGAAACGTCGGGTGAACCAGGAAACCCTCCAATAAATCCAGCTTCGCAGAAGGGCTATTTCCATAAGTGACGCCGGGGAAAAAACCGAGTTCTACGGTGCAAGCCACCGCTACACCGCACATAGCACTAGTCTCTCGCCTGGCATTTTCGGCTCAGCAGCCAACGTAATGAAAATAAACGGATAAAACGTTTATATTAAGCCCATGCTTGCTACAAAAAGTATACCCAAAGCATTCAAGCTAGATGCTAATGTTAATTACAAAATTATGTTGGTGTTGCTAGATGCGTCAGTCTTATACGTGACTTGCCAGACCACAGGGAGCAAAGAGTCATTAGCGGATATATGTCTGAAAATGATTTCAACCTTAGTCACTCGTCTCTCCCGAAGCGCCCCCTCCCATGTTTTTTAATGAATCATCTGCATTTTTGCATGTGAAAAAACAGATATCTACTAATGCCTTAACTGTTAGTTGGAACTGCCAAACGGCAACAATGGCACGTGAAATTTCAGTAAAAATGCCATTTGTTACTGAAGATAAATTTTCACGGAATTTGCTGTAGATCGTGATTTAACAAGGGAAAAAATCGTTACACTGGATAGCGAGACGAGGAAGGAATATAGTAAACAAAAGGGGCTTTAGAAACGAGTAATAAATAGCCTGGTATTTTTATTTAAAGTAGAAAATAATCTTTGATATTTTCCGATTTCCCTTCTCTTCTCAGAAGTCGTTTTCCAAACTGATGTTATTCAATTTTGCTATGTTATTGGTCTTTTTCTTTTCCTTCTTTCTTCTGGTCCCACTCTAATAAGCGTTATTGACTTTTGAAAGCATTCATCAATCTTAACTCATTTGCTGGATATCTTCTAAAATTGTGTGTTTGAGTTCCATTTTCCTCTTGGTTACTGCAGTTTCTTGGTCTAGTGGGTAAAGTTACTGGCTGCAGCTTCTTGATAGAGAAGTGCCATCCTTTGATGTAGAAGGCGGCGTAATGGAGACCGAGAGTATGTTCCCTGCAACACTACCTTCTACCAATGATGTCAAAAGACGGATAGAGAACGCAGCGGTCGCTGCAGTCGGCCAGAGCCCTTGAAGGCTGTCGCACTAGCACAACATCGAAAACCAATTTCTATTAATTTTAATTGCTTCTTTCAGTAGGTTACTCCGTTTTAAGTTGATGCAAGGAATTTTCCTTTTTATTCTTTTATTATATATTTCATCAAAATTTCCGCTGTTATTTATCGATGGCTTTAACAAATAACCCGATACGTTGAACTGTGCTACACATGTTTAAAAATACTTGACCATTTTTCACGTAATTTATGAATAATGTTGGTAGCAACAGCATCTTCCCGCATGCACCTACATGACCGACACGCATGGCCGAGGTCGTTAAGGCACGGACTTGTGAGCGGGAGGTCTAAAGTCCTTCCCAATTGCGGTTTTCCCCAGATGTTCCTGTTTTCATCAAAGGCAAATGCTCTCCTGTAAGGGGGGGGCTTCAGTCGTTGCTCTTCAGATGCTCCAGGTGCGGGCTCTGCGGACCCTGAGTACCCGTGGTACCTCTGGCGTTACTAGAAGCAGCCGGGCCGGACTTGAAACGAGCTTCTCCCGCAAGGGAGTCGTCCGGAGTGGGTTGGACTCGACGTGGCAGAGATTCCCGGAACTCACGGGAAATTGAGTACTCTCAAGAGCGGTGTGTCCCAAAGGAGTGCCTATGGCGTGTACCCTGGGGGCCGGATATTCCTGAATCACCGTTATTGATGAGGATGGTGGTGGCTACCTTAATGCTGGGGTGACTCACCTCTTTAAATTGAGTAGGTCTGTGCTAGACGTGACCTATCCACCAGTTATATCCTGAGATAGCTTAGCGCGCTTGGGCGACGCAATCGTCTGCGGCCGAACGGCGGGTCGGTTTACACTCTAGGTACCGTCCTAAATGCAAAAACCCATTGGGAAGCACAGACCTCTGTGTAAGGAATTTCCCTGGTAAGGGTAGGGAGCCCCGCTTACAAATGAAATGCTGTGGAGATACCTCGAACTAAGGCTTGAAGAATTCTTTCCCAACTTACTATCTCATCTCAAGTATCACCAAGTCATCAGTTATTGAAAGAAATAGAAGAGAAACGCGCGCCTTCAATACTTTTTTAAAACAACTGAATGAAATGGTTGTATTTCATATAGAATAAAATGGACATTTTCCAGAGTAGACACAGCTGCATAGGCATAACTGTTTAGTTCAAGTGTCACTTCAAAGCCAAATGATCGTTTTATTATTATAGTGATATTACTCCACCATAGTAACGAAAGTTTTCTTATCTTTTCTTTTTTCACCACAGTTCGATTGCCCTCTTCCGGAAGGAATCCAGCCAGTAGTTGTGCCTCTCTTCTGTAATCCCAGAGTTTAGTTGGGTGTACACATCTGCAGAGACCCGAGACACATGTCTCCCCTGTTTCCGCATCTGTTGAGACTGTGCTTCCGTATTCTTGCTATTATCTCCCTGTCACTTCAGTGTTCATTCCTGTCTGTAGCAAGAGCTGCAGCTTCCGTGCCTCTGCAATCGATACAGGATGAGGCACTTGAAAACAGGTCGCCCGAATAACACAACCAATTTAGTGATAGAAGGAAATTTTTAGACAAAAATTGCTTGGCTTGAAGAGGGATATAATACATATTGCTTTTTTTTTTTTTCATAGGTGGAAGTATCCAGGAGTTATGTCAACCTTGTATTGGTGTTTTTTATTTACCTTTTAATAGTGTGTTGCAAGACCGTATAGTGCGAATGTTTGAGAGTCATTCGAAGTCAAAACCAAACATTTTTGTAACTGACTTACTGAAATTAGTGACCTTACGCATGCTGTAAAACGGTTCTTTGCGGACAAATACCCATGATGAGCGTTTGACTTTAGAAAGACATTAGTCTGATCGCTACTACAGCATTCCATGGATACACAAAGGAAATATTCAGTTTCCTTGATGTAATCTGTTTCTTTTAGTCATTGATCTTCAACTATCTTGAATAATCCTCAAAACACAGTCATGTTTGCGCCTTCAAACGCACTATTTAAAGGTAAATAATAAAACATATTAATTCATTTAAAATAACTAAGTTGCATTTGATGTTTGCTCGAAACCTCCACAATGAAACAACTAACAGTATTACATAAAATCAATCAACATTTATCTGAAGAATTTTCTTCTATCATTAAAAATGACCGCACTATTCAGGTGGTCTGTTTTAAATGCCACTCACCGCCACGGATGCCCAAGGTCGTTAAGGCGCGGACTCGTGAGCGGGAGGTCTGGGGTTGAAATCCCGCCAGGACCATCTGCCCTGACTGAATTTTTTTCCAGGTTTTCCTCGGTCCGCATTAATGGCAAATGCCGGACAGGTACCCTAAATTTTAGCCTGGAACGTTTCCTTCCTTAAAAAAAATCTTTTCCCAATTTATCATTTCATCTCATATATCATCAGTGTTCATCGCCTGTGGTGCCTCATTAGTAATAACAGGCGTTAATCACTATTAAAAAATGCCGCACTCTGTATTTTTCGAAGAAAAATGAGTTTAACATCCACACATCGAACCTTTATAATTTTGCCCCTGTACTGAGTATGGAATAAATATATAATTTTTTTAAGTTATCGAGGATAACTATATATAAAGCGAATTGACAGCTCAATAGCATGCTTCATCAGAAATAATAAAAATATCTACCACAAAAAGTCAGCTCCTAACCCACAAATACCAAACCACCCCTAAACCTCAGTAAAATAAAAAAAAAATAAAATAAATATTAAAGCTATACGCAAAAACTGTTTTCATTGAAGTTTTTAAAATAAATATTTCATATTGGCCAAAACCAGGTGGTCAAATTGCATTAGGTTGACAGATACCAATATTAAAAAAAAAAAAAAAAAAAAAAAATGCGGTTAACCGTCATTCAAAGACTGTAATTGTTGGAGCAGTTGATAAATAAGAGCGGCGGTATTTAGTGCTGCACTATTTTTTGTTGTGATGACATCACTTAACGTCAATAACACAATAAGTACTCAAAGCTATAGTTCTAAGCCATTCTGTAGTGACTTAAATAGTCTTGAATGTGTTCCTTTTTAAAATCATATTAAATGTATACAGGACTGTAATTTAAATACTTAATAATTGGATTTTTTAATTTTATTTTTATACCTAGCGGTTGCAACTCGCATTCGGGAGGTCCCGGAGCCGGCAATCCGGGCCATGGGTATTTTCGTGGTTTCTCCTGGACGCTAAGGCTAATGATCCTTTTCAAAAAAATTTCGCTGTCTCATATCATATTCCATTCTGGTTATGCTATCGGGCCGAAAGTGTCAGGACAATGGGATGGTGCGGAGTGACGGTGACTTGCCCTTTAGAAAGGTTTCTGCTCTGGCGTCTGGTCTCGAACTCTTTGGAACGAACGGACTATCTGGAAACATGTTAGGAACACTGTCTATGTCCCTACCTCACCGTCTGGCCACCCGGTTCCTCTCACCTCATCCCTTCCTCCCGTAAGTTCTCCCATTGAGGGCGTAGGCACAAATCGTCAGCCACTGAATAGGGTTGAAACACCGAAGTGTCCTAACAGTCCAATCTAATCAAATATATCTAACTATGTAATAGACATTAAAGTAAGTCCGTTTGGATGGATATTGAGGGGGAAGTTTAAAACCATGTTCATCACTTTTTATGTTTCATGTTCTCACCCCTAGCCACCTTGATGATTTTTAATTAAAAGGTAATTAAATTATCCCACCTTTTTAGTTCAATATTTTCCCGGCAATTACGTGTTGTTTGATTTTGGACATAGTAAATCTACAAAAATTATTGAGCATTTAATGTAATAGCTGTGTTTTCGTAATAAGTTGCTTCAAAATGGTGTATGCGAATGCCTTAACAAAGTCTAAGCGGATTAATCAGGACTTCTGAAAGTACATAACAGCATCCAAAATAATGATTTCATCATTTATTTATTTTGCCCAAATTTAAACAATAATAACAATCCCGATTGCCAAACGCGTGTTCTTGTTTTTTCGTTAAGGCCCATAATTCGACATTTAAGTTCTTTTTATGATTTCACATAGGTATCAGAATTTGTTTTATTTGGAATGTCTTCATTACTGATTTACAGTCTTTTACAGAGGTGATAAGTAAAATTCTTGACTTATTCTAATATTGCATCCTCTAATATGATTTTACATAATATTATTCTTTAATTACTAAAATATTATTTTCATATCATAGTTTTGCATACAAGTTTTGTGTATTTTAAAGAGCACTATCAGCAGTGCATTTGCAAAGTCTTAATTTAGTTGATCATTTCAAATGGATGTTCAAATATGTTTATGACTGTTCAGTAAGGAATGACATTTGTATGATCTTTCTCAAAAAATGTGACTGTTGCATGCACCTGACCCAGCGTTTGTGTCAGTCTTCAATGACACCCGGAAACAATTTTTTTGACAAGATACTTAGATATCTCCTTCGCAACCTTCATCGCTGCTTCTGATGATGAAAAATGCCTTCCACAAAAGTGTTTCTTTAATTTGGGGAAAAGGAAAAGGTACAGAGGTTAAATCTGAACTATAGGGAGGTTGAGGGACACACTTCTCATTGCTTTTTGTGATATATTCAGCAACAACATTTGCGATGTGTGGCCGTGCATTATCGTGGTGTAGCATTCAGTGTTTTTACACAGAAAAGTGATCTTGCAGAGTTTTCAGAATTTCTCTGTAGTATTGCTCAGTTACAGCTGTGTGTGTAGGTATGACATACTGGTAAATCATTCCTTGAATATCGAAAAATGAGATAACCATAACTTTCCCAGCAGTAGCAACTACTTCTGCTTTTATTGGTGTTTATGATGGAGATTTTCACAGAGCTTTGCTGTTTGCTCTCACGATCGAAATGATGTAGTTATTATCTTTGAAAGAAACTCCGCATCTTCCTGATCATCTTCAACTGCAAGGGAACGTCCAACTTTTCAGTTACCAAAATGCGGCCAGTAAATTTTTAAGAAATCTGTAAGTATTCTGAATGTTATTTGACAATCCTCTCTCATAATAACAGCAACGGTGTTAACGATTTCTTGCGTTAGAGCACAAATTGACGGCCCCGCCTTCCTTTGCCGCCTATCTTTAAACTTTTTAAACTTTCTTCGAGCTGTGCTATAGAGAATACCACACTCTACCTAGGCCTCCTGTAACAATCGTAGGCTTCAGTTGAAGATTTGCTGACATGAAAGTAAAATTTCATAGCAGCATATCGTTCGTCTGTTTTACTGTAGTCGAAACTGAACATGTCCTATTTGCATACCTCTTATATGCACCTAAAGCTAAAGGAAGGAAACGTTCCAGGCGTAAGTTTAGGTACCTTCCCGGCATTTGCCATTTATGAGGACTGAGGAAAATCCGAAAAAAAAACCCAGTCAGGAAGGACTGTCTTGGCGGGATTCGAATCCCAGATCTCTCGCTCACGAGTCCGCGTCTAAACGACCTCGGCCAGCCGTTGCGGTCCCCTAGATCTAGGGGGAATATTCTATGGCAGTTATTGATAATATAAAGGATGGTGCATACGATGGTTTAATATACCAAAGTGTAAGTTGGCTAAAGGCACCCTAACTAATCGGAACATTCGTGTATTAATGCAGGTAGTATGCGATAATTGTGGGGTAATAATATTCCTTCATAATACTTTATAATTATAGCATTACTGCAAACATTCCATGAGTTTGTCAGCTCTGATAAAATCATAATACGACCACACGAAAGGAAACAGTTAAATTGTTTTATACATCCCAATACCAGACCGCAAAGACACTGTCTTTGCTAAATGAAGTACTAAATACGCGTTCTACACCATTGTGGATATATAGCGGAGCAGAACAGATGCGTCCAGTACGTTATAATTCTTTATCAGTGAATTCGCTGCGTTTGGAGTTTCATCGACCTGGTAACTTTGTGTAATCTGCTACTTGATGTTCTCGCCAAAACGGGGGATGATGGATGGTGGAGCAACTGGCCACGGGTCGATATGAAGCAGGCGTGTTCCGCGCGCGCGTAACCGCAGTGGTGCCACATTTCTCTGCCTAAATGTTCTTTCCCCAAGAGGCCGAAATGCTCATGCCGACCCTTGATATAAATACTTTGCGGAATGAATAGTTTCCAGCACCAAAATTGCAGGTTCTGGCTTTAGGATTCTCTCTCTCTCTCTCTCTCTCTCTCTCTCTCTCTCTCTCTCTCTATATATATATATATATATATATATATATATATATATAAGTTGTAGAGGAAAAGGAAATAAATAGTTGCTATTTATATTTCATGGATCCACTTATAACATTTCTTCTCTCGCAAGTTTATGGTTCAGAAACAACAATAATATCATACGAGTAGTGGTAATTGTCTTCGTTTTAAGAAAAGAAAGACCAAAGGAAAGAATGAGGAACAAAAACTTTTTTTTTGAAGAGAGATAAGCGAAGAAGAAGAAGAAGAAAAAAAAAACAAAGCAAAAAGCAAACGAAAAAGAAAAACGGAAGTAACGGGAATAATAAAAAAAGTGTGCTGGTTAGCTTTTTCTCGCGTCTTTCTATATTATTTTGTCTTTTTCTTACAAAAACGAGAGGGAAAAGGATCTTTACACATGAGTAAGGGAAGAAACACTTGCTAATCTAAAGCACTCAGTCAAACTGTTTTGCTCGTTATGATAGCTTGCTTTTCTTAAGTCTACAATGAAAGTGAATAAGAATTATAAAATTGGAACAAATATCAAAATAAAATGCTTAGGTAGATCGTTCTTCCATTCAAGCACTACAAGTGATTTATAAATCGGCAGATTCCGCTTTACCTGACAAGTTCTACTCTAGTTCTTCACTGTCAACCTTCTTCTTCTGTTATCTTCCAATTGATCTTTCTTTCAAGTTAATGTCAGCATATTTTTGGTATTCTATTCTTCTGTCATTTTTAAGTGTTTTATCCATTTTTGTTTATAATTCCCTAATTGTTGTAATATCTGTTGCACTTCGAATTATTTTCTTATACCCCCGTTTCATATATAATCTTCTTTTGTACAAACTTGGACAGATCATAAAAAGCGCATTTCTGCTGCTCAGTTATATTCTCCCCCCCCCCCCTTTTTGAGTCCAAGCCTCACTTCCATAAAAAATAACTGGTAAGATCATGGCTGTGTAGAATCTTAATTGTGTTTCTTTTCTCAAAGTATTTCTAATTGTTCCACACACAGCTTGGAACTTTGTATTTTTAAATTAACATCTTGATCTTCATACGTGGCATCACAACGTAAATATTGAAAATGGATACTTATTCTGTTATTTTTTATTCACAATTTTTGGGTATTTACCTCGGAACGCCATTGTTTTTATTTTAGTTTTTGAAATTAACATATTGTATTCTTTATTATTTTTATTTAGTTTTTTTTTTTGTGATCTGATCCTCCTTGTCAAAAATTAATGCTATGGCATCTGCAAATAGCAAAATATTTACCGATTTATTCTGCCCTGTTCTGATTCTATTCTTTATAAACAATTTTTTTCCATTCCATTCTTTAAGAATGTCGTTTAAATATATTAAATAATATTGGAGATAGACCACATTGTTGTTTTAGACCATCATTTGTTTTTATTTCCTCTGTTGACTTCCCTTTTACATCTATTATAACGTTCATATGACTTTTATTGTAGGGTATCCTGTTTGATATAATATTTTCCATAATTATGTCATCTACTCACTCAAAAGCCATGTGTGTTTTTTTTAAGTTATATTCTCTTCGTTTTTCTATAATTTGTTTTATTATAAAATATTATTCATACATGATCTGCCAGTTGAAAATTTCCTTGTTCCATATAATTTTTACATTACATAAAATGTTTAAACTGGAGGTAATGATCCTTGGATATATTTTATATACTGTATTTAACAAGCTTGTCTATCTATAAGTTTATGTATTCGTTTCTTTGTCCTTTTTTAAATATTGGGATAGGTTTAGTTATCTTCCCATTCTTTTGGAACTTTCGTCATTCTCCAGTACATTTTTAATAATGTAATAGGCGAAATTATGATATCAATCTTTCATAATTTACTAATTTCACTGCAATGTTGGAGCTTTTATATTTTTCATTCTTTTGCTAGCATTTTGCATTTCTTCTTTTGCTATAAAATCTACTATTCATTCTTCCTGTTCTTCATTTTGATAACATCTATATAATATTTTTTTGTAATACGCTATCCACTCTATTTCTGAGATACACGACAATTTAGCTTTATCTCGTTCTGTTGATTAAAGCTATATTGTGTCTTCCATAAATATCGTGTTCTATTGTTATCGGAAAGCTATCCCATGAATATTATTTTTGCTTTAGCTATATTCCTTTTTCATTTATAACATACTCTAGTTTCTTCGTTAGCTGTTGTAGATGTTTAAGAACCAGTTTCTACCCTCATGCAAAACACGGATCGCAGGTTTTAAAAATCATATTGGAGGCAGAAATACCAGTAATTAAGTTAAACAAAACATAACATGCAAGGTGCTCAAACTAAGTTGTTCTACTTGCTGTACCAATGAGCTGTTACACCTTAACAGACTTGGAAATGGACCAAAGAAAATTTAAATAAAATCGATTGCCAAAAAAATGAATTGGAAGTTAAATTCTGGACGAAGTGAGGGGTGCCTGGATAAAAGAGGACTAAATTATTTATCTAGAGGATAAGAAATGGAATAAAACAAGAAAATGTGGTTGGAGATTTTAGCATACAGCAAAGGTTTCATCTGTAGTCCTCTGTTACACTCGCAACACTAATAGTGTAACGCCAGTGTTATACGTTCATGAATTTATCGGCAATCTCAGCTCCTCTTGTCATATTACTTGTAATAAAGTAGCTGTTCATATTCCACCTCAAAGAATTAATAAAATTCTTTCAGAGGTAATAATTGTAAACTTTTTATTTAAAAGTGCAGAACTTCGAGAATATTATTGCTAGGTTTCCCTGTATAAATATGCACCGGTGACATCTTGCGATGTCGAGCGGTATTTCTTGTGTATAAAATAAAGTCATGACAAATGAATGTGCAACTCTTCCAATATAACATAAAGCCTAAATTTGGGCACTTTTTTTAAGTAATTAAGCAACATTTCCTATGATTATAAAATTAATTGCAGTTCAACATTTGTGGCAAAAATTATTATTAATATATTACTTTATAATTACAGATACGAATTTTTCAGTTTCACTAGCTGTAACTTAAAGAAAATTAATTAAATGTTTGTTGTTACATATAAATGCTTTATTACATAAAATCCGGGCCCTAATTATGGGCGTCCACTATCTGTGATGCCTGAGATTGATAAACGCCGTTAAACAATGGTTTCTAGGCTGTCCGGCGCCGTTGGAAGATCGGCTGGTATGTTGTGCTTATGTTTTGATGGTGGTTGACATTGTTTACGTTGTAAGGGACGGAATGTGTGTTTAGCTCGTAGAAAGTGTATGGCTATTGGCTCACAATGTTTCATAACTAGAGCAAATGACGTGAAATTGCATGTCACTGCATGTTTGCTGTTTGGATAACTTGAGGCAGCTACTGGTGCATTTTTTTTTTTTTGCTTTTCGTGTAAGGGTAGCAGTGGCTTTTGAGCTGCCTGTGTTTTATGTGTTTGTACAGCGTAAAAAATAAATGCCTGTTATGAAAGCTGTATTCCATTTTAAGAGCAATTTTAACGCAGTGTAAATCTTTACCTCGGAGGACTTAGTCACGAGAAATAACGTTTAAGGCTGTTGTCTTGAGTGACATCTAGGTGTATACTGGAAGAGTAGAAGCGTAATGAAGGAATGGTTAGCAGTAAAAAATAATAAACGTTTATTGAGTATCATTGATAAAACTGTTCTTAACAACAATTATTCTTCATCTTTTTGAGATTTTTCGGTACTTAAGTGCCCAATATTTAAATAGTAATGTTTCCATAGTTTTTGTATACATGTTTATTTTTGTTATACTTAACAATGGAGCCATTAAAAGATAAGGAACACTCGTGTTAGATGACAGTTGGAAAGTCCCATAATTATTTTGTTTGCAGTAGAGTTTTTCGCTAAAAAGCTCCCTACTCGATCCATTTTGGGATAACCAATATTGTCACAACCTCCGGTAAAACCCTTCCTTTTACGTTATTCTTTTCAATTAACCTTGGCACGAGGTTAGGCGCTATAAAAATTCCTAAGTTAAAATGTACATAAGGGTCGAGGAACACAAATAATACAAGAAACTAGTCGCTGAATTGAGTTGCTGCCTGTAGGATACCTCTGCCATGGCCAGGGAGAGGTATTGTGCATGTTGACCCGCTTACGCCTCTTGATAGACTGATCAAAACCTCAATTACCCTTACACGGAGGACAGAAACGCTTCGTGCTGCAGGCAGCAGGCTCTTGCTGCTCGCTGCTGCAAGTCCCGAGACACAGCGGAGAGAGCCGAAGGTAGTGACTTCCACAGATATAGCTAGATAATAAAATTTTCAACAGTAATGACATGATAACTCAGACGGTTAGAGCTACGTGCTGTAGTTGTGAATACTGGGTTTCGAATCCTCACGTTCCGGTGCCCTTTTCTTCTTCTTCTTCTTTTTTCTTTTCTGCCGAAGTTAAAACAAATTTGCCACCATTGATTTACTCGGTAAATAATACCAAGCGCCTATAATTTGATGTTTACGATTTTTTTTACTGCGATCAAAGGCGATTGGCACCACTGCAGTGATTTACCCGCCCCTGTCAATTTATATTTACGAAAAGGAGGGGAACCTAGGCCGCCAGGCCGTAGCGAATAGCAGAAAACCACTGGGTCCACCAGTTTCTAGGATTTACCCGAGGTTAGCGTTGGATTAATGTGTGTGTGTGTCTGAATTAATAGCGAATTCCAATAAACGTAGATTTGCCACCGTTACAATATTTTACCCGCCTAACAATTCCCTATCAATTTATATTTAAAAGTTACGGAGAACAACACATAAGTTACATTATGCTTAGCAAAAAAATAATACATGCAACATTTACACTGTTACAAGTGGCCACGCAAACAGTAGTTCCTCTCTCTCCGCTGTAGCTCGGGACGCAGCAGCAAGCTGCACTAACAGCACGTGATTTCCGCCCTGCGCGTAAAGTGAAGTCAAAACCTCGAAACATGCGCATTCGCAGGCTTGGCTTTTCTAAGTTTCACACACGCCAAACGAGCTAACAATTAGCTCACGATTGATGACCTCAAAAATACTTTACTGTTACAATGATCACTTCGAAAATGTTTTATCACAGCACATTATTGCCGCATCATGTGGTTGCTGAACTGTTAACACCTCACATACTCGGCAGCTATGTTCTCTTACACGCCGATGGGGGAGTATTATTATTTTTTATTTATTGAAATGCTAAGAAAAGTGCAAGGTGGCCTCCACGTAGCTAATCAGGCCATTCTTATGTATGACCACCATGATTAATTTACATACAGGGTGGGTGGAAAGTAACTCCTTATTTGGAAATAGCTAATACATTTTATACATATTAATGTAATGTCATAAAACTTGCTGGGCGTTTTCTTTACAGCGCAGGAAGAGTTTGGTGTCATGGATTTAACATGACAATTTTCACTGTGGGCAGGACGAACGAAAGAATGTCATTTGGAATATTAAACGGCAAATATGCGAAGAGTAAGTAGTTAGTATTATAAATAAAGCAGTGCCATTAGTCTAAACACGTTTTGCCTGTTTGACTGGTTGGAAAAATTTCTAGATAGAAGGTAGGAATATTATCAACCATCTGTTATTCGTATGTGACACAGGAAGAACATTCTGTTTCACAAGAAATTGACTTTGGGTTCTGGCAGTTATAACTTCAAACAGTAGTGTCAAAATGCAGATGAAGTAGGGGTCTCAAACGGAAAAGAACGTGACAATAAATACACAGTAAGGGGGGCAAAAGTTTTAAGACAACCTTGTGTAAAAACCAGATTTTTATTAGGTAATGATGTTATATGGCCATTTTGGTTGGTTAACGCAAAACAAAAGACAGTGGTTTTAAGCGCCTATTCACCATTATCAGAATTCACTGTAGAATTAGGCCATTTTTTGTTTGTTCAGAGGCTAAATGTGATTGAAGAACGCAATTTTCTTTCAAAAGTGTATTAAAATACTTGTAAATATAACTGTAAAATAGCACTATTATAACACATTGTTTAAAATGTGAGTTGTTCAAATCACATGAGAAAAAACACAATTTTGGCCAGTAAAAATTAACTTGAAATAGCTGTCAAGAAGAAACAAAAATCTTCTTTATATTTAATACTCAGCTTTCTTGGGATTAATTATTATTTAATTGATACAGTCAGTATTTTATATGAGTTTCTTTGGTCACACTATAGTGCCATGCCACTACAATCCCACAAACAACATTCAAATTCAAGGTTCTTGAAGTCCACGGTAGAAGAGGAAAATTGTGATTAAAAACACTGAAGACCTTGATGTGATCTGTAATAAGTCGCATTTTCTTGTTACAACAACCAAACCTTGCCTCTTGCCAGTCTCAAGCCTGAAAGAGAGGCCTTTGAGCAAAATTTGTCGGCCCTTTCACGCTCTGAGTTGAATGGGACGCTGATGACCTGAGATGTTAAAGAGCGTCTATAAATAAATCAATCAAAAGGAAGAAGAACAAGAAGAAGAAGAAATCGCTGCGTCTTCTACTTCCATTTTGCGGCATCATGAGTAGAGGGTACGTTGCTGGGGAGCGTACGATGAGCATACCGATAACAGCCTGTTATCTATCACGCGTCTTCCGCCATCGCCACTTTATCAGGCAACTCCCCAATTGTCCTCACGAGGCTCCCTAACTTGAAAAAGTCTAAGTACTAAGAATCGAATCCGGGACCTCGCTGATCATTAGATTAAGGAAGGTGTCAGTTGCTCTTCTATTCCTTCTAAATGCTCTCAGAATAGCTCTGTCCATTACTGGAATAGTAACATGATATCTCCTTGTTCATTCTTTAGTCGTGTTTACATTATACTAAACAAGGCAATTTTTAACACAACTACAAGGGATGTTCTATAAGTTCTCGGCCTGACTCAGAGATTCTTGAAGATGCCAAATTACTGTGAAGTATCATCTTTTATATGGCGTGCTCTAAAGTTTTATTCACGTAAGTGTAGTCACTTATTTGTGACTATCTTATAAACAAACTAGTGTTATCGTTTTCTACAAAATGGACAAAACTTACATACGAGTGATAAAGTACTTCGTTTTGAAGGGTTTAAACACAACAGAAATATAAAAAAGAATGAACTTTTACATTACAGATTAATTTCCCTTCATTTTTCGATGGTTAAAATGTGGGCTACATGAGCTTCGCTTCCAAGTGTATCCACATCCGCCATATTCGCCGGAATTGGCTCTTAGCGATTATTTTTTATTCCCAAACCTGAAGAAATGGCTGGGTGGACGAAGATTCACATCAAATGACGAGGTTGAAGCTGAGATAGACGTTTATTTTTCACAGTTGGACAAATCTTATTTTAATGAGGGTATTAAAAAGTTGGAAAGTTGTTGGACTAAGTGTATTGATTTACAAGGTGACTATAATGGAAAATAAAAGCAAACAAAAAATAATTTCGTAATGGTATTTTCATGGTCAGGCCTAAAACTTTAAGAACCCACTCTTACTGCTAATTCCTGGCGCTTTAGCTATAATAATCCTTAGGCTTTCACGGCCAGTGTTATAATTAAGCAGTGAAAATATATTGGGCTGTTTTGCTGTGGTACATGGTTTAATATGCCACCATAGCCTTCACCAGCTGTTGCGGTTGGCATCATCAGTGACGATAAACATCTGACATATCGCCCATTGTTCATTTTCCACTGATGATGCTAACCGTAGTAGTTGGTGAAAGCTATGGTAGTATATTAAACTATGAACCACGGCAAAAGAGCCTGGAAGATTTTCACTGCCCTAACTACATACTATTGCTGCTTTGACCATTTTGTGCTATTGACTGTTTGTCATTTGACACTGAGGCACAGATTTCTTCCCCATTATCAGGAACAAGTTTTTCTTTCACACAACCATATCAAAAGCCTGTGGAAGTAAAGCATTACTGATAGTCACAGAGGTGAATAGCTTGCATTGGGAGCGCAGGTCATGTACACGCTGTATCAATGAATTCCGATAAGATAACGCTAAACATACAGTAAGCTTTCAGGTGGTCAACATAAAATAACAGGGATGCAATATTGCACATGAATGCTTTTTTCCTTCACTGTGGTTTGTGAAAATTTATGATTTTATGTGAAAAAAATGAAAACTATTTGCCCACAAATTAAAAAAGAAATTGACGAGGAAAAAGGAACTATTTCACTATAATTGTGCTACTTTACGCACAAGTATACGCAAAAAAATCTTTTAAAAAACCAAAAAATTCTACAACAACCAAATAGGTAATATTCCTATGGCAGTTTTTAAATGTTTTTAATAAATAAGAGTATCTGAAATAAATTATGACAATGTTCTTTTTTATCTTTCTTGTGTACATTTTAATACTAACAATTATTTTACAAACATACCTGACTACAGGTGTGATGTTTGAATATTTTGTGAGGATATACACAATTCTATAAATAAAGGATGTTACAGATCTTGATTTTCTTAATTACGAAAAACCAGTAACTTAATAAATTATGTGATAGATTTGCAGAGATTTGTAAATATTCCTATTTAGCAATAGTAGTAGGCAAAGTGATGGGTATAAGCACTCTTGGGGTCATTGTTCTAATTTTCTTGCTAGCAGGTGTTATTTCATTTGCTTTAGACGTGTTTTACTTGCTTCAACAAGCGAAAGTTTTCTTTGATTAGGCAAACTTAGCCTAGAGTACCAATTTGTTTTCCTCTGTAATAATGAAGATAGAATAATTTTTCCTCAGCACAGCCTCTTTCTGTGTCTTAGTTTGTATGACTAAAAATGTACTTTACTTCCATTTTATTCGTGTAAAATTAACTTAGATTGATGCGTCACTATAAAGGAGGGAACTATGTATATAACTGTATATGACATTTAGTATCAAATAGATTTGTTCCATACATAACAAACGAAGAGAGCTTACATTTGGAACATTTCTATAGACATTAGTGCAAGTCAGTTTCAACATATAGGAAACTTTGACTGTGCTGTTATTTTGGAAGAAAATGAGAGGAAAAAAGCAAAACGCAAGTGGAGGACAAAACGTTGATTGCTGAAAAGGATTTATATGTCTCGTTCCTGCCTGATTTTGAAATTTTTGATTTATTTATTTTCGTCAAATCCCTATTGTACTTATATTTTAAATCATTTATCTAATTTTTCCACATATCCCACCTCAACTTTGAGGACAGAAGCAATTTTATGCAAAGAATCTTTGAGTGTGTTCGTGTCTTTTCTTTTCTTTTAAGAAACTTACAGACCCACAGTGTTGTAAGAGCTGAGATTTGTATTTTAATGTAGATGTTATAAGAATGCATTGAAACGCTTTTCAAATTTTGTATATTTCCTTGTGCCCACTTCTCAGTGCTTCAGAGTGATCCCAGCATTAAAACATCCGTCCGCCATTCACAAGAAAACGGAACTGTTTTGGTTATAAAATTGTGTGTACTGTGTGCATCCAAGTTTCTCGTTCAGTAGCTTGTATCCTGCAAGAGGTGTTCAGTAATTGTATCTACCATGAATGAGAGTAGCGGCCGGTGGTTTAAAATATCTCGTTTCTTTTCATGCGACCCCACAGAGTGCAATTTTCCATTGCTGTAATCCCTTCGAAATAGCAGGTTTCGTCTTGCCCCCCCCCCCCCCCCCCCCAGCCAAAGCCGGTATCAACTTCTTGAGGTTTAGAAGTGGAAATAACAATTGGGGGTCAGGTCTTTCTATTGGGTGTTGTTAAGCTACATTAAATCACGTTCCTTGATAGCAATCCATGATTTATGAGTTGACGCAAGACTTGGGGCTGTGAGCCAAGGTGATCGATACCTTCATGCGAGGATTTCTTTGAGGAAATATGAGTTTCTTTTCGACAGTAGCAGTGCTGCTCATAAAGCCCTTTCCAATCGGCATTATACTTCATGAAGGTGGAAATGCCTAGTGCCCCAATTGCACAAATACCTCCTTTGCTTAGGAATTATGATTATGTACTCTATCTCTGGTAATAATCTACGTAAATAAGTAGCTTATTTTTTCTAAGGAGATCCAAATTATCTATGCATTCTGCTCTACCTACGGTATCAGTATTCGGTATAATTAGCGAGATTTTAATTGCTGTGGTTAATGAACACTGCTTTAGTACTGTCACATGCAACATAGCTCGTTAAGGGCAGTATGAAAGGCCTATCCTTGTAAGGTTAAAAATACCAACTTCAGTTCCCATTTTCTAAAGTACTATTAAAGCTGAAATGAAACTTTTACAGCACACATATGCACATAATTGAACTTTTCTGGTTTATTTTAACTAATATTTCATGATCCTGAAGCAACTTATAAATTATTTTCGATTGTTTGCTCTTTTTCTATTTTTTCCCCAAACATTTTATTTTTTAACATTGTCACATTTTTTCCTAGCGAAACCATAACATATCCACATTATCACAATAATATTACGAGTAAGCTGTAAAAGTTTCAAAGTGAAAGTCTATACTGACCCTAAAAAACTGGGAAAATTATGCCAAAAAGTACTTTTTAAATTATTGCAGTCAAAAATTATTTTACTGAAAAACTAATTTTGTGGTCGAAACACCAGCTAAAACCCTCCAACAAAAGATGGTGTCATTGAAACAAACGCAGCCAATTTCTGAAATAAACTCCCCCCCCCCCATTCAAGACAAACCACAACCTTCTAGAGCAAATTGTTCCTGAGATATAGAAGTTTAACTGAAATGTTTAATTTTTAATTCGAAAAAAAAAAATAAAGAAAGAAAAAAGAAATAAGAAGAAAAAAGGCTTCCGCAGTGACATAATTAAAAATTGTTAAAATACTTATAACCAAGTAACATTAATGAAAAGCATATCTAAATAAACAGAAAATTCCAATTATTAAAATGGTACAAAAACAAAAATATAATTTTTGACTTCCGTTCCCTTTAATACTTAAGATACGGACTCTTGAGTGAGAGGTCTGGAGTTCGATTCCCGCCAGGACCGTCGTCCCTGACAGAATTATTCCAGGTTTTCTTCAATCCTTATTAATGGCTAATGTCGAGGAGTTAGCTTTCCCTATCATTACACATCGCCTTTGATAGCAGTAAAAACGGGCGTTACTTTAACATTGACTGGGGGTATTCTATAAACATAGTCTGCACATTTGGGAAGTTTTCTTTGATGATTTATTTATAGAATTATTCTTTAATGGACTACCGACCCTATTTAGATGCTTTGGCTCTAAACGTTTCCAGTAGAAAGAAAATATTGTGTAGCATTCAACCCCTAGTGAGTTTCTTTTGGTTTCTTCAATTTCAGCGCGACCCTGCTCCAAATGCGTCAAATTCTTTGAAGCTCACAAGTAATATTTTCTCCCAATGCTGCTCATTTCACAAATAAAGACGTATAATAATTGATAGGTAAATTCGTACTGAATGTTTGCATGTTCTTTTCTAAAAGTCCTAATGCTTTATAGTTTATACTTTTAAAGTCATGCGCAATACTGCAGCGACAGGTATATTGCCGTCATCGTTAATGCAGTTGGTGGGAAATTAATTATCGGAAGTTCAGCTCTGATAGAACTTAACTTTCGTAAGCATTGATAATTAGTGGATTTGAATGGACTGTTCCCTCTTACAGGGATACAGATTGCGTTAAAGAGGTAGGGGGCTTGAGGTCAGTATCTGTTAAGTCTAGAGAAGGACGGCGTACTCTCCCTACTGGGCGTAACAAATGTATGTTACTGCTTCCTTGCACCAATTTGCTCATGAGGTAATATGTTCGACCTTCACCTTGTGCAGAGAGATGGATCTCTCAAAATACAAAGGCGAACTATATGCTTAAAATGCAATGACACCCAAAGGCTTGCGAAGGAAAACTGTTACATTCGGACGACCATGGAAACTATTAGCTCTTTTACATATTAAGGTTGAAACATCCGTGTCAGTTATTTAATTGCTATGATTACAAATATTTAGAAGATGAGAAAGATATGTAGAAAAGTTTTATTTTAAGTATAAAATTCACACCTCCAATGCATGTATAAAAAGAAAGAACATTTTCTTTTTAAGTTGGGATTGGATTATGCGAGACGGCGGAGGATTTCAGGCACGGAAGCTCAACAAGGATCCTCCAGGAGGGAGAGGTGAAGTGAGGAATACGAAGGACAAATAGTGTTCCTGTTTTCTTTTGTCGACACATTATGACGCTGTGGGAACCCCTCCTCTTCCCACCAAGTAGTCTGAGGTCCTTGAAACGGCAGTTTTTGCAAAGAGCAGATTCCACCACTGCACACCGCTAATCACCAACCCACATCACCTGGCATTGCAACCCTGAAACTATGAACAATGAAATGTAATGAGCTAAAGGGGAATTCGTGGAAATAAGTATCCATCCAGCATCTACCTAAGTGACCAGGAGAACCAGAAAAATCATAAATCCTGACGATGACGTCATCTCCCGAATGGAGTTCAAAGCGTTACCGCGTGAGCCACTATTGCTGTGGGTTGCTCTAGTAGACTTTTCTTACTTTATAAAACTTGAAGTGAGATATTTTAACTTACGGTAACCAGGAAATGTAAATCTAGGAAATAATGCAGCAATATACATTTTACACTGTATCTCAGAAATTTATGAAACTATTAATATAAAAAATTTATCAGATATGAAGAAAACTTAAGGTAAGACGCTCTGTAAATTTCAATTTACTAATGGACATAAAACGTTTTTTAAGCAAAAATAAATCTTGTTTTCCGATAACTTATAATTTTGACACAGTTGTGAATTTTTGTCAGGATTATCTGGGCCAATCTTGTTGACAAATGCACACACATAATGTATGCAAATGTGAAGTGTGGTAACTAGAAGTATTTAAATATTACCATTAGTTGATGAAAATTAATTTCTTTTCAAGCAACTAGCATAAATATAATATTCTAGTTCCCAGGATAGCATGTTGCCTGCAATTTTATGGGGGGAAAATAAAATCATTCCCATTCCACCAATAGTTCATAAGAAAAATGCATCATTATGTCACAGTGTGTTCAGTTTTTAACAAGATTTTATTTTGGTTTAACATTTTTTAAAAACTTTTTATGTTCATTAGAGAATTAAAATTTATAGAGCATCTTTAGTTCAGTTTTCTTTATTTCTCTAAAAAAATCCATATTGATAACTTTCAAACTTTCTGAGATACAGTGTAAAATGTATACTGTTGCTATATTTCCTGGTTACCGTAGTAGAGTCTCCTTTATAAAACTTGAAGTGAGGAATTTTAACTTAATACTAAAATAATGAGAGAATTCAATTCATAGGATACCTCGAACTTTTCATTCATTCACCGAGTTTTTACTGTACTAAGTTCAAGGGTTATCCTTTTAGTTGTTACAAAACCTAGGAAAAAAACAAATGAACTGTTTTATTGCTTTTCAAAATCTTCCCATTTAAGATTTATACACTTTTGCATGCGTGAAAATCAATTCTCGAAACCTTTCTCCCACTCTGAAGTTGATATCTCAAAAACATGCTTTTTAAAGGCTTCAACGGCTTCTTGAGGTTATGAAAATAGCTGTCCGCGCATTTTTATTTGACATTCGGGAACAATAAGAAATCGTTAAGCGATAAATCAGGTGAATACGGGAAATGAGACATTAATTCGATATTTTTCTTCTTCAAATAATCAATTGTTTGATGTGCTGTGTGACGGCTGGTATTGTCATAACGTTTTCGGTTGTTTTGCCTGATTTACGTCGATGACTTCTAGCAAACAAATTGTTGTATATCATTCAGTTTTAACGGTTCTTTGATCCTCTAAAGGAATGATTGGAACATGTCCAGTACAACCGAAGAAACAAACGATCATTTTCTTGCAAATGCTTCGTGAACGAAAACTTTTGTGGGACTTGGTTCATCTTGGAACACCCAAACAGTGGACTGTTGCTTAGTTTCCAGTTCATACGAATATAACAAGTTTCGTCACCTGTTACGATGTTGTCACAGATGTTGCAGTTTCTCGGTGGAAGTTTTTGGGCGCTTCAATACACGAGTGATTTTTTGAGCTTCGGTCAAATTATGCGGAATTTATCCGGAACAGATTTTTTTCACAGTTAAATGTTTATGCTAAATCGAGTGTACTGCAGTCTTCGATATGCTTAAGGATGCCTCTATCTCACTGTAAGCAGCATGCCGGTCTCCTTAAATCAGCATCGAAGTTTTTGGAATGACGACCGATTTTGGTTGACCTTCACGAAATTCATTAATGACGGACGCACGTTCACGATGAAATTCTGCCAAAAGGCATAAACAGTCTTTTCTAATGGTGTTTCATTACCAAAAGTTGAACAAAACAATTGAACAAAACAATTCTATGCATTGCTGTTAAGTTAGATCTTTACTAAAATCGTAAAAAATCGCCCAACGAAAACCTTTACGTGAAATTTCCACTTTTTCGCAAAAATGCTTCGTTTAAAAGCTTACTGTAAACAAACTACTCTGTCAATTTCTAAGCGAAGCTGTTATCACAAAAATGAATGTCAGTTGCATCGAAAATAGTAATGGCATATCTCAATAGTGCCACCTTATAATCGTTTGTAAAATCTTAAAAGGTTAAAAGCTGGCATTTATTAACATTGAAAACTTATACTGTTTAAATAACTTATGACTAGTTCTTACCATCCTGCCTGTTTCTTGTTATCCTTGTCCAAATATTTCCACACACTTTGAAGACGTCGCATCATCTCTTCTTTGGACTGCCTCTGCTGTACTCAGGGGTTGTATGTTATAAAGTACGGGACAAGCCTTATTAATTAAGCAAAACATTCTCAATAATATGAGAAGCAGGTAATATTCATAATTTTTGCTCAATCTTTAGTTACAAAATTAACAGTGGCAACGGAGAATTTCCAGGTATCTCACTTGTAGTGCGTTACTGTTTAGAAGGAAGAAAGCGATAACAATAGACACTCAGTGGGATGGAACGAAGTTATTAAGGTCTGTCCTGCACATTACCGCAACCTGTTGTTGTCTTCTCCCATGGTCACTCCATTTACATTTGTACTGTAGCGCCGTGGCTTTTAAACCACTCATGCTGCCAATTACTGTGTTTTTAATCTTATCAAAAACTAAAAACTGAACAACTGGGAGGTATAAGCCGTACCGTTTTAATTGTCTGTTAAAAAAAAATTAAAAGATTTAGACGGAATGTTGCGTTGATGTGAGAGTTTTACATCGTCGTAAAAAAAAACATGTTTATTCATCATAAACTGCTGGGATTAGGTCTATTGTTTGTTTCGAACCCTTTGTAGATCATTTGAAACACACTAGACCTTGGAGCCCATTGGTGGGAGTCCAGGTAACGTGGTTATTAAACAGGGGATATCTCATTGATAATGGACACATAATTTACCCATACCTAATACGATACTTGAGGTCCCCTTAACTAATAACATATACCTAAAGTTGCAACATCTAAGAAAAGTAAGAAACATGAAGGTTATATTTGTTTTGGAGGGAGCGCCCTTGGTTCAATTAATGCTAATACAGAGAGTGCCAAACATGTATGCTTACTTCAAGTAAAGAAAAACTGTTAACATAACAAAACTGAATTCACACAAACAGAAAATGATGGGCACTAATCATCTTAGACTTTTACAGTTACAACAGTTGCTCAAAATGCCCACCATCGGCGTCGATACACTTCTGAGTATGTTGAACTATTGACTGAGCAACGTTTACGAAAGTGTTCTCAGCGATTGCAGCATATGCCGTTTCAATTTCTTCCCGAAGTGCTGCCAGTGTAACTGATTTTTTACGGTATACGGTGCCATGAGTCTCAAATTTGTCTTAAATACTTGCAGTTGTTACTCGCGTTTGCGGTTGTTCTTATACACGTCTCCATTGTCTTTGAACTTCAACAACATTCTCGGTTTTCCAATGCCACTTCAAAATTGCTTTCCGCTGTTCAAACGATAATCTTGGCTCCATTTTGTTGTAGCAACGCTAGCATAACGTAATGCGAGTCACATCTGTTTACAGAACATCAATCGATAATCTTGGCTTCATTTGTTCATTATTGATTTACAAAAATCTTGGCTTCATTTGCTCATGATTCATTTATCTGTCACGTAGCAACGCTACCATAATGCATGTGAGTCACATCTGTTTACAGAATATCATACAACACGTTACTGTTGTTTTTCGGTCCAGCTTTGAAATATATTAAATAGATATCTACTGTGAAGGTGTGCATACTTTTTTTGGGAGGGGGACATCGTCGGTATAAACATTCTCCATCACGTTACTATAATTCTCTTCCTGTGATCAAATTATGCCCTACCAAATTTTCTTGTGGAACTCATTTTTCCAGCACACTTTCTCCTTAAATTAATCACAGTGCTCTGCAGTGAAACGAAGAAGTTTGTAACATTGCTGCATTTTCGTGAACCATGTTAAGTTAATTACATAGATGCATGCAAGATGAGGAACGAAATTGTACAACATACTGATAAACGGGGCTAAGTGCACTGCATATGCGGGCTGCTGGTTGTGTGGTGTCGTCACTGAGAGCTTAGGCAAAATGACACGATAGATTTCAAAAGCAATGCTCAAAGCCATTTTACTGCGAGGAATGAGACTTGCTAATTATGTAATGAAGCGTTTACCTTTGAAAAAGAGTATACGCAAAAGTATTAATCAGATTATCTTATAAAAACTATTTAGCTTATAAGCCTAGTTTATGGCGTTATAATGTTGCAGCATATTGAAAAAGGTAAAGGAATAGTTGCTTTTGTTGGCTTATTATTTATATAATATGGCTTTGAGTTACTTCAAAATTTAAAGTGTCAATATATAAATGTCACTTAATCACCGGACTGTAACAATTCATTAAGACTGTAAAGCTAAGCCTACCAAAAATTCGTGTGTGACTTGTATATATTCATTTTTGTTGACGAATTGAAAGGTTTCTTTATTTGAACTAGTGCGCTGTTTATGAAGTACAAGATAGCGGATCACCAATAATAAGATGGAAGTCTCAGCCTGTCTTGCGTAAGCGCATTATAGCAATATCAGGGAAAGGTGGGGGTTTTGTTCCGTGTAGGTTAGCCTGGATATCATCCCATGTGATTATGTCTGCCCTCTTCTGAAATTTTGTAGAACCTGAAGCATAACACCAGGACCAGGGTGCAGACGATATCAATTTAAAATATATTATTTTGATATTTTAGTTGTATTGTGGAAATATAGAATGATGTAATTGTCCTATTTTAACAATAATTACAATTTACGTCTAATTTTTAAAACTCTGGTAATTACATTTTCGTCTACGCGGGACCGCGGTTCGTTTGACAGATTTTTACCTCACATATAACTCTTTTTCTCTGACTTTCTATGCAATTTGCAGCAGAAAGGCGCAGTATCTTACAAGAATTATAGAGAAAGAGGCGGTGAAAACTTCAGTGGAACATCAAGAGTGATTTTATATGCACAGAAAAACGATCTTAACAGGTTTAAGGGCGTCATATTTATATTTATTATAACTTTTTTTTATATATTCCATGCCATTTAATACCAGTTACATTATTGATAGTCACAATGCCATAATTTTGAACATGTAACATTTTATAACACTACAGACTATTTTGTGGTATATTTAACATAAAGGTGTTCTATTCATTTCGACATCCCGTGTCTAAACCTACTGCATGCTTCGCCACTGCATACTAAATATTCTAGCAAGTATTGTCTCCAGGAAGGAAACCAAATTTCTCACTTATTTCAGTTAAGACAGATTAGCGGTTACTCTGATTATGTTATATTTAATTCAAGGTAATCCGAACACAATCTTCAGAATACCCAGACTGTTGGAAGAACAGCTTCAATTATTGGGGCAATAAGAAGCAACAACCCTACTCACCGAATAACTCGTGACAGTAATTTCCTCCGTACCTCATTCCACCTTTATTTGCTGCCGCAGAGAACGAAGTAAAACTGCTTGTTTTGCTTTCTCGTAATTACAGAGATGCCGGAATCGAACAGGAATGTAGAGCTGGGATGGCGGGAGCGAGTTGGGTGGCCGGCGTGTACAGGTGGAGTCGCAGGAGAGATACTCATAGTATGGTTGTTATAGCATAAAGTGCTGCTAGTCACCGCTATTGAATTAGTAACCCTTCTAAAGCTTGCCAGTTCATACGTCGTGTTTTCCATGAGTGGCAGAAGGATGCAATTTTTAACTTACCCTTACGAACAGACGGATCCTGGTGCAGAAGCAACGCCTCCTTTCACGAACCTCAACGGAGAAACCCGAATCCTCAGTCGTGTTCGAGGGTTCGTATGCCTGAAATGAGGGAAGGAATAGAGTGCAATAAAAAACTAAGACAGCAAAAGCGTATGCCTTTCCCTTATTATTATTATTATTATTATTATTATTATTACTTTTTCTTGTTAAGTTTCCCCATTTGATTTCGCTATATACTATATGGGATTAAATACTAACATGCTTCCTACAAAGTTAATTTTTGGCGTACGATTACTTGTTTCTGTGCGTTACGACTGTTATTTGTTGAAGTCACGAAGTCAACACTTCCATTTCTCAGCATCGATGTAGTCATTCCTCGCACTTGGGCTGTTTTCTCCGCTGCCGTTGGTGAAAGGAGACGTGACTTCTGCTCCAGGATCCGTCTGTCCGTAAGGGTAAGTAATGTTTATGGCATTGCGGGTTTAAATAACAGTGAAGGTTCTTTCCTTCAAAGAAGATTCATAATCGTCTATCTTGGGAAGCTGTAAATAGGAAAACCCAACTACATATAAGGAAACTTGTGAAAAACTGATTGCAGGGTCTTTCATAACTCACGTCGAACTTTAAAGAGTTAATAGATATTATAACAATTGAGATGGACAAAAACAAAAAATTATTATGTTGGGCGGAAGAGCCGGTCTTTAAGGTTACTACATAACTAAAAGTCGATTTGTAGGTTATGGAGGTGCTATTGTTTACCGCATATATCAATTGTTTTGCAGTAGTGTATATTTGGGGCAAGTGATCATCTTTCGGGAATATTGTGTTCTTCAGCTCATATTTTCTTAGTCTAGGGACGAGAAGTTTTATAACATACTTCATCTGTTTAATAGTAGAACCTAACTTGGGATTTAAACTTCCTGTAGCCGTGCTAATAATAATGTTTTGATCAACACACTGATTATTTTCTCTTCATCTCAATTGGCAGGTATAAGGGAAATGGGGGCTCATCGCTTTATTTATGTTTTTAATGGCAATCGTAACCTCATCTGTTGCTTTTTAGTGGTACTTGGAGATAGGCTACTCGTAGTATAAAATAATAGGCTCTTTGCGGAAAAATTGACGAAAGAATAAAGCCACAAGGTCTATAAGCATCACTGAGAAGCACTACATTGTTGGTTGTATTTGTTAGCTCATATAACATTAGAAGTATGAATATGCGAGATTTTATTTATATGGCATTCAGTTGTTTTGTGTTTCCTCACAAAATGGAGTCCTTGGAAGTTAAAGATGTGATGGAATCTAAAACGAAGATGTTTGCAGCGAATAAAAGACCACAAGAAATGAGAGCTGAACGTAAATTAACAAACATTTCAGAGTTTAAAATGCATACGACTAGGGAAGGATCAAACAAAATATCAAAACTTAAAAGAAAAAAACTTACTTACCCTACCCACGTATTAGATGTTCTTAATATCATTTTACAATAATAAGTCTTCATGTAATGTTTTCAACAAATGAAAATACGGAAGTGTTTTGTTTGTAGTAGCGAATGGGTTTTTTGCTCTTTTAAAAAGACAAAATAAACAATAAAGATTCAGACCATAGTAATTCTCAAATTTAAAACAGTTTTATTCCCTCAAACCAGCTGACAGGAAGGGAGAAGATGCCTCGTACCTGCTAATGACAACTACTGCTTGCTGTTGGAACGCCAGCTCTTTATCCCCGAGGACAGGCAAGGGAACTGAAGGCAGAGATGTACCCTGGCTTGCTGCTGTTGTAAAACGGCATACGGAAAACATTGACTTACAATTACTTCTGTTTACAAAGAGTAAAAGTTATATAAGTATATTCAGAGAATCAAGAGATTACCTCCTCTAAGCAAGCCACAACAATTGTATCGAAAGTAAAGAACAGATCTGCATTCCCTGGTGCTGTTATACAAACAATTTAATGTTTCTATAGTACTCTTAACTAGCAAACGTCAGGCAAGCTCGTTAATAGAATGCGGTGTGTGATGTGAATTCAGGTGTTTGGAGTTCTTATTTTTCATTAGATATTGTTAAACTTATTGTTTATTATTAATTTGTTATATTATTACTGTTAGTTTTTCCACTTCCTCTGATATTTAAATCATAATTGCGCCGAAAGCTTGCCACCTTGATAGTATTTTTTTTATTAGATTTATTTACGGACGTTCTTTAACATCTCAGGTCATCGGCGTCCCATTCAAATCAGGGCGTGAAACGGCCGACAAATTTTGCTCAGAGGCCTCTTTTTTCAGACTTGAGGTTCTTTATCGTGCCGTAAATGTACGACCCACGACTTTATTTCCCTTCCGAAGGAAGACATAACTTTTACGCCCGAAAAAAATCCATCGGTCCTGGCCGGGTTCGAACCTGCGATCTTGGGTTTCAGAGGCAAGTACCTTGATAGTGTTGAGAAGAATTAGATTAATTATAATAATGTGCTGTGATAAAAAAGATAGCCGATATGCTCCTCTAATTCCACTAAAGAAAGCGACGGACAGAGCAGCAAAACACTGCAAAGTTTCACCTTGTAGAATAAAAACATACAAAAGAATGAAGAAACAGAAAAATCTACAAATACAGAGGGAGCCAAAAATGTACACACACTTCAAGCCCCCCTCCCCCCCAAATGATAACAAAATTGAATTCACACAAACAGAAAATGATGAGCAATAATCATCTTACACTTTTACAGTTAAAACAGTTGCTCAAAATGCCCACCATCGACGTCGATACACTTCTGAGTACGTTGAACTACTGATTGAGCAACGTTTGCGAAAGTGTCCTCAGCGATTGCAGCACATGCCGTTTCAATTTCTTCCCGAAGTGCTGCCAGTGTAGCTGGTTTTCTACGGAATACAACATCCTTAAGAGTTCCCCATAGGTAGAAGTCCAACGGAGCTAGATCCGGAGAACGCGGTAGAAACGCAATCGAACCTTTTCGTCCTATCTATTGCCTTGGGATATTGCCATCAAGGTACGCAAGTACATCTCGGTAATGTGGTGGTGCACCATCCTGTTGCAAATAAAATTCCCCATTTCCATAGAATGTATGAATGGTGGGTAAGACGGAATTGTTACTCGCGTTGGCGGTTCTGTTCTGTACACACGTCTCCATTGCCTTTGAACTTCAACAACATTTTCGGTTTTCCAATACCACTTCAAAATTACTTTCCGCTGTTCAAAAGATAATCTTCGCTCCATTTTGTTGTAGCAACGCTAGCATAACGTAATGTGAGTTACATCTGCTATCGTAATGTATGTGAGTCACACCTGTTTACAGAACATCACACTACACATTACTGTTGTTTTTCGGTCCAGTTTTGAAATATATTAAATAGATATCTACTGTGAAAGTGTGTATACATTTTTTGGTACCCTCGGTATAATGTAAGACACAACCTACAAATAAATTTCATATCTAAGAAATTTGTTTTAATGTGAGCTTACTTCTCTGCCGTAAGACAGATCAATTCTTAGTTGGGACAGATATTAATGTAAAATGTCCTATTTTTTTTCAACCCCTCTGTGTTGGTTCTAGTCATTCCTCTCTTGTATTACTGTCATGGTATCATAGTTTAACTACCGGCAGGTCAAAGAAAGGCCCACAATAACACTGATAAACTCGCCCGCAGCTGTAGGTAAACTATCATTCGGCACCGCTGCACTTTTAGTTCCTACTGGCTGTGGTCGGAGAATCCCGATCATTAGACAAGTAAATATTTGATAGCAATCAAGGGCTCTCCCAAGACCGACTACATAACCAGATCCCAATGTAGGTATCGATAGACACACTGGAGGAAATTGTGGTTTGCTCTGTTAATTACACGGAGTTGCTAATTTGGTTCGTTGCAGTTGCGTGCTTATTACAGTGCTCTATAGTTGGAAATTAATCAACAGTAGCGTGTTAGTTTTTGTTTTTATTAAGTTAATGTTGATTTAGCAAAATCACACCAGGAACTTGTGTAATAGAAAGTGTTAGTACAACTTGGGTTGCTCTTGTATGCCTTAATTATGGCACTGCACCGCATAATACAATATTTACATTCCCTAAACAGCAGCAATTAAAGAAGGAGTGGATAAAGAGTATATATCGTACAAATTTTGAAGTTAATGATGAAATTGTTATGTGTATTAAGCATTTCATATCAACATTTGTGGTTAGGGAGGATATTTTCCCCGTGCAATTTTCGCTAATCTGCCATCATGTTTTATTTATTTACGAACGCTCTTTAACATCTCAGGTCATAAGCGTCCCATTCAAACCAGAGCGTGAAACGGCCGACAAATTTTGCTTAGAAGCCTCTTTTTTCAGGATTGAGGTTTTGTTTTAGACATGGGACCCACGACATTACTTTCCTTCCGAAGGAAGCCATACTTAGGATTTTTACACCCGAAAAAATCTATCGATGCTGGCCGGGTTCGAACCCGCGATCTTGGGTTTAGGATGTAAATATGGTTACCACTACACCACCAGGGCGGACACCATTGTACATGACAATGAGGGTTAGCAATGAAAGGAAAGAACTTTTGGCGCGGGATGAAGAGAGTTTTAATGAACGATGTGAGCAGGATATTATGTTTTGACTCCTTTGCAAGTGAGGTTAAAACAACATCCGTTTATAACTATTGCCAAGGAATATTATGTCCTTTTGATTAAGTCAGTCCTGGTGGTCAGTGGTAATCATACTTGCCTTGTAGAGCCAAGATCGCGGGTTCAGGCCTGTCTAGGGGTCGATGGATATTTTTTCCGTCGTAAAAATCCTAAGTATGACTTCCTTAGAG
The DNA here is from genome assembly GCA_030762175.1 of Metallyticus violacea. Taxonomy (NCBI): domain Eukaryota; kingdom Metazoa; phylum Arthropoda; class Insecta; order Mantodea; family Metallyticidae; genus Metallyticus; species Metallyticus violacea. Next base: position 59,640,049 of record CM060831.1, read on the forward strand.
AGGGAAGTAAAGCGTGGGTCCCGTCGTAGATTTAGGGCACGTACAAGAGCCTCAAGCTTGAAAGAATAGGCGTGTGAACAAAATGTATCGCCTCGAATTGAATAGTAAGCTTATGATCTGTAATTTTAAAAGAGCATCGGTAAATAAACCAAGTCAGCAACGTTTTATTCAAATAGACGATAAATATGATGTTGTCCCATCTATGTCGCTTAGTTTGAAAGTTAAATGTATTTTATAAAACTTGTGCTTGTCTCTGCAGACGTTTATAATGTTTACATGTAAGAAATATTGTATGTAAACACTTTCAAATTCTTAAAAATCGTCGAAATATTTTCTTATGATAAGTAGTGTCATCTTGTAAACGTAAAAGTTTCGGATTTGCTTTCGGCAACTACGGCCGCATTTTTTTTTTCCGCATCGGGGTCTGTCAAATATCGGTCCCGGCTCTCCGGTTGTTTGTGAACAAATCATGGAGAAAATACAGGAGTTTCTACAGCTGCAATAAAAAAGAATCTACACAGAAACGAGAAAATCGTGTATTAGTGGTGAAAATAGTGTTCTGATAACACCAGAAAGAAAATTCGACTAGCACGTTGATAATATTATGCATGTATAGTTGCTAAAAAGATATATCTAATAAATAAATTGCTGTCTGATGTGCGAGCGAAATAAATACATAAAAAGGTAGGCTTCAAATTAATATTAAAATAAATAAATAATAATAAATCTTACAAAATATCGTAATGTCGTGTTTTGGTAATATAAAGATATTTGAAAATAATATTTTTTCGACAAAGTTTACGGTATTTAATCTTGAATTGATGCAACTTGGCATATTTTGACTAAATGATCAAGAATTTGCATAGATATGGTGCACAAATCACTGTTGGGACGAAACTTAGTGAGAAGCAATTAAAACAATTTATGTCTGAGCCATATTGGTAAAAATGATCTGGGGTAATGAAAATGCGCCTAACAGTTGCTTCAGAAACCGTAATAAATTACTGCTCGGGGCATTTTCATTATAAAATGGATTGACAAGGATTTTAATATATATGATGGTGGATGTTGGCAGCAGGGAGTTGTTTAAAGTATGGTTTTTACCTAGAAATATTAGAGCATATATCTTCCAGCCAACCCATGCATTTCTTAAAAAGATAAAAACTGCGTGAGAACAGTAGACTGCCGATAACAGCTGGTTCACGGCAGCGCTGCAATATTAGCATTGAATTTCTCAGTTAGACCTTGCGCACGATAATTTTGCACTTGAAGTTTTATTATTGTGGGAAAAAGAAAGCTGTTCGGTAAGAGAGATAGAACATCATGCGCCTGCGCACAACCTTCTTCTACAGCAGCTATCTTTACTAAAAAAAAAAGTGTGCTTGAATGAGAAAAGTACGCGCATGACAATAACTAAAAGTGGAAGTGTTTGTATGCCACTTTTTTGTGTTAAATAATGTTTAACGCCATTTTCACTACTGAGGCACCACAGGGGGTGGACACTGATGATACATGAGATGAAATGACATTGGGAAAGGATTTGTTTTAAAGAAACAAACGTTTCAGGCCTAAGTTTAGGGTTTTCCCCGTCATTTGCCATTTATATGGACTGAGGAAATCCTGGAAAAGACCTCAGTCAGGGTGGAAGGTCCTGACGGAATTCGAAGCCCAGACCTCAAGCTCACAGTCCGTGCCTTAAAGACCTCGGCCAGTTCCTCCGACTGTGGAATGTAGGCTGGGTGCAGATATACCGCGCCAACGTTTACATGTGCTTTTTCACACAAACTTATTTTTCCAGCGGCGTAGAATGAGGGAGAAATGGGAATATATTGGAAAATTTACATTGATTAGTACGACATTTAATAATTGCACAAAAAAGTGGCTCAGAAAGCAGAGAATCGTGCATGAGGCATTTGCTGTATTACATACCTCACGCCAGCAAGAGGATTTTACTGTACAGCTTATTAGTATTATGCAAAATGCTGTCATTTGAATTCAGCTCGTGATGAATGTGAATGAGGTAGAGCTTATTCAGAAGGGAATTTTATTCATGAACGCGTGCTAAATAAAGCATAAAATATTTGCTCTTGGCTCGGAGATTAATTAAAAAAATCCTGACTGCAACATCAAAGCATTCATTTTGAGGGTAGCTGAAATTAACGGCAATGTTTATACAGTTTGTGTTGATGCAAATATCTGCATTAACTGCACGCAAGAGCGGACATCGTTTGCGCATTCCTGCACAACATGAGTCGTCGGCCCCGTCATCGACTTCAGCTGTTCTACCAATTCAAACTAGTACTTTTAATTTTTCCTAAGCACATTCTGGCTAAGAAACGCTGTTCATTCTCTACTGTGTTTGTAGACTCAAAGAGGTTTTAGAATCTCATGGCTATACGTGCCCAAGGCCGGAAGTTAGGCAAAATGCCTTTTCTATCTGGGTGAATATATTTAAGTTTCGGTAGGGCCAATTTTTTTGTTTTTGTCGTGGATCGTTATGGATTATTTCTGCAATTATTTACGTATTTTTTAAAAGCACATAAAGGAATTAAATACACATAAATGAAAAAAAAGTTATAAAAATTAAATGACACTTTACTTCACAAAATTATCTACAGAGAATCTTGTTATACGTTTATTTCTTTTCAAGCAGTCAAAACTTTTCTCCTCAACCATTCACTTAAGCTCTTTAAATAGTAAAACCTTCATTAGCGAAAGGAACGCACTATCACCTCGGGCATATGAATACCAGGAAATAGAGGGGATGAGGGGAAGTACTGTAGTTTTGAATAGTCCTGATGAATAACCTTGTATGGATCTGCGCGAAACACTTCTTAGAGATTTATGGTGGGGGTAACTTCTCAACTGCATAAATGTAACAAATAGCTGCAAGCGAGAAAGATGAGAGCGGTACAGTTGTGCAATAAACCGTCCCTACAATGTTCAGTGCGGAAGTAAGGCAAATACTACTAACCTGATTCATCTACAAACGCATAAACAGAAAATGAACTCGACCAGAAACTACTGCGCATCTTTTGCTCATTCGCCAGGACTACCCACAGCTACTTTACTTTGTCTTCATCAACATTTTTATATCTTGAAAGAAGTAGAACGTTCTTTGTCCATGACGAAAAAGGTTTTCTCTGACAAACGACTGGCTATGACAGTTGATAGCTTGAAAAAACATCTTAACCAAGAAAAATAAGCCTAAGTACTTTAAATATGTGATAGAGTAATTAAGTGTCTTAAATATCTACCTACATTCATTAATGAGTGATATTATTTTTCACTCTTAATACATGCCTATTAATTATATTGCTGCCTATTTTCAGTATTGTAAGTGTCTTTTTAACCAAAATAAATGCCAGAACTTCCGGCCTCTGTGGATAACATGCTGGTTTAAGTCGCGGTTCGCGACAGCATGAAGTAAGGGTACTACTGCTGCTGAACATACACAAGTGAAAGAGAGATCTATTAAATGGGGCAGACAATTATAGATACTTAAAATGTTCATATTACTATATCTCGTAAACTACTTGCACTAGAATTGTGCAAAAACTACCGTTGACATTATAAGTTCTTCTATTTTTATTTTCTTACTGTCCATAGTCATTGTTCCATTTGAAAAATGTAGCTTTATTCAAGAAATACATGTTCTAATAATTATTAAATCTTTCATAGTTTGCAATTATGAGCCCCTCCCCAAGTTTTAATTCTGTGAAAGCAGCACATCAATAGTACCTTCCATTTCAGAAATATTTGCGGTGAAAGATTAAATGATTCACCCTGTATAGACTGTGTTGACATTAATACCGCTCCACTGTAATTATCTAATGGTCTTTTAAAATAGTTTATTCAAGTTTGAAGCGCAACAAGTCAATCGTATAACTGGAGTAACTTGTGGAACGATAGGTGGCGTTCCAGATGCTGCTGACATATAATGAGTTAATGGCTCATAGGCAAGAGACTCATCCGCTTGCTCTCATCTCCTTGGTTAAAATACTCCACAAATTTGCCGAGACATCAGGCGCCATATAGAAATCCACCACAGAAATTTGTTACGGATAAAAACGCTTAGGAAATTGTTGGGGTAGCGCAGATCAGCAGCCTTCTAGAGAATCTACCCCTATTTGGTTTATTTAAACAGCTTTAGAATTAAACAAGCAAATGTTTAATAACATAAAATACATACTACACAAAACCATTGATGTATGTTTGTTTTGGTGCAATAAACCAAAGCCCATTCGATGCTCTGATCGATTTTATTTGATTTACATAATATTTGTTCGCATAAATTTTTGGAAATTGTTTTCTGAATGAGCAAAGCATAAGATAGAGGTTGCCAAAAATGTATACACACTTAAAGCCGAGAAAAAGCTATGTTTACATAACAAAACTGGATTCACACAAAATGATAAGCACTAATCGTCTTAGATTTTACATTTCAAACAGTTGCTCAAAATGCTCACATCGGCGTCGTTACACTTCTGAGTACGTTGAACTACTGATTGAGTAACGTTTGCGAAAGTGTCCTCAGCGATTACAGCACATGCCGTTTCAATTTCTTCCCGAAGTGTTGTCAGTGTAGCTGGTTTTCTACGGTCTCAAATTTGTCTCGAATGCGTGCAATCGTTACTCGCGTTGGCGGTTGTGTTCTGTACACGCGTCTCCATTGCCTGTGAATTTCAACAACATTCTCGGTTTTCCAATACCACTTCAAAATTGCTTTCCGCTGTTCAAACGATAATCTTGGTTCCATTTTGTTGTAGCAACGCTAGCATAGCATAACGTGAGTCACATCTGTTTGCACAACATCTTACGATAATCTTGACTTCATTTGTTCATTGTTGATTTACCTGTCACGTAGCAACGCTATCATAATGTATGCGAGTCATATCTGTTTACAGAACATCATACTACACATTGTTATTGTTTTTCACATTGGTCCAGCTTTGAAATATATTAAATAGATATCTACTGTGAAAGTGTTTATACATTTTATGTTTTATCTTTATATATAGACAAGTATAGAATTTATGGGGAATCAGATGTGGTTTAAATAAATATATACCAAAATACACCAGGCCTGTAGCTCAAATCAACCAATCATTTCGGTGGTCCTGCAAATCTTGTCTTGGCAGTAGATTACTAGGGCCTTAGGGAGTTTTTTTTTTCTCTTAATGTTCATCCCTTCAGCAAGGTATATACCAGGTGTCTTCCTCGATGGGTTTTTACACAGGAAGGTGTCTAGATTACAAATCACAAACTCTTCGTCTTTTCGGAGTGAAAGCAGAAGTACATGCTTACCCGCACCTTCTCCTCCAGCTAGGCTACCAGTACCACAGGTAGGGGACCTAATATGTTCAGAGTGACATTTTTTGTTCCTTTTTCGCTGCTTTCACGTAGCGCGGCAGTCTCGTCGCCATAGCATCTGCAGATTACGTACCGCTGAAATTAGTAGACAAACGTGTGGCAATTTCTGATCCAAGTGCTTCGTCGAAGACCGTAAACCGGCGAAAATTTTCTCTGCCAAGGCCTTGCGATTGCTAAAGTCATTAATTGGATTATTTTTGTGAGATAGGCATCGCTTCCTTTCCCTTATCTTGTACAAAGAGGAGGGTTCTGTTAAAGATTTAACACTTTCTCTACTTTTATTGTTAATAATGGCGGGCTGATACTTTGGTAAGTCATTAAACTTCAACTGTTACGGCACTAAAAATTGCGTTTTATAAGTACTCAGCATAAAGTGCTAGAATTTTAAAATTGGAGAAAAAAAAGCACTTGCATCTAAGTTTACTAATCAGACAATATAAAGGAAACAATGAAATTATATCTGACATTACAGAAAATCACTAACACTTTTTCAAAATTCAAATTAGTGGCATTTGTTTTGTAAGTTTGTATGCCGAATTTTACGTAAAACATATAATTGTGGGCAACCCAAATTGTAGCAATTTTATAAACAAAATATCAGAAACATTTATTTACACAAACGATTTGAATTCATTGTGCTGATGGCTTCGGGTTTGTTTCTGTTGTGGTTGTTGTTGTGTACAGGAATTTTCTTCGTTGATTACTTTGAGAAGGAGTAAACCATTAATGGAGAATACTGCACGTCACTTTTGATGATCGCGGAAAAACGTTGTCTCCCCACCTCCTCCCGCATCCTCCCTATTCACCTGATCTCGCTCCCTCGTATTACCCTCTGTTCCCGAAACTCAAAACTTTCCCTGCTGGAAGCAAATTTCAGCCAAATGAAGATGCCATACTGGAGGTAAAGGAGTATTTGGAGAGCTTCGAAGAAACCCACGTCCACGAAAGATTCACGATCTAGAGCAAGTGCTTTGAGCCTTGAGGAGATAATTACGTACATTGCAACACTAAACTTGTTCTCCTTAATATCAAACCAGCCTCGTATTTTGACGAGATACTTAATGTAATAAATATTTTAATATGTATAATTAGAATTTTTCTATCAATGAATACTTTATAATGCATTTCTTGATCCATCAAAACATAAGAATATAATGAAAGGTCCATCTAAGTTATAACTAACTCAATAAACTACTATATCAATCTAAGTTGCACAAATAGTGGCCGCAGTCAGAGGAAATTCTCCCGAACTAAACACCGTTATATCACTTAAGGTCTTCAGATCAACGCAGAAGTTTTCTAAGCAATATATTACATTCCATTGCAAACAGTAGCCTTTGAAGACGCTGGGATTTGTTCCTAGCAGTATTATTACTTTAAACTATTTCTGTGTTGAAGAGCAGTTTATTGAGTTTGTTATAGTTTAGATGAACCTTTCATTATATTCTTATGTTTACTATATGAAAGTACAATGTACTGTGTATTAAAAGTTGTGGATTTCTTCCAGTCATCATTATATTATGAACACTTTTATATTGCAAGACTTTTCGTTTGCTGATTTTTTTTTGTCTCATACAAAATATGAGATATTTCATGTGTTGTATAGCATGTATGCAAATGTAACTTTATTATACACGGCGTATAACTTAAACTTATTTCTATGTAATGGAATGTGTTCAAAGTTCTTCAGTATATGAACTCATGAAACGCAATTAAATGTAATTACTATGGACAGTATAGTGGCATTTGGAATTTCAGAGATGATCTTTGGACGGACATATTTCAAGTGACATATTATAATAATAATAATAATAATAATAATAATAATAATAATAATAATTGTAACCTTTTACGTGCGGATAACATTCACACTGAAAACTCAGGGTAAACGTAAAAATTAGATGCTGTATACATCTGTAATGGAACCGTTCACAATGAGTCACGTAAACATAAAAATAAATATGCAATTAAACGTAAACATAGCAGTTTGCAAGACTCTAGGTCTACGTGTGAGGAAATCGTCAGAAATCAGCCAATCAGAACGCATTGCTGCGCTGTTGCAGAATGGCGTTGATGGACGAAAGATGAATTGCCTTAATCAAACCTATCCTTGCGTGTATGACAAGAAAAACAGATGGTATAAATATACAGTTTTGAATGCAAAGTGTGGTCTTCAATCTCAGGTGAAGTGTTTTCGAAATTGCAGTTCTCTCATTTCGCGTGATAGAATATGTTATTGAGTAGTGTAAAATGCCCGTTTTATCTCCGAGGTATCACAGACTGTGGACACTGAAGATACATGAGATGAAATGATAAACTGGGAAAGGAATTTTTTATAGGAAGGAAGCGTTCCAGGCCTAAGTTTAGGGTACCTCCCCGGCATTTGCCATTTATGAGGACGAGGTAAACCTGGAAAAAACCTCAGTCAGGGAGGACAATCCTGGCGGAATTCGAACTCCAGACCTCCCGCTCACGAGTCAACGCGAGTTAATGACCTCGGCCACCCATGGCGGTAACAGAATATGGAAATCCCCCTGGTCAATTCTTCTTTGATTTAGAGGATGAGTCATGTTAATATTTATTACAATCCTCGCCAAGGTGATAGACTTTAAATAAATTACTCCAAGCAAACAGATACTGCACTTTGCATGTGCATAAACGCTATCGCTGAGAGCTCAGAAGCAGCCATTTTCAATCAGTTCTGTTAATTGACCCTGGCTTTTTCCCAATTCCCCCTCTTTTCTCTTTCTTTCTTTCTTTCTTTCTTTCTTTCTTTCTTTCTTCTTTTACTTTTTGACAATACTTACGTTTGCGTCTTTCATTGTGAATGTTAACATATTACAATGTTTGAGTTATTTTCTTACATTTTCTGCAACTAATAATAAAAAGAACTCATTAAGAGGATAAGCCCGCTTTTGCGGTTGTACCCATGAAATGATTTCCAGGAAATGATTTTTGAAAAAAAAAAAAAAAAAAACAAATCTCCACCAATCCTACCTACTAGGCACCAAAAACGACAACGAAAAAAAGTATATATGTGTATCCGTTAATGTTCTAGCGGTCGCAATCTTTGTTTTTTCTCAACGAAACTCGGCTTATAACCATCAATTAACAAACCATTTGTTGGGCTCGTTAACCAGAAAAATTGGACTATTGGGGATGGCGGTTAACCTAAAGCGATTTTTTTTTCAAAAAAAAAAATAATAAATCGTTCAAGCAGCCGTAATTTTTTTTTCCTTGACGAAATTCGGTATATTTCTTTAAAATAAATTGATAAAAGTAGCTTCCGAAAGTCAGGGTTATCGAACCATTAGGAGGGAATTGTACTTGAAAAACGATCAGGGGTTAAAGCGAAATTTAAAATCGTCTAATGACCGCAATTTTAAGTTTGTTTAAAGGAAACTTGGTATATGCCATTAAAATAAAATAGAAAAATAGTTTCTGAAAAGGACTATTAGGAGGGGAGTTTACCTGAAGCTCAAATTTTGAAAATAACTCTGGGGGCACTAATATTTGTTTTTTTTTTTTTCGCAATAAAACTCCATATATACCATTTAAATACAATAAAATAAATAATTTCTGAAAATCAAGGAAATCGGGCCATTAGGTGTGGGGGTTTACCTGAAACCCAAAATTTAAAAAATCGCTCTAGCAGCACAATATTAATTTTTTCATAACAAAATTCTGCTGCTTATACCATTTAATTAAAATAAAAATAATAGTTCATGAAAGTTAGGGAAATTGGTCCATTAGGAGTAGGGGTGTACTAAAAACCCGAAATTTAAAAACTGCTCCTGCCTTTAATTTTTCTGTGTATTATTTTAAAATAAAAGGACAAATTAATTCAACACAAACTGTATTTATAAAGATGCATATGTTTTATGCATAACAAAACATCGTAGAGAAGATAGCAAATGTAAAATATTAACTTAATATGTGTTTTAGAATTATAATATTATATGAAAGAGCGCTCTGTAATAACCTTTAAAAAACGTTTGAGTTACAATAACATTAACATTAAATTTCACAGCCAATGAAAATCGATGAAACTTTCGATTCTTTATTATTCATTGTATTTATTTGCTTAGTACATTGTATTTTTTTTTTTAAATAGTAACAAGTTTTTGTTTTATTGAAACATATGAACATCTTCTTCCTAAATATACAAGATAAATTGAAACTTTGTTATTTTTCTCTATTTTAATAAATGTAAAGGTGACATCAAGGCTCCGTTCATAAACACGGTTACATTTAAAAATATTTTAAAATACCCACACAGTGTAGCTTTGTCTATCAGTGGTCATAAATTTCATGTAATTAATTTTTGTGGTTTAACGTCGATGATTATGTTGATAATTCTAAAAATGTGGTTTCTGTTTTGTCATACTTAATGATTGCAAGAATCCTAATTTTGTTCCCCTAATACCACACAATAATGCCGTAACTTATTTAATTAATTAATAAGATCATAATTTGGGTTTTATAAAGTTACTCTACTAAGTGAAGAATTCGCTTAGTTTAGCAGCTCCTGTGTGACGGACATTTTTACTTTGAAAATGAATTAAAAGCACCAGGAAAGGTGTCGAACCTGTTAATTGACATAGTGATTGTATCACATAAGTGCTTTTGTATTTTTTTTCAACAGAGTTTTTTCATTGGCACGAATGTTACTTTTTGTTGCAGGTTGGCCTAAAGGGCTCAAGCCTCGGCCGAAGTTTCGATATACGGACCGGTGCCCAGTGCGGGTTAATGCTCAGTTTTATCCCTCGGCCGCTTTTCGTTCGTACAGGTAAAGATGAGTTTTAAATCGGCATTTTGTTTCTTCTTAGTCTGTCTCTATCTTCCGGATATGCGCTTCAGGCATTCTGGTTAAGTAATTACAGTAGTAGTACTTTCTTTGTGACGGTGGTGTTTCTTTGGTTCTTTATTTTAAAATGGGAGGATCTTACACTCTTCCCTCTATTACCTTGATTGTATAGGGTATCTGTAGTTGCCTTTTTAATCGTAGTTTTATTTCAGTATCCTAATGGCTTTTTAAGTGACACTATTTGCCTAAAAAGAACATTGACCTGGTAGATTTTAATGCTGTCAGACCTAGAGTTGAATCTATGGGGTGCAATGTTGTTGTTTTGTGAATAAGTATATGGATGTAACAATAAACTTTCAAGACACATTCTTTACACGCAGAAGAAGAAAATATGTTATATGGACAAGGGTCCGGAAACGCTTTGTTTCCGTGTTATACTCAATTTCTACAACTCTTCATAGTCATTAATGATGGGAAACACACAGGAATGAACGTACCAGCACACCACATGAAACTCTTTCTTACATGAAATGTTCAAAATGCCCTAAATAACAAATTCCATCATATGGATAGGTAGAGGTGGCGCAATTTCCTGGCCTTCACGCTCTACGAACCTAAACACACAAGACTTCAGCTCTTGTGTATCAAATCCCGGTACAAGCTACAGAGTCCTCGAGCCCGTATTGTGGAAGGCTGCGAAATAATACGCAATTCTCCAGTGCTACATCAGCGTATCCGAGATTCAATGCGACGGCGGGCATTTTAAACATTTCATATGATGTGCTGGTACGTTCTGTTCCTGCGTGTTTCCCATGATTAATGTACTATGAAGAGTTGTAGAAAATTAATTCTAACATGGAAACAAAGCGTTTCCGAACCTATGCCCATATAACATATTTTTTTCTTCTACGTGTGAGAAATGTGTCCTGAAAGTTTCACCGTTTATTATTGTTGCATCCTGTATATATAATACATTCTTGAGATGAAATTTGTCGGTCCTGGTGGTGTAGTTTTTTTTTTTTTTTTTTGAGTACTGTTTAACGCCCGTTTTTACTACAGAGGCACCACAGGCGGTGGACACTGATGATACATGACATGAAATGATATATTGGGAAAAGATATTTTTCAAGGAAGGAAGCGTTCCAGGCTTAAGTTTAGGGCACCTCCCCGGCATTTGCCAATTATGAGGACTGAGGAAAACCTGGAAAAAGCCCCAGTCAGGGAGAACGGTCCTGGTGGGATTCGAATCCCACTCACGAGTCCGCATCTTAACGACCTCGGCCACTCGAGGCGGTCTGGTGGTGTGTTGGTAACCATACTTGTCTTCTAAACCCAAGATCGCTGGCTCAAACCCGGCCAGGATCGATGGCTTTCTTTCGGGTGTAAAAATCCTAAGTGTGGCTTCCTTCGGAAGGGAAATAAAGCCGTGGGTCCCGTGTCGTACATTTGCGGCACGAAAATGAATCTCAAGGCTGAAAGAGAGACCTCTGAGCAAAATTTGTCGGCCGTTTCCCGCCCTGAATTGAACGAGACGCTAATGACCTGAGATGTTAAAGAGCGTCCATAAATAAAACAAATAATAATCGGGTAAATCCTAGAAACCGGTGGACCCATTAGACTTCTTTTCGTAAAATATAAATTCATAGGAGTTTATGTGCTACTAAATCATTGTAATGGTGGCAAATCTTCTTTAACTCAGGGATAATAAAAACTTCAGGACATAAGGATTCGAACCCACTACGCATTCAGCATAACTAGCCGTCTGAGCTATCAGGCCGTTGCGTTATTATGGCAAATTATCTACCCTAGTCATGTGGGACTTCATTACCCTCGGCTTTCTCCGCTACCGCTCGGTAGTGGCTCGGGATTAGAGCTCCAGAATTTGTCCTCCCTGTAACGTAAAGTCAACTAAAATTGTTTTATAGGAAGATCTGAACATGAATTCCATTCTGCGTAAGCGCCACTGTTTTTGCGCAGTGCACTTTTCGAATTTTCCTCGTATAAATTTAATTCATACAATTGATCGACTGACAGTAAAACTATTCTCCAATGTGTATAGTTTATAAAAAGCTGCACACGTTGCTTTATTACCATCCTCATCTTCTGTTTTACATTTTCTTATTTAGTTTTTAATGTGGCTGTGTTCCATTACATTTTAATATCCATGAAGTGACTGATAACGCGTTTAACGAATAAGTTTGGAAAAACCTCTCACAAACTTACAGAGAAGTAAAGAAAACAGCAACTATTGTTGCCAGATGCTAAAGTATCTAACATTTCGCATATATCCAACTGCGACATGTTCTATCGCTCCAGTTGACAGCGAAAGACATTTTTTTTCTTTCCCTTTCTCCTTTCAAGCACCGGATATTTTTACCGACTGTGGTGTGCTTATTGTTCATGTTTCCTTCTTTTTGTTCTACCCCGCTTTATTTTCTTTGTTTTGGTTACCAGTATCATATATTTGGTACGCCAAAACGTCCCAACTGGCAGCGCGAACGGCTTCTTCCTCTCCCTTCCCCCACCTCCCTTGCATAGCGAAAAGCGGCGATATAAAACTTCTTTCGGATGACTCACACCACCATCGACATTTCTCTGCGTCTGAAAAGGAAATACAAAAGGTGAACAAAACACGAGTATTTTCAAACATTCTTTTGTGTTTACTGCTTGCAGGCAAGCTGATGACAACGCTCATAAACGGTTGAAGTGAAATCTAATTCGTAATGCTCCAAGGATGAAGATGGCTAAAAGAATAAACAACGCGGAAATATTTACTTATTACAGTTTTACTGCTACTCGATGAGTACTTTTTCTGCTGTATAAAGTCAATTTTTTTCCCTATGGTCTATGAATAAAGTAAAAATACTTTCACTGTGTCGATTTTTAAACTCATTTCTGTTAATATTCATAAAGCATTCAAAGCGTTCTCAAGATTTTGTAGCTAATATATGTAATTTCATCTTTGTGTTATAAAGATGAAGAAAGGTCTGGGGTTCGAACCCCGCCAGGACCGTCCTCCCTGACTAGGGTTTTTCAAGGTTTTCCTCAGTCCTAATAACTGGCAAATGTCGGGGAGTTACCCTAAACTTAAGCCTGGAACAGTTCCTTCCTTAAAAATGTCCTTTCCCAATATATCATTTCATCTCATGTATCATCAGTGTCCACCGCCTGTGGTGCCTCTGTAGTAAACACGGGCGCTAAACACTACTCAAAAAAAAAAAAGATGAAAACTAATGTATATTAATAAAATTAATCCATTAACTAATTCACTATTACAATATTATATATGTTTATACTTGTTTACCATACTTCCTCCTAAACCCCAGATCGCGGGTTCGAACCCGGCCAGGAGTAAAAATCGGGGCGTAAAAATCCTAAGTATGGCTTCCTTCGGAAGGGAAGTAAAACCGTGGGTCCCGTGTCGTACATTTACGGCACGAAAAGGAACCTCAAACCTGAAAGAGAGGCCTCTGAGCAAAATTTGTCGGCCGTTTCACGCCCTGAGTTGAATGGGACGCTGATGACCTGAGCTGTTAAAGAGCGTCCATAAATAAATCAATAAAAAATACTTGTTTAAATAGCACTGAATTCACAAATATCATAATATGGCCTGGTTCTAACCCAGCTTTTATTTTAAATCATTCTGATACAAAAACTTCCATTAAGATACAAAATTTCACCATTCAACTAACTATATTTAACAATGTTTGCTAAACCCCAGTCCTCCCTATATCCAGAGGCCTTTAACACAGCCTTCTACTAAACAAAGAAACACTATATACAATTCAATAATCACCCAAAATTAGCTATAAATCTATTCTCATTTGCAGAACCTCTGCCCTTAATTACATCCATACACATTTAAACTTGTAATCTACCATGCACAATCACAATCAGCCAATTAACAAGATAAACACATCAAACTCACAGATTCTCTCTGCTCACTGACCATAACCATTTGTCCTTAACTCTATACAAATATTCCCCAAGATTCCTAACTTGTCTTTGGTCACCATATATTTTCTTTGCTGTTATTTAATTTCAACCATTTACCATATGTTACTTGATGCCTTCATTCGCTTGTTCCTGAGCATTCAAACCAAACATGTTCTGCATATTCCCAATTTCGAAATATACGGGCAAACTCTATGCTCACAATTACTTCTAAAATTCCTTAAGCTCCAGATTCCTAATCTAAACCATGCCATCTTCTCTCTCTCTCTCTCTCTCTCTCTCTCTCTCTCCTGCTTATTGCACTTACTAATGTATCTATCTCTTTTAACATCCACTTTTATCTCCTAACAGAACACTAGTGACCTTTTCCCCTCATTATAGAATGTAATATTTGTCTGACTATGTCTTCAAACCTTACTCTAATCTGTTTCCAAAAACCTCGCTCCAAATCACTTCCATACGTCGCCTATTCCATTCCTTGTAACTCATCCCCAAACTATTATAGCATCATCTTCATTATGAATAACCTGAAAAATTATTTTCCACTAATATTGATTAATGGGGTATCTTAATATACCTCAAACTTTAAGTGTAATAAATATTATAACTGAAATAGAAAGGAAAACAACATTACTGTGGTGGGGGAGGGTTGGTTTATCATTTGTGTCGTTTTGCATTCCATAGTTACCATTTTTATTTACTTAAACATTAATAATCTCATTAATACTGCGTTCTGCTCTTAAACTTATGATACAACTGGTCATGCTGTTATGAAAACAATGCCTTTTTGAAGACGTGAGAAAATGTAACATTTTCATTCATAATTATGGAACTGTTGAGGTAATCAGAGATGTCACTGTTCCTATTGTGCTTAGTAAAATAAATGGAAATAATTATTATAAAATTAGTACTGAAAGTGTCGAGGCATCTTCAAATGAACGATAGTGCAGTTTGGAGGTCTCTAAGAAACAACTCATATAAACTAAAGCTGTGATTTTGCTTTTGTACTAATAGATATTCAAATAAGCAATAACTGGCTGGACAAAGTTTCCTGGACAGATGAAGCACAAATCTTATTGCACATTATTGCAGATTTTGGTTCGAAAATAATTACAGGGATTTAATTCAACAAGGCCTTTATAATCTTAAAACCAGGTAATGGTATGGTTTCGCTTCGCAGTTCGAAGAAGAAAATAATTGAAAAATAAAAAGTGTTACAGTAAACGGGAGTGATATTATAGTATTCGTTAGACTGAGGAATCACGTCCTGGATAACATAATCTTCAAGCAAGATGACGCACCGTCACATGTTCATACAAAACATAATTACGCCGATCTTTGGCGATTGGGTCATCGTTTTTCCAACAATATGAGCTCCAAGAACTCAATCCGGGCGACTTTTGGTAGTGGGATTACTTTAAACCTTACACGCCCAAAAAATGTGCAGCAACTGAAACATTTCGCCAGACATTGTCTGCAAAATACTGTGCACGGCATAGCAGAAAGAATTATATATGTTGAACAAAATAACGGCCTACATGCTCCTGATGTTTTATAAAAACCAAAACCACTTGTTTGCCCCAAATAACAATATTTTTAGCATTATTTATTTATTTTTTTTATTTCAATCACATCTATAATGCTTTAAAGTTAGAAGTAACTTTTGAAAAACTATACAGCGTATCTGTACTGATGATATGCTAACCATGGATGCTTATTTTTTTTTTTAAAAAAATTATATCTTTACATTTTGTATGAAGATATTATACACGTCAATCTGTATGTTATTCGTTGTGCTTGGTAAGTGATAACGCCAGTTGACTTAGGCCCACTATTACAGTTCAGGCTTAACCTTAGTTAGAAGCTTAAGCTGGAACTTAAGCTACACATGTGTTTTACAGTGTACAAATTGAACGACAAGCTTCGTTTAATTCACTCTTGGCTTAAGCTGAGGAGGTTATTGTTGTATGTCAGAATGTTTTTGAAAGAAATTCAGTTTTTTCTACCTCAAATTGAAAGAATAAGGAAAGCAAGAACATTTAGAACACGTTCATATAATTTTAATTTATGGGTCCATTCTGAATTCTACAAGCGATTTAGATTAAGTAAACAGTCAGTAAACATCGTGCATGATATTGGAAATCATTGGAGACGAAGTGAAACATACAACACGCTGGTGTTAGTATAAGTAATGCATAAATCATCTAGGTATAGTTCATTTCAAAAAAGAATTGGAGATGTTTAATAGTGATTTTAATAATTAAAATTTCAGGAACATTATTTCTTCTAACTTTGAGATTGTATGCAATAGGCTGTATGCTGGTAACAGCAGGCGATTTCTGCAGTGTATGTAAAATAAAAGCAAGCAGAGTGGTGAAGAAGGTTTCGCATGATATAGAACTGTTGAGAGGAATTTCCTTCAACACATGAAGAGAAAGTTAAAAAATAGAAAAATGCTGTTGAATAGCAAAATTTGCTGTTCTTTTTTTGTCAGTCATTTCCGGAATAAATATTATGTTATATTATAGCCCTACACTTTATTGTCTTAACTTAGCAAAATCGTAAACAATGAAAAAACGAAAAGAAAAAAGAAAAAGAACGTTGATTTAACTGCGCATGCCCATGCATTGCCAACTCCAAACATTGTTCAGAATACCAAAGCTAAAAAGCTAAAGGTTATAGTGTAACTGTCAACTCGAAGGGCTTAAGCTGAAAGAACGTTTAGTTAAGTTAGGGCTTAAGCTTCAACTGTAAGACCGTGCCTCAGAGAGACTGGAATTTGCGAAGTTCGGTTTTCTTCGATGCCCAGCCTGTTTTACTAGGGAGCACGGTTTAGGTAAAAGCAATAAAAATGGTCGAAAACCGCATTTGAGACAATCTATCAGCAAAACGAAAGCACAAGGCGGGTGGGATTTTGTGTGGCGTTAAATGAACATTACTGAGCAATTCAGTGAACTATGGAACCAACCTGCGGTGTTTTTCCACTGAGCTTGTGCGCGTGTTTCCCGTAGTTGGGTGAAATAAGGTAGATCTGATAGTGTAGTGATGTGTTTTGTTCTGTATTTAATTGCGAAGTGAATTATGGCTGTCATATTTTCTAGTGCATAACAGATATTATGTATGATTCATGTGTGTTAACTCACCCAGCTATTAAAGTCCAAAGACGATTTCAAGAAAGATTTCCTGTGTGTAAAAAGTTCCAGGCCGTACAGTAATCCATCATCTTTATAATGAATTTCAGGTCATGAGTATGTTCATTCTAAGAGACCTAATAGACAGCACAGGGTTCTCACAGAAAAAAAAACATCAGATGACATCTGTAATCATTTTGAGAATCCCACCTTAAAAATACTTATGGCATCTTTCGCAACAAACAAATTCCTTATAGCTCTGTGCAAAGAGTGCTAACTTGTTAAAAGTTAAAACCTGTAGCATGCATGAATACTATCCCCCACCCTTTAGAGAATTAACAGACTAGGGGCGTTATTTCGCCTTTTTTCAACAGAATTCTGCCACAACACACACAGCAAATATTTCGATGAGAAAAATTAAAAGGATGTTTCAGAATTACAGAGTTTTTAGTAAAGATTTGTGACCTTCTTGGTTTCTTGACATTTATCTCTGGCGTAATTTAAAAAATGCATATAAAAACCACCTACCCTAGAAAAACTGAAACAAAATATCTGCCAGAAAATAGCCAGCATTACTCATCGTGAACTGCAGGGAATGATGGATAAAAGAGATGCTAAAACATATGGACAACGACGTAATTTCCTTTCATTAAGTTGATTAATAAAACCTTTTAAAACAGGTAAGCAACTCTTGTATTGTTTCAGCACCACTTTACAATACCCATAGACGGAGGGCCGCCCTCGCGTATAGGCAAAACACCATAAGTCGGTTCATAGTTTATTGGGTCGCTCTGTGCTTCGCGTTTCAAGTGATCAAAAGATGTTGCAGTAAGATTAATAGTTATAGCGTCAGTTACTAGAAAAGAAAGAAGGAGGGAAAAGTATTCCTTCTACTTTTTAGATGTCACTCTTGTCATTTGAGAGTGATCAGCCATGTTACATTCCTGTAAAATCATGATTCCCATACTTTTGCAGCGAAATGAATTTCCCTCTTAAGTCAAGAACAGCGCTTATCATATCATTTTGAAGAAAAAGCTCACAGATAACCGGCTGAAGGTAATAACAGTGCTGTAAAACTGAAGGCATTATCGCCACGATAAAGGTGTAGATAGCACTAACGGTTAGCGGTTTGGTTAGAGCTTCTGAAGGCGCCTTGTAACTGGGAGAGGAATGCATGGAGGTAACGTCATCCAGTTTTAAGTTGCAGTTAATTGTATAGCGAAATGTAGCCTGGGTTGGCAGTCAAAGAACCTTGCGGAAGGTGTAGGTTGATAAACTTCCTTTCAGACACACTTTTGTTACGCCATCTCCTATTGTAATAAAATGAAGCGGCCAAGAGTGAGGCGAATCACCATAGCAGCGCGCAACAAAGTGAAAAGTTGGAGAAGTTGTATTGAATCTTCTAATGAAGTAAATTAACTTCATTTTTAGTACGGAGAGATTATTATAGAAGTACTGACTGCATATTAACTGATTTTCTTATTGTTCAGCTACAAGATTTTGTTTTAATGTACATGTCGCATGAAAGAATATATTCCTGTAGTGTATTTTTCACTACCGGTATTACTAAACACACAACAGCATTCAAACGAGTCCAATGAATAACACACAAGAGTTGTGCATATACAGTATATCATGCGAAGCTACGTGAGAGACCGGGCAACTGCGAGTGAGCTGCTGGCTCAATGTTATTAATACACACGATTAATGTTATGCACATATCAGGTGACAAGTACAAGGGGTGTTCTATGAGCAGAAAAAATCGCACTATGCATAGTCAGAAGAATCTGAAATTGCCTAAATATCCCCATCTAATTGTTAATTAGGAAGGTATTCAAAACAATAGTTATAAAATATATTGCATACAATATTTATGCAATTTTAGCATTAATATATAAGTATTAAAATGTGATGTTATACCTCAGTAGATATAACGTATTATATTGGGTTTATTACTATTCGTTTCTATGACGATGTTGTTTTGTTTATGTTATGAAGAATTTAAATGGAAATGGATGCTAATTCTGCAACGTTTGATATTGAAAATATGGATATCAGTTCGGAAAAAATTATAAAGGAGGCTGAGGCAGATGAGGGTTTGTTAATTCCTCAAAAAACTGAAAACTGTATGCAAAAAGGAATATGACAAGTTCTGTACATGGAGAAAATAGAAACATGTTAGATAACTAATGAAATTTTTCGTTGGAATGTTTTTCAAAGCTGGTAAATATTTAACCTTTAATTATTATTAATATGGTAATTAATTTAAAATTTAGATTCTTAGATGTATTAATTTTTCCACTGGAAGAATTCTATGCCTTTGACACTACGAGAGTTATGTATGGTGAAAGTGAAAGAAAATATGTACGTTTATCTTTGAGTTTTTTATTTCCTTAGAGGTTTTCAGTGGGATATAAGGAGAAAAGATCTCTAGATCCGAAATTTATCGATTTGTGATAGAAGCACATAGGTGATAGGTAAACCAATAAACGTAGTTTTTTCTTTTGGAGTTTTGGGGCGTATAGGCACCATAAACTATACGATTTGTGTGTTTTGTTGCTGTATTTTGCCTCTACATATTCGATAGTCAAAAATTACAAACCTCGTACCTTTACTATTGTGGTGGTCCTGTAAATTTTATGAAGTTGTTTGAGAAAATTGTTGCTTTACGTCCGAAAACTGTGAAATGCAAACATTTCCCTTTGTTTTATGGAGGTGGTAGGTGTAGTTGGTGTTAATAGTTTCGGAAAGTTTCCTATCGAGGTTGCTAAGTTTTTGGAACTGCCAAATGTGCCAAATTACACAGGACATTGCTTTAGACGGAGTTTGGTAACGCTTCTTGCAAACACTGGGGCCAGTATTACTGAAGTTAGGAGATCGGAGGCGGAAGTTGATGAATCTTACATAGAGGAATCAATTAAAAGTAAAATAGAAATCAGGAGAAGGGGAGAAAGGCGAAGTGTTAATGTAGTGGCTTAGGAATAATATTTTGTAATTTAACTGATTGTACTTTGATATTTATCAACCAAAGTAACTTAAAATCAATGAAGTAAGGTTAAGGAAGTTTTCTGTTAGTATATTATGAATTTAGAAACGTTTAGAAATAAATAAATTGTATTGTGACTAATCAATCAATTGTATTTACAATGTTTTCAAGATAATGGAGGTTCGTTTATGATTGATAACTTACATTGTAGTTTCAAAACTTTTGTTTAATAAAACGATTCTCGTGTTTGAATGTTGGTATGCTTGTTAGGGTGACGATTTTAGCTTGACGTTATTTGAAATTGTGTTGTGAAGGCAGTGATGACTTCATGGAATACTAGTTGCCAGGTAACCATTGCCAGAATTAGGCTAATTGTCATAAGAAGTGTGTTTTAATGCCAGGATTGCATAACACGAATATATACCTAATAATAATGTTTCACGTTCCGAAAAACTCCCACATTAAGATAGAAACTTTCCACATTTTCTGTGCGGCCCAGTCGCAGGATAAGATCTTAAAGAATAATGGATGTGTCGTACAGCAAAAATATGGACATAGTTCTGAACCTTCAGTTAAAGAATTTTGTTAAACAGTTTAGGATGAACGAGGAAGAGAAACATTGTTCTTTGTACTTAATGTATAACACTTTACGTCGATGCAGATATGACATAAATGTTTGTGCAACAAAGTAAGATAGGCTGTTTGTTTCTAGTATTTTTGATCCATGCTATCGTCAGAATAATTCTAGATTTGGTTTGGGTGGGTAATTGACTCATATTCCTCTAATTTTGTGGGCATAGAGGTCACTGGAGATAAAATTACTACCGATTTTAATATTATCTTCAAACTATGGACTATGGACCGTTTCCATTATATTTTAATATGTTCCAAGGGTTCCAGAAACATCGCTGCGAAACTCTGGTGCAACTCTACGTTTTGTGGATGTGGTTTTTTTCATCTCAAATGCAAGATCCTGAGTGTTATGCTTAAATGAACTGCAGCATATGTAAAACATATACTGAATTAAAAAAAAAAAAAGATATATGCGCAAACCAACATACAGTTATTCATAAAGATAATGCTTAAAACTAAGCCTTATTGGGACTGTTTTCAGTGTTGTTGATACAAAGCATGTGACCTCACTGTGCCACTCTTCACAGATATGACTGGATTTTCGTTTTATTTTACAGTAGTAAAACACCCCATTCCTAAAGTTCGACTCAGTAAAAATCTCTTTCTTCTGCCGCTTCCCTACTTGGTTTTGTCTTGTTCAGTGAGTCGGTGTTTTCTGATTCTTGATCACGGGAATGCTCTGTGTAAACCTTTCTTTAGCTATTTCACTAAGTCTCGCATCGCCACGGGTGACCGAAGTCGTGCAGCCTCTTGAGCGGGAGGTCTGGGGTTCCATTCCCAACAGGACCGTCCTCCCTGACTGGTTCCCCACCCCCAGGTTTTTCTCAGTCCTCATAAATGGCAAATGCCGAGAGTGTACCCTAAACTTAGGCCTGGAATGTTTCCTTCCTTAAAACTCCTTCCCCGATATATCATCTCATGTATCATCAATGTCTACCGCCTGTGGTGCCTCAGTAGTAAAAACTGGCGTTAAAATTATTAAAAAGAACGTTTCGCATCATGTATCTGCCCGTCCTCGAACCCACAATAAGAGTTTAATGCCTATCCCTCGCCACGAACAAAATTCTACTCAACTTCATTCTGCGTGTCAGTTCCCAGAATCTGGAACTCCCTTCCTCCTGAGATCAGAGATTCTCGAACAATAAAGCATTTTAAACGTGCATTATAATGTCACCTCAGCTCTAGGAATCATAACAGTTAATCTCTCGCTCTTCTTCTCCTCCTCTTCCTCCTCCCTTCCCCAAGTACGCAAGAAAAATTATTAAAGAACCAGTGGAATTATATACTATATTTATCAACTTACTAACTATATATATATATATATATATATATATATATATCTTTAATTTGGCTTTTTTTTTCTGTATTTTATATAACTTTGTATCTTTGCTGATTTTTTTTCGCTTGGTAGAGTGGAAGAGGAGGTGCCATGGTCTTAGCTCTTGCCAGGCTAAATAAATAAATAAAACGAACAAGTAGCTGATGTTTCCTTTGCAACAACTTTGTGCCACTTCTCCTTTTGTACATTCACAAGGTTTTGAAAACCTAACTAAAGAACCTCTCTACTATTTAGCATGTGAATGGCGGTCAAGGGTAGCAGTAAACTTATGTGCATGCCCTCAGAACTAAATCGTGTTCTTTTGTTCTTTTGTATAAAATGTTGTATTTTGTTTCGTTATGGTTGTATTTCACTGTCACCAGTGCGCATTGTTTAATTCAACGCATTTCCGGATCCCCACTTTATTCTAATATGTCGTAGGTGCGCTTGTTAAGGCTGTTATTATCATGAATTTTTCGTGAACTGCGTGTAAAACACACGACAAGGCTTTGTTGTGGTATCGCAACTCACCAGCCTCAGAAACATTCTGGGCTTTGCCAAAGAGCTTAAATAACGTTTCAAAGACTCCTGTCTTCCAAGGAAACAAAACAGTTTGTTAATCGAAGCTCGTGTTTTCTGAAAGGTTTGATGCTGACCACAACGTGATTTGACACACGGGTTATGCTGCTGAAACGTTCAGAATTATTAATGTTTTCCACAACTCTCTAGGTTAGGATTATTTACAGAAATGATAATTAAAAGTTTGAAAATAATTTGCAAAAATTGATAGAATAAATTTAGGATGGAGAAAAAGCTTGTAAATGTTGCCAGTATGGTCAAATGTTTACACTGATGAAATAAGGCAGTAAAAGTTGAAACTGGTCAACTAAGGCCCATTGTTACAGTCCAGGCTTAAGCTTAGTTAGAAACTTAAGCTGGAACATGTGTGTTTTACAATATACAAATTTAATTCTAAACTTCGCTTATTTGACTCTTGGCTTCAGCTGAGTAGGAACATGGTTATTATTGTATGTTAGAATGTTTTCGGAAATTGAAAGGATAAGGAGACCAAGAACATTTGGAACATGTTCACATCATTTTAAGTTCATTTAAATTCATTTAAGTTCATTTGAATTCAACGAGAAATTTAGGTTAAGTAAACAGTCAGCAAACCATTGGAGATGAAATAAAACATGCAACACCCTGGTAATAGTAATGCATAAACCATATACGTATAATTTACTTTAGAAAACAGTTGCAAACGTTTAATAATTAACATTTCAAGAACAAGGTTTTATCGGCAGAAACAATATTGCTTCTAACTTTGAGGTTATACGCAACAGGATGTATGCTGATAACAGCAGGCGATTTCTACGGCATATTAAAATCAACAGCAAGCACAGTTGTGAAGGAGGTTTCTCATCCTATAGCACTGTCGAGAGAAAGATTTATAAAATTTCGTTCAATACATGGAAAGAGTTAAAAATGGAGAGAAATTCCACATAGTAGCAAAATTGGAAATAAATATTATGTTATATTATAGCCCTATACTTTATTTTCTTAACTTTGCAGAACCGTAAACAATGAACAAGCATAAAATCAAATAAATAAAAATGAAATAATAAACGTTGAATTAACTGCTCATGTCTATGCATTGCCAACATCAACTATATGAAAGCAGTTCAGTTAAAGATTATAGCGTAACTGTAAAATAAGCTTGAGGGCTTAAGCTTCAAATGTAAGACCGGGCCTAAATGTGATTTTGATGATATTGGCTAAGTAATGACATTGTTTTTCGCTCTTTAATTAGGAAAAAATCAATAATACATTTAACAATTTTCTAGTGAAATGCTACCATACAGCCAGCCAATCATTTAAACTTCTTTCACTTAATGGGAAAACAAGCGAGCTGTCACATCAGCATCACATCAGGTCCTTTTGATGAAGTCACAGCGGAGTGCACAGATCTCTACGTGTCAATCTCTCGGGAGTCGTCTCTCAGGCATTTCATGCCCAATCCGTAATCGACACATCGCAAAGCTGCACTTTTACAAATGTTCAGAAGCACAGGTTAGCAGTTATGTATGACCTATTTGTAATAGTTATTCAGATTGAGATAAAGCCCTAGCAAATCTATGCTCTAATCAACTACAGCTTTTAAATTCTAACTATCACTGAATCTGTTCTAATACTCCATAAAGTTTGCTTCATGCTGGAGAACGGTACAGTGTTTAGCAGGCATCTACACCGCAAATGTTGTGTTGTGTTCCACATATGCTATTAGCATACTATCCTATGTGTCACTGGTGTATTTTCGCGGCTTTCACAAAAGTCTTGTAATTGAGAATATATTACAACCTTGGCCTTAATACTTCGCCAGCTTCCGAACGACTCTCGGCATTTCTAAAGTCTCCAACATCTTGAGACTGACTTCGATATTAACTTTTAATAATAAAAATAATAATAATACATTATTTTTGAAATCCTCTAATTTATCCACACTTTTCATGTTAAAGTAATATTTGTTCATATTCGCTGTAGTTTCTTTTTTGCATTTGTAACATCGCACGAATGAAGAATATGAACCATTAGTTCGAGGTTTCGATATTCGGTAGAGATATGAACAAACTATTGACAGTAAATTCTTTGGTCTCTTTTCCATTTGAAGAAATTTGTCACACCATATGACGGGAAAGCAGAGCCCAGCCAAGGAAAATTGTGAGACTTTGCAAAAGTGAAGAACAGTACGAGAATTATGAAAGTACAATTTAATTTTTGCAATATCAGGTCACATTGGACCAAGGAAAGAAATACATCTCACCGATTCTGTGAAAGGACTTGCTTTACTAAAATTTAATCTCAGACATTTTACATTCAAACTTAAGAAGTGTTAAAAAAAATAAACACAATATATTGAGAAATATACAGACGTAGCAAAGTGATACAAATGATGGAAATTGGTACATCGAATGCGTTGATATGGAAAAGAGCATTGCACATCCTCTCATTTCAAAATATGGTAACCCTAGATATGTAAATTCCGGAAAGATGCGCACACTAGGATACAATATCAAATTTTGTCCATTAGGCACACGTTTCTCGGTACATTCAGTCTTCCAACACTTCTCCCTACCGTCTACAGTACTAACACTGTTTTCCATTGTTCATTCCATATCCAACCGCCCAGGGTCATGAATTTTTAGGGCGTAAAATGTCCAAGTAATGGCTTCCTTCGGAAGGGAAGCAAATCCATTGCATCCTGTCGTACATGTACGGCACAAAAATTATTCTCAAGCCTCAAAGAAAAGGCTTCTTAGCAAACTTTATTAGGTGTTTCACGCCTTGAATTAAATGGGACGCGTAAAATAATTTACAACAACAACAATAATAATAAATTTCGTATCCGATATTTTTACTGCAGACAATGGCGCATACTTGCACAAATATTGTTACTTTATTTTTCTCCGTTTTCTTTTTATTGTTTATTTATATACTTACACTTTCTTTTTCTGTTTGAAACATTTTTATTCCTAAAAATGTAAACGCAATAATCACCCCATGATCCGATTATCTATTTATATTATCAATGTTACAGCATATTTTTTATAGAGTCGTCTAGAAAAGGTTTCCACCCTCTCTCTTCCAATTTATATTTCCATACTGTAGGATTTGCTCAGTGATAGCAGAAGAAATCCGATTTAGTAACTTTGAGGTCTTCGAAGATGTTCGCTGTTTGTCAACTAACAGAAGCTCAAGAACATTCGATATGCTTGCAATCCCAACAACAATATTGGTTATATAATTGTCTAATCTTAGTTCTTTCTTTCCCTACTACATATATACTGTGATTAATTTATAATGTTGGTCATTAACTTATGTTTGTTTATGATTATATTTCACTACCCATATTAGTACGTGCTGTAACACCTTAAAGAAAGTAAGAGAAGGCAATGTACAGCACGGCGATCAGAAGAAGGCGAGTGCAGGTTGAAATGCGAGGGGGCTTGAATTGTTTATCTGCACATGTACGAGTGTATGTGAGATACCCGTGTTGCCACATGAATGAGGACCTCTCAGCTTCGTAGCTAGCACGCCCAATGGGCAAATATCTGACAACACTGTTTATTTTTATCGTCATGAACATAACAAATAGGATAGAAACGTAGCACATTCCTTTTGCTTGCCTTCTTCTGATCGCCAGACGATTTCTTTGTTCGTAATGTACAATTGTTTAAAAAATCATTGTTTACATTAAAATTGACAATTTCTACTTACATATTAAGCATATTAATAAACTATATTGCTATATCAAAACATTTAAGCTTTTAAATATAATTATAAAATGGTAAAACCCGATTTAAGTAAACTAACTTTATTTTTGGAAATAAAGAGGCATGAGAGAATTTTTTATCAATATATAAAACTTTTTTACTTTTACAACATAATCATTAACACCCCAAATTCTCAAGTTTTAAATCATTTTGTTCGTTTCAATTAAACGTAAACACTTTGAGTCGCTCATTCCTTTGGCAACAAATTCTGCAAAGTATGTGTAGCTTAAAGTGCCTAAGACCGAAGTTAGAGCCTCGAAGCTGTATATGCCTAAATTTTAGTTTTTAAATTAACGTGTAGGCTTTTATTTCTTGTTCTGCATTTGACTTCATTTTTGAGCCAGATTTAATTTTCGTTAGTATTAGAACTTAAAGTCTTTTAAAGTTATTACAATGGAAAATATAACAATAATAATAATAATAATTAAAGTAGGCAAATTTTTCATGAACGACGAAGCCAAAAAAAGATTGTAAATATTTCATATAGTGCAGACTTAATTGAAATATTATTCTATTGACCATAAGATAAAAATGTTTATGTAGTTTTTGTCTTGTTTTACTTTTTATGTATTTAAAGTTCACATATTTAACATACATTTATTACAAGTGAATTTAAGGTATTAGTTTGTATATTTGGTCATAAATAGGTATTTCATTTTTCGACATCATGGAGTTGGCATTGCAAACTATCTGGTACAAGAAAGTATTAGAAGAAATTTTCGGAAATTTTGGGCTCATACTATTCAACAATAGAACTATGCAGTGACGTATCAGATTATTTGGGAAATAAATTAGACGTGCAACTACCCTTATATATGGTTCCGAATCATGGACAGTTACAAAAAGGGAGAAATTACGTATACTGCAAAAATGAAATGAAATGAGAGTTCATAAAATAAGAAATGAAATAATAACGTCAGATTTGAATATTTTTCAATTAACTCTATAGTTATAGATTAAAATAAAATGAAATGGAAAGATCATATTAATTGGATGACAGAGAGTAGATTGCCAAAGAAGATAATGAATTAGAAACCAATTGGGAGGAGAGATGTGGGTAGACCCCGTAAATCGTGGGTGGCTTGGAAGATAGAGGCCGCAACAGATGAAATCACCTAATCCTGAAAGAAGAAGTTTTTTCGGGTGTAAAAATCCTAAGTATGGCCTCCTTCGGAAGGAAAGTAAAGCCGTGGGTCCCGTGTCGCGGATATACGGCACGATAAAGAATCTCAGGCCTGAAAGAAGAGGCCTGTGAGCAAAATTTGTCGGCCGTTTCACGCCCTGAATAGAATGGGACGCTGATGACCTGTGATGTTAAAGAGCGTCCGTAAATAAATCAAACCAACAAAAAAGTCAACAAAATAAACAATTGAAAACAATTAAAAATCAGATTTTGTTAATGCAAATCATAAAAAGTCCTCGCCGAACGACCTTCATAAAATATATGAAGTGAAGTCAGTCATAATCGCAGCAAACGTACAATGGATAAAAGTCCAGCTGTCCCCAAATATCATGCTTTCCTTGAGAATTATTGTGGTCACTCTTGAACCTAAACATCACAGGGGATATCGTGTGCCAAGAGCAAGCTGAAAATATGGAGAATTTATAGATTTAAATGTGTTATTTATGTCAAATAAATATTTTTTAAATTAACCTTTAGTTTGATTCAAAACTTTAGGGAGTATTTTTAAGCCTCTGTGTATTTTTTAGAATACTTATTTAGTATATATTTTAAGTTACATATTTATGTGTATATTTTTAGAACAATATTACATAAAACTCCTGACTCTGGTCATTAATGGCCTTTGAATAGTTAAAAGCTGTACAATATTTCTTTATGAATTCTGCGCTCAAGCGGACTGAAAATTATAATTAGAAACGAATAAATGACAAAGATTGGCCTCAGTATTTCTGAAATATAATGTTTCGCTCCAAAAACCCCCTCCCCTGCTCCTGCACCGCCGTATTTGGTAGTGACGCCGCATTCTTCTTATGTAAACAAGACATCTTTGTAGTGCACTTATAAAAAATGCAGCATTATTATTTTTATTTATTTTTTTTATTTTTATTTTTTTTATATTTGAAGCTTTATGTTCTGATTGTGCTTTGTGTATGTTGATTATTTCACATAACCATCAGGATAGCATCTCCTCTAAGTAGAGCGGCAAGGCTTTAGTCATAAATAAACTAACCTCCGTGCACACGGATTTCCGTTATATCGAAACAGTGTGCATCATTATGGAAAGCAAAGGTGCTTCCTTGCCATTCATGTGAAACTGCGCACAATGCATACTGGTTCAATGAACAGAAGGCGGAAGTTAGTTGATAATAAGCGTGACATAGAGCCACATGAATCACTGTGTATTTCTCTTTGTCATTTGTTTTAGCACAGTGTGCTCGTGATGCTAATGGGAGTTGGCTTCGCCAACTTTGTCCAAAAGCGCTTGAATGAGTAGACTGAGACATAAGCGGAAATGTCTGTGGATCTTCCAAACACAATCTCACAGGTTGATATTTGGCAGTAATCTGTATAAAGGAAGTTTCCATGAAACTTTAGGAGCTGATAGATACTCGGCTTATTTGCCCACCAATATTTTCTTCAGTAGTATAACAAAGAATGGACGTAGCGCTATCAAGTTCTTTAAAGATGAACATTTTAGTTTACAGCACAGGTCACTTGAAAATACCTAGGTTCCCACCCTTCGAATCATCTGATGACAATATTAAATATTTAAAGCCTTCGGTATCCTTTATTATATATCTTAAATCACAAAATTTTCTTTTCTACAGTGTGGTCGAGATTGGATAACATATAACAGTAATTAACGACCGCAATTGGAAGTGTCCCATAACCCTAGATGCCTTACCTAATACATATAAAGGAATGAAAAGGTAACTGTAAGAAATTGTACCAACAAATTACGGCATGTAATAAGATGTATTAAGATTCCAGAAAATACCTCGGCGTACCGCCAAAACGGTAGCTAAATGTTTTAAAATCAACGTGCATTGGTATTCTACACAATAAATGCACCAAGGTAACACATATCCAGCCACCCTAAGTCAGAAGAATTCATATATCATATATTAAGCCTTACAGCAAGGCTCCTCTAGGTTAAAATGTTGAACAGAAGTGAGTGAACTTTCGATGTCAATATGAGAGTTAGAAATTTTGACTTGCCAAACCGGTTACCTCATTCAACAAATCTCAAGTAAAGTTCTAGTAAGTACCCAGGTAATTCCCGAGGCCAGCTGTGGACAACTCTCCCTTTGTGTCGCTGGGCTAATCGCTGTCGAGCCGAGTGGCAGGAATCACGTCACTTTCAAGGGAAGGGCTTTGCAAGGAACCCCTCTCTAGGCCGTGACAATGACGCAGGCAGCGGGCATTTAAAATTAAATTAATGCCACTGTCACACAATGAATTTGAAATTGTATGCCTGTACAGCTTACCTCCTGTGGATTCAAAACATTTATGTGGGGATATTCGTAACATAATCTTATGCGCCTCCATGAACCCATAACAGGGATGACAATTTCAAACTCTGCACAAATTACGTCTCTCAGCTGCTCGTTGGTGTATCGGCATTTCCGCACTTTTTGTTTCATTATATTCCAGAGTGCATTGTCATGATCAGATGTGATATTAGGACACTTGAAGGTCAAGGCAACGGAACCTGAGATTTGGAAACTTTTCGTCAGGCGTCTGCCATCTGTGGAGATCATCAGCAGTGGCTCTTGATATCGCATCATTACCAGTCACATCTCTAAGAGAACAATTTCGACTACTTGTTCTATTATCGTATTAATATCATGTATTCTGTTCCTTAATGCGATCGGATCAAATAAATGGACTTTTCGGCCATTCTGTAGATTGAACATCTAATAGCATTGATGGATTTTTCTCTCATGGGATTTTGGACATCTAGTGCACATGTTTTATCGTTTATTTGAACAAAAGTCAATGTTTCTGCTCAAAAATGATCATGTATTGGCTAAAATGGGGATGGAAGGGTATAGTTCAATTGTTTGTTCTTTTAGTAAGGTGGACAATAGAACAAAGCTTGATGCAAGTACTGATCTGCATTAAATATGGCTATCGACAAGTATCTGGCATTTTCTCTTTGTGTAGTTCCACAGTGTGCGTTTGGTAAATGTCCAATGAGGTTATTTGATTTAGGGCCAGAGCGACTGTGTACTGGGAGAAGTCAGTCACCAAGGCTGCATAATGCATGTGCATGTAGCAATTTGTAGTTTTAGGGAGGCTTTGTCAGCGAGTGGTTGTACATTGTAGTGTTAGCTGTGTGCTAATTGTTCTTCGTTACTTATGCCACTACATAAATATAGCCTTGAACGAGTTTTTATATACGATGCATATGTGCAAGAAATTCCTGGAAATCATGTTCCAGGTAGAAAGCCTGTTTGGCAACTTGTCAAAAAGTTAGGAGAAAGAGAAATATAGCATCTGTCAATGACAAAAATCAAAATAATGTAAACCCAAACCGCCATGTTCTTACTGAAGAAAAATTTGATGAAATACATTAATTATCTATGCAGATCCAGCAATGTATTGCCGCGGAGGGGCATCATTTTCAATATCTCTTAATAACACGGGTTGCTACACTTATAATTTTAAGTTTCAGTAGAAATATAATTGCTAAAATAGAAATACTAACCACGTGCAGCGACTATGTTCCTTTTTACGGTTGCGGGAGATGCATTAAAGATTAAGCAGTTGCACTCCAGCGGCCCATTAATCGAATAACCTTGCTTTGTATTACGCAATAGAAATGGAGCACCGAGAAGCTTAAGGGCCTAAAACACACCGTTGTTATGCCTTGCTCATGTCCAGACTGTGTGGTAAAGCATCTATGACCATGCTGAACGGATAGATATATAACACTTAAACCGATATATATGAAAAATAATGTAACACTATTAAAATGTAACTAAATTAACAACAATCAGAAAAGCAGAAAAGGATAAAACACTAAGAAAAAGTCATAGATTTGCAATCGCTATATTTCGAACTGCTAGAGTTGTTCTATGGCAAGAGACAAGTAATGTCATAGTATAAGAAGTATCAAATAGCAAAAGCTTAATAATAGTAATGAATAAGCATAAATAGTAAAGAAGTCAGAAGCAAAACTCGCAAAAGCAAATTTAAATTAATAAGCCAAGTTAAAAGCAACACCAGAGGTGCAAACAATATAAATAAAAATTATGTAACACTATTAACAATGTAACTAAATTAACAATAATCAGACCGCCACGGGTGGCCGTGGTCGTTAAGGCGCGGACTCGTGAGCGGGAGGTCTGGCTTTCGAATCCCGCCAGGACCGTCCTCCCTGACTGAGGTTTTTGCCATCTCATAAATGGCAAATGCCCGGGAGGTACCCTAAACTTAGGCCTGGAACGTTTCTTTGCTAAAATAAAAAATTCTTTTACAATATATCATTTCATTTCATGTATCATCAGTGTCCACCGCCTGTGGTGCCTCAGCAGTAAAAACGGGCGTTCAACACTATTAAAAAAAAAAAATCAGAAAATTAGAAAAGGATAAACGCTAAGAAAAAAATCACAGATTTGCAATCGCTATACGCATTTCGAACTACTAGACTTGTCTTCTTGGCATAAAAGAACTGTAGTAGTTCGAAATATAGCGATTACAACTCTATAACTTTCTCTTAGTGTTTTATCCTTTTCTGCTTTTCTAATTATCTATTAGAAAAGCAGGGCCAGAGCTTTAAGGGCATATATGGCTTCCTTCGGAAGGGAAGTAAAGCCGTAGGTCCCGTGTCGTACATTTACGGCACGTAAAAGAACCTGAAGCCTGAAAGAAGAGGCCTCTGAGCAAAATTAATCGGCTGTTTCACGCTCTGAATTGAATGGGACGAGATGATCTGAAATGCTAAAGAGCGTCCGTAAATAAAACAAATCAATAAAAGTGAAGAATATTATAATTCTGTAAATACGAAGTGTTAGTTGCTTCTATAACTATTAGTCAGATGAGTAGGAATGCATTATTTGACAGAGCAGAGTTCTTTGACCTTCAGACACGCACACGCGCGCCCCATCTCTCTCCACTGACACTCACAGCCTTGTAGAACGTTTCAGTACCATCTGACGGAGCTTTCGCCCCGCGACTTTCGTGTCATAATTTACTACGACTACAAAAAGAATTTCAATCAAAGATGCCAGTCTTCTTTAGCATGTGTGTAGCACATGTGTATTCGGTGAGTCTGCCAGTGTCCGAAATCGGTGCCGCGAATTTTTAAGAGATCGGCAGTCTCTTGGCCCATGACGATGTTGATGCTGTGGGAAAAAGTGGGAAAAAAACGTTCTGTCATATAAGGGACTCTAAACGTCGGATTAAAGAGGTTCACGTCTATGAGACGCAAAAAGCCACTTAATGCTCGAGACGTCATTGGAGGGCAATCCAGGGATATCATGACGGTGGTGAGATGTGTGTATCATTGTGCACAGTCTTCCGTATAAATGAGTCTGAACTCTGGCAAGAAAATGGCGGCAATTTTCTTCTCTAGATGGGTAATATAGTGATCTAGGGCACAGGCCTTACAGTTACTGCTGAGTGATGTGTAAAAGAATGGTACTCACAGCACCCAAAATCGATGCATCATAGCACAGGGTCATAACAACATTAACATTTTGGAAAAGGAAAAAGCGAGAGTATTACCACATCCACTCTACTCACCTAATCATGCTCCATGCAACTTTATCATAGCTGTAACATCTGCTAAAACGCTTGGACTGAGACATTTACTAGATGGTTTCAGAGGATGGAACAAGTGTCAGTGAAGAGTATTTTGGAACGTTGTAATAGTTATTTGTAAATAAAAGTATTTTCTGAAAATTTGATAATTTTACAAGTGTTTTGTTATTGCTTCTGCAAGCAGAAGTGCCAACTTTCCTCATTATCCCTAATTTTTGCTGATTCTACTCCACTATTAAGGCATTACGGTCCCTAAAAAGCAAACATTTTAAGATTAAAAGTTTTCTTCCGGAAAGAAATAAAAAAAAAAATGTCAATTCTGCTTCCAATACGCACTAAGTGGCAACTATGCAGAGGATGAAATCGTCACTTTCGTTTAGTGTAGCCGCTGGCGTTACAATAAAGTGGTAAAGCATTAGAAATAGCATTACTGTTTATATGGTATTAGATTGTTTGTGTTATGCCTAACTGTTAGGTGCAATTAGAGTACTATCAAAATGTCGGCGCTGGTGACACAAAAGAATGTAATGCTTATTTCCTTCACGTGTTAGTGAAATTCTGCAAGTTGAGTTTTTGTGACTTTTCTGTGGCATACAGTGGGCAAGATCATGGAGTCTAAGAGAATAAAACTAACGGCCAATTGAAATAAAAAAGACAATTTCATAATTCTTTGTTAATAATTATGAAAGTAATATTAACAACGATGAATTGTTATTTACAGAAGAACTAACATGTAACGTGCATTGTATGTATACAGTTCTTTATATCTGACATTGTCGGAATGTGGAAGGCGGTGGTTTTTGCACGCTATGGTATTATTGATAACCCATTTGGAAGGTTGACAGGCCTGTTCGAGCGTAGTAATCCACCTTATGTTGAGTCTTAGAACTTAGAGGCGGGAAAGCCGTTAATCATTACAAGAAATAAATATCAGAGGTATTAATATTTTATGGTAAACATGTTAATTACATTTTGAATTATGAAAGGCATTGCCTTGGACGTAGCATACATTATATACATTTAGTAGCTGAGATTAGTGTTCGAAAGCACGTATTCATTATTAATAACAGTAATTGAGTTACTATAATTAGGACACGTTTTGTGGTCAGTTTTTTCCCCCGTCCATTTCGTGCTTGGAACAAGGCCATATATATGGTTATTGAATGGTAGTTAATTTTGCAAATGTTAGGTAATGGGTCTTGCAAATGTGGAGTAACAAATAAAATGCTTGTTAAATGTATATAAATTGGAAACTCAGAAACAGGATCATTAAATTAATACACAGAAGAGTAGGTTTTAGTGTACATGATATAGGCAAGTTTTGACTTGAATATAAATGAACCCATGAATCCGCTGCGATAACAGCTTTGTTCCCTATGGTGGCGCAGACGCTGTTTGCATCTGCTGACCTAACGTGCCATAGGACACTAAAAAGTTTTTGCCAGGAGATGTCATTTTAGGATTTATCAAAGCATACGATTGAAATGGGAGAAGCATTTTGCTGAGATTCTTGAATGCTGAACACCGCCACGAGTGGCCGAGGTCGTTAAGGCACGGACTCGTGAGCAAAGGTGTGAGGTTCGAATCCCGCCAGGAATCGTCCTCCCTGACAGGTTTTTTTCAAGGTTTCCCTCAGTCCTCATAAATGGCAAATGGTGGGGAGGTGCCCTAAACTTAGGCCTGGAACGTTTCCTTCTTTAAAAATAAATCCTTTCCCAGTATATCATTTTAGCTCATACATTATCAGTGTCCATCGCCTGTGGTGCCTCTGTAGCAAAAAACGGGCGTTAAACACTATTCATTCATTTCAATGCTGAGCATGGCCGTTTAGACGTTAATCTTTCCTATCCTCGCTGCAAATTATTAAACAAACTGCGCCACAAAAAATTATGACCTGAGGATTACCAGGTATCTAATGGGCAGCGTGTTACTGTTTAGACTAAAGTAAATATACTCTAAGAAACTCGGCACTCGCTGAATGAGGTGAATTAGCTGAAGTCATTAAGGTATGCCACGCACGTAAGTTCAAAGATAGAATAAAATGTACAGGCAATAAATGAACTTATTCTTTTTGCCCCACAAAAATTTGTTTAAAACAGAAATTAACTATAAGAGCTAGAACATTGTGCATTTTCTAATAGAGAAAACAACTTTGAACTAATCATTATCGATTTTTTTCTTCCTAATTTTGACTTCGTGCCTTTTCCTTGTAAGCCCACGATTATTCATCATGAATAATTAGAATTGTATATTTTTACACTAATCATTATTTATTACACATTATTTTATGGTCATTTTAAATAATTAAAGTACACCGGAGTAAAAAATTAATGGTAGCAACCATGCAGTTTTGCAACCTGCAGAACTTGTATCTTCCAGTTAGAATTTTTATCAAGTAAAATATTACAGCTGTGTAAAAAATTGGCATAAAATTAAAAATAATTCTAAATTAATTCAAATATAGCTCTTGTACTACAAGCATTAAGCCGTGGGGCCCGTATCGACTTCAAAACGGTTAATTGGTTTTGCTGTCTTAAAAACTCTCTGCCTCTATTTCTGTAACCTTAGGGAAAGTATTTTTACTTTCTGAAATATTATACGGTGTTCCAAATCCAGACCAGGATTTTACTTGGATGGGAATACGAGATAAAGAAAGATATGCACGTGATTAGCCCCATTAAAATTTTTGTCGAAAGCAAGTCATCCCCCCCCCCCTCTTGTCATCTTGTCAATAGTTGTTAGAGCTCAGCCGTGATCTCTGCTTTGATATTGAAAGCTGGATGGAAATTGAAAACGAAGGTAATAAAATAATTAAATTGCTTCCGTTATGAAGAGCGCTTGAATTACTGTGTTTTCTGTATTCGCTCCAGGTGGGAGAGTACCGAAACAATCGAATTAAACAGTCGGATCATATTGCCAATCACAGTAACATTATTGCAGAACTAGCGAACCGTCCAGGCTAATGTTTACTATGCACGTTATGGGTGAAAGTGGAAAGCTAGGCTAATGAGATTCAAAGCCTTTTGTTTGTTGAACAACTGCGGTTACATGCTTTTTACTTAGTACATCCTTTACATTTATCTGTTGCACTAATATGTGCGTTAGCGACATAAAAAATTAATAAAAAACAATAACAAAAACTACAAGAAGCGTAATTTGAAAATTCTGAAAGCAAATGTAACATAATTTGATGTTTAATAATTTAACTTTAAGGAGGAAAGCCGGAATTTTTTTCTTTTCCTTACTCTTCAACATTTTCAGCGTAAATT
The DNA here is from genome assembly GCA_030762175.1 of Metallyticus violacea. Classification (NCBI taxonomy): domain Eukaryota; kingdom Metazoa; phylum Arthropoda; class Insecta; order Mantodea; family Metallyticidae; genus Metallyticus; species Metallyticus violacea. The sequence continues at coordinate 59,676,581 of CM060831.1, forward strand.
CGCATCCATTGTCTACATTATTTATTTTGCTGACAAAATAGTTAATAAAATGATACAGTTGTATAATATTACCATAGTAATAATTATCATAAAATTGTTTTTACTGCTAAAATGCTGTCATCGACTGAATATTGTGTTGCGATTATACAGAATGTCCGGCTCAAATCACCAATAAAAGAAACGGCTAAAGGTGCTAAATTAAAAATTTGCCTTTTTAATCTTCAAAATTTTTAGCATGACTAGAATTTGTAGCAGGGCAAATGTCAAGCCTGTTATGAACCTCTATTCAGATATTCTTGAGATTTTCAATCAAGGGCAGATTCTGAGCTTCAAATCGTCAAAGTCAGCCACTAGTGTTCTATACATTTGATCATTTAAAAACGTTGGCTCAGGTGGCCTAGTGGTAATCATATTTTCCTCTAGACTCACCAGCAAGGGTCTATGGCTTTTTTCGGGCGTAAAATCCTAAATATAGCTTACTTCGGAAGGAAAATAAATACATGGGTCCCATGTTGTAGATTTACGGCACGTAAAAGAACCTTAAGCCTGAAACAAGAGGTCTTTGAACAGAATTTATCGGCCGTTTCACGTCCTGAATTGAATGGGACCCTAATGGTGAGATGTTAAGAAGTGTCCGTAAATAAACCAAATACCAACACCCCAGCTTTACAAATCCCAGTAAGAACAAATCCGACGGTATTGCATGGCGGTCAAGCTATGGACTCGGATCCTCTGCCAATCCATTGTCTCAGAAAGTTGCAATTAGGAAAACTGCATACCTGGCATACGAAGTGAGGGGTGCCGTCTTGCTAATAAATGACTCCAGTAGGAAGCTGTGACAACGTAGAACTGAAGCATGTCTTGGTAGGTTGTGGCAGTCACTGTAGGTTCAGCAAAAAAGAAAGGAAATGCCACATTAGACATTAATTTTTGAACACAACTTATAAACGATACTGGGAGAAAGTTGCAAATCAACATTTTGGATTGATTTTCTTGGGCTTCTTGAAAAGCAAATTTGAATGTGTACGTTCTTTTCAGAGAAACTTTTCTCAAAATGCTTGCCAGTTTTCGGCAACAAACTTCCTGTTTGAATAACTTTGTACTCAGGCCATTATTATTTCATAATCAGTAATGGTTATAGTGTCTTTGAAAATTGCATTCTTGACGAAATCGGCGAAATCTGACATGCTTCAGAGAGTGTTTTATCTAATCTAAGAATGCACGAGATTTTTTTCTCAATCGTCCATGTAGCTCTAGCATTATAATTAAGTTTGTTGTTATTTATTTCTCAATCTCAATATCCATGACAGCCAATGTTACATAAATTGCAAAATCTGCATTACCAAATGTGTACAGCTGGAATCACCGTTCTTGGCCCCTGGCCTTGACTGTAGATCCTATAGGCTTCATTTATCAGCTCCAGTGCGATGTTCCGGCAGTGAAATTTCCCCTTCATATGCTATAAAATTCCTTCTACTATTTTAAAATTCCCAACGTTCGTCTTCAAGACCATTTTTTAAAATATATATTGTAACTCACTCCTCTTTGTCCAGTAAAGATGCCTGTTCAGGTACTCACCTAGCACTGTACATACGTACAATGTAGTATTATTATTGTTGTTTTTGAAATTATTATTACACTATTTATTAGTATTACTACATCTATATCAATAAAATTTAGCAATTAAATGCCATTTCCTGTAGTAAACTGGTACGGCCGTCGCCTTCCTCAAACCTGTCCAGCTACTGGAAAACCAATAATTTATTTCTCCTGTGTTTCCTTGTTCGTAATATATTTTCATTAAACAATGACAACATGTCTTCAGAGACAGGATAACTACAGCAGGTTTTCTTCAGGCTACGCATATCTAATTTTACACGCAACAGTTTCTGCATGCAATCTATTTCTCTTTTTTTGTCTTTATATTACAGACCAAAGAAAAACATGTATTAGAATGCAGGAGTGACAAGTTAATTCCAACAAAGTTACCAATTTTTAAAATTGAATTCTGAATTGAAATTTTTGCAGTCTTCAATTTTCCTCCAAAATTCAATTATACTTAATTTCAGAAGCGACCTGTGAAGTAATTATGTAAATAATTTTAAAAAGCTGTAAATCAGTTTTAAACATTTTATAAAAAGCCCTACATTCCTTCGATTTTGGCAAATAAACCCCCCCAATCCCTTATGAACTAAACTATCCCTACGCCGAGGGATTTATCACTGATCAGCTCTTATTTCTGATGAATGAAAGCACAGCAAGCTAGGGGAAGGAGGGAACTGAGGAACTCGCTAACTCACAATCCCTGTGCGGTTGAAAAAGGCAATTATATTTTAAGTTATAGCCATTTTTATTTCTTTTAAACGAGATATGCTGTATTAAGGCAACAATTTATGTATTACTGAAAACAGAATCAATAATCCATCTTCATTGCAGAATACATAATTATAGAATTAATAAATATAAGTTAAATATTGACGTGAAATAATAGAATGGGATATCTAACCTGTTATGAAACATGTGTCAACTAAAGTTTCTAAAGTGGCCTTAACATTTTTACATGTTCATCCAATTGATAAATCTGTATTTTAAGATTTTCTTGGCATTAGTGACAATTTCAACCTCTTCAGTCAGCTTGGGCTAAATATCCTTGTGGTAAATTCGTCTTCGCCAACAGCAATAACAATGGACAAACGAACCGAATAGTCTTAGATTATATAAGGACGTCATAAATATAATAAAAGAAGGTAATGACTTCAGAATAATTAATTCGAAAATGACGTTAACATTAATTTTAATTATTAATTCTAATATACAAAAAATAAGAGTGAAACTTGTTTATAATGGTTTACAATTATTACATTCGTAAAAATTACGAAACTAACTTCGACTGTTTCTTAAATATTCCTTCATGCATTAAAGTATAACATTATAAAATTATTATACTATAATAATATAAACTAATATAGCATTATAAACTGCTATTTGTACACAGACACATGTTTTTGACAACCCTTCTAGTATCTTTCCATCTACTTTCATGACCATACATTTTTTTAGTTACGAATTTAGCGCTCTTTACGGGAATTTAGCAGATGGATATATTAGGGGATATCTGCACCAGTATTATTATTATTATTATTATTATTATTATTATTGTTGCTGCTGCTGTTGTTAGAAAACAACTGCAGAGACTTTAAAAGCTAACGGCAGCGGAGAAAACCGAACGCCTCAGTTAGTTTGGAGTTTTGAATGCTATCGCGCCTAGAGTTAGTTTAGAGTTTTGAATGTTATCTTGCTTCTAAAAAATTCATCTTTATTGTTGCGTGAAGTATGAGTCGTGGTGCCCAAAACTAAAGAAATGCCCCAAAAGAGCAACATTTTTCCATAGAGAATACTTTTTCTTAAAAATAGTTTAAAAATATAACCGCATTTCCCGTGCAGAACCCGATACAATGGAAGCCAACATCATCGAACTTTCCTTGCTGCAAGATAGGAAAGAAGCCACCTCAAAAGAAATATCTCGCTTACACAGTTCGGAATACAGCAAAAATTATATGTTAAAGGCGCAAGCCTTTTCCAGTGTAATCATTTTCTTTTCCCGTGTAATCATTTTCTTTTCGTGTTACATTTCTACATTACAGTTTTCTATTTGATTTCACTGTATACCGAATGTGATTAACTATTAACATGCATCTACAAGGTTACTTTTGGCGTACAATTGCTTTTTTCTGTGCGGTACGACTGTTATATAGTAATATATAGCAGCAAATGTTATTGCATTTGTTGAACTCACGAAGTCAACACTACGCAGTCATTCCTTGCAATTGGGCTTGGTTTTCTCCGCTGCCGTTTGTGAAAGAAGGAGTGACTAGTGCAAGGACGACTCTAGCTGTAAGGGTAAAGAACCCACTTTTGTTAGAGATTTGTGATCATGATAAACTTCAGCAAAATGATTGATATACTATCGTTTATAATTGTTTAAGCCCTTGCAATGCGGTTGATTAAGTGCAGGCAAACTAACGTTCCACAACAATAAGGAACAAGCACAGTTTAGTAATGTAAAGAATTGACATTGGTTTTATTTCTTTAATTTCATTATTGTTGTTTTCTATATTCCCTCATTGTTTGAAAATATGAACAGTAAATTTATGAAGCCTCAGAATTGTTTAACTGTGCTATTATTGTAATTAATATAGACAACATTGGTAATCAATCATACCTGTTGCGAGGTATACGAGAGTCACCTTTTAAGTTATATTGAGATGTGTCATTACTATTTTGTAAACAATTGACAATTGTTATTGTGAACAAAACAGTTGCAGCTTAGAAACTGGCCGACTAGTTTGTTTACAGCGAGCATTTAAACAAAGCAATTTTGCACAAAAAAAAGAAAGAAAGAAAGGAAAAAAAAAAGAAAGAAAAAAGAATAAAACTTTCACGTGGAGGTTTTCGTAGGATGATTTTTTTACAATTTTAATAAAGGCCTAACTCAACAGCAATGCATAGAATCGCTTCGTTCAACTTTTGATAATGATGCACTATCAGAGAAGACCGTTAATAATTGGTTTTCAGAATTTCGTGAAGATCGACCAAAGTCGATTGTAATTCCAAACAATATCGATACTGTGCTAAACATGATTGAAGAACATCGGCATGCTAATAGTGAGATAGAGGCATCCTTAAGCATATCGAAGACAGCAGTACAATCGATTTTGCATGAACGTTTAGCTGTGAAAAAGATTTGTTCCCGATGGACTATTCATATGACCGAAGTTTATGTAATTAAAAAAAAAACCGCTAGTGTTGATTGGTATAATGAAATGCTCAAAAAATTCCACCGAGAAAGTGCAAAATCAGTTTACAACATTGTAACAGGTGAGGAAACTGGGATGTATTCGTATGAACCGGAAACTACGCAACAACACACTGTTTGGGTGTTCCAAGATGAACCGAATCTCACAAAAGTTGTTCGTTCACGAAGCACTTCCAAGAAAATGAAAGTTTGTTTCTTCGGTTGTCCTGGACATGTCGCAACCATTTCTTTAGAGGGTTAAAGAACAGTTAATACTGAACGGTATACAACAATATGTTTGCTAGAAGTCATCGACGAAAGCAGGAATAAAGAACTGAAAACATATTCATCATGACAATGCCAGTGATTATTTGGAGAAAAACATCGAATTAATGTCTCATTGCCCGTATTCACCTGATTTATCGCCTAACGATTTCTGTTTGTTCCCGAATGTTCCCGACAGCCCGTTTCATCACCTCAGGAAGCTGTTGAAACCTTTAAAAGCCATGGTTTTGAGATGTCAACCTCAAAGTGGAGAAAATGTTTCGAGCCGTTTGAACGAATGCAAAAGTGTATAAATCTTAAAGGCGAATATTTTGAAAAGCAATTAAACAGTTCGTTTGTTTCTTTCGTAGTTTTTGAAACAACTAAAAACCTCGTAGCAGATGAACCTTACACGGGCACGCGTGGATTTTAATATTTAGGCAATTATTAAGACATGAATATTTTTCCAAACAGTGTGACATTGGCTCATGAAATAGAGGAATAGAAACTTGCATGATCTTCCAGGCCGGGAGTAAACCAGCTCTTAGTCATACGTGAAGCATTCACTGGAGGGAAAAATGGATCGAACGTTGTGTGTTCAGTAGGGGACGCTCCCCTATAGCAAATCACTGGTGGGAGGAAAGAAGGGGAAAACCAACGGAAGAGTGGATAGACGGTATGAGAAGAATGACTGACAAAGGAAGTAGAATACATTTATGGAGAAAAATACACACGTTGAAAGAAAATTTACTGTTGTAGAAAATTATTAAAAGGCGGAAAAAAATTACAGCACTTGCAAGCATCTTTGCTTTTACAGGTAAAAACTTTTATCTAATTCGAGTGCGCGTACTTTTATTCTCAAGTGACTACTATCATTGCTGATTGTGGTAAAGTGTAATCTGACTTATCTGCTAACGTAAACCTCGTCCTAAGATAACTCACATTCCGCAGCAACTTGGTCCGATTCTCGCTGTGAGAAGGTTGCGAACAAAACCGGTCATTTGCACAAAAATTAAAAATTGCTTTCCGTGGCTTTAGATAAGTAGCAATCTGAACTTGTAACTAACTGATTTTGTTCCAAAACGGTCAACTTTAAATGTTCTTTGTGAAGCTATAATTCAAATAAATTGAAATGCGTGACGACGCTATACATTTTTTTTTTGTAGCTGATTGTACAGTGAGTTTACGCGGGAATGTTAATAAACAATTAATGATTACGAGAAACGTTGTCGTAACAATTGCCCACACTAAATGTGTTTCTTTACAGGAAGAAATCACAATGCGGAAATATCTATTCGCGATTCGAGGTAGCAAATCAATATATGAAGATAATTTTTTTTTATTTGTTTATGTATGACGCTCTTTAACATCTCAGGTCATCAGTGTCCCATTCAAACCAGGGCGTGAAACGGTCGACAAATTTTACTCAGAGGCCTCTTTTTTCAGGCTTGAAGTTTTTTTTACGTGCCGTAAAAGTACGACACGGGGGACCCACGGCATTACTTCCCTTCCGAAGGAAGCCACACTTAAGATTTTTACGCCCGAAAAAAATCCATCGACCCTGGCCGGGTTCGAACTCGCGACCTTGGGTTTAGAACGCAAGTATGGTTACCACTACACCACCAGGACCGACATATATATGAAATGGGCGTGGTGGCGTTACAAAAAATGTATTATTTAAATAAATATTCAGAATATTTTGTCAGAGAATTAGAGGTGCTGATGTAAATATATTATATTATAATACATTTACATTGACAATTTTTAAACACTTCAATGTAATGTAATATTGAATATATTCAAGTTTTAAGTTGAAGTGTTCATAATAACCGTATTTTTTATATATATTGAAATACAGGTGCTGCTTATGGGACACAAAATGCGAATTAGTATTTGGCATTTTCCTATATCTGATTAATAGTATAATTTTTCCAAATTATATCTCTTTGAATGATTTTTTTCTTTCTTTTAGATTCTCCCTTCTATTGAAAAATATGTTACCATTTTCCTATTGATTTAAAAACGTCCCGAGATTTTATATGCTTTGAATTGGTTTCTTGGGTCCACGAAAACAGACGAGCTCGAAAGCATTCCCCACCGGTATAACTAAATGACACGAAGTTCGTGAGACGGTAACTGGCTTCTCTTGTTGGCAGAATGGCTGTATGCCAAGTTGCGTAGTGAATGTCAGAGAGGCAATTCTCGATACAGATACCCAATTAGGAGTTGCGACAGTAGATTAATTAACGTGCAAAGAAAACGAAAGTGAGGTTTACAGCATGTGTTTGGGAAGTATAGGCGCCACGTGTACCTCGTTAAGTGTTATCAAATTGTTTACTTGTTCACGCAACTGATCAACGTTGCCAACCAATATCTATTAAAATTCCCACAAATCTAACAAAAATGTCCCATATTTTTCCACAGAGAAATGTTGATTTCTCATATTCCCATAAATACAAATACAAATACAAATTTAATAAACCAATAATTGAAGCAGGCGTTTCTAAAAGGCCTTTTCTCCATTTTTGGTACTTTTGAGAAAAAGATAAGAATTTTTTATCTCGAATACTAGTTCTCATAAAGTGTTTTGTATCATTTATGTGTTAAATATTAGTATGAAAAGTATGTAAAATACGGGCCTTTTAATAAGGAATTCCAAATAACTCTTTGTCTCATAAAAAAAAAAAAAAAATTATAACAAGCCAAAAATGCAGCATGAAAGAAAATGCTTTATAACAGTTTTGAACACATTTTCTGGGAAGAGGGGGAGGGGAGAGTTATGTTTGTTTATGGAATGACATTACTCTGCTGATTGTTTTGTCTCCATTGTTCGGGAGTTTCCAGTGTGGTCATAATATTATACTCATGTGGGATATATTTTAAAACATTTCTAATGTCTTTCGCCTTTTCTGGATTAATTTTCTCCTCTTATATTGAGGATTGGGGAAGAGACAGCACTGAACACCAGGTAGACTAAGGTCAAATGTATTCCTAATGATTCCAACAATAGACTCAAAAGTACTAACAACATAAGGAAGATTGGTACTGCATATATAAATTCAAAGCATTTGGCAGGTACAAATGATACCTCGGATTTGCAGGATAGTGTTCTTTATTGTATTTCTTTTATGTTTCTGGATTTGATGTCCTCGTTTTAATTGGTTCCTCTTCCATCTTTATTTTGTATGTAAACGTATATATTAAAAACAACATTTTATAACATAAAATACATTGAGCTGATGATAAACAGAATTGAATTTCTTCTACCAGATTGAGAAACTGCTGGAAACATTGCCCTCTATCCTGCAGTAAAGAGCCTTCTAAAAAGGAATTTATTAATTCCCTGCTGTGTCTATACAAATAATACGGAAGAAGGTCCTTTTAGCATGGAATGTGTGTCTCATCTGTGAGGATACAGAATACAGAATATAAAATAATGGGGAAAGCAACTTTTAGAAATGACGAATTTAATTTTAGAACATGTTGCTGTGGATTGGAATATTAGGAATTAATTGCATTTGTAATAAGTAGCATAAAGAGACCCCTAGGTTGGTTAACCACAAATTATGGAGAAATACAACGAAGGGGCTATCTCTTCATTCATGATTTAGTTATTATAATACAACATGCGGCAACATAAACCTCATGTTATTAAACGAGTATTCCAAATCTCTTCTAATTAATTGTGCCCTTGTGAAATATTCTACTTCATGTTTGTTTTGCTTTATGGTTTAAGCTTTCATTTTGGTTTCCCTTAGTTTGAAATACAGATTTGATATTTAGAGAATTTTCTCTTATAGATTCTTTTGTAAAATTTTGATTAAAAAAGAAAATTGCCCTGTTTTTCAAAAAAAAAAAAAATCTCAGATTTTCATAGCTTATACAATCCAATGTTATTCTTTTTTATGGATTGGATTGCAAACTTTTCAAATGGCTATATTTGAAATCTCAGCAATAATTTAATCACACTATCACATTCAGTTCGTTATCATATTAGCATTATAAAAAGTATATCACATTAAAGTAACCATAACCATGAAGTGTTAAATCTAGCAAATAACGCGGCAGTATAGGTTTTGCACGTATCCCAGAAATTTATAAAGTATCAGTATGAAATTTTTGTGAGATATTAAGAATACTTAAATAAAGATGCTCTGTAAATTTTAATTCTCTAATACAAATACTTTTTATACAATTTTTAAACAAGAATAATTCCTGATAATTTAACATTTTGACATAAATGTGCATTGTTCTTAGGATTGGCTGGATCAATCTTGTGGAAAATTTGCACACACATAATGTATGCAAATGTGAAATGTAACTAGAAGTATTTAAATATCACTATTGGTTGATAAAACGCCATATCAATAAGAAATAAAAAAATATTTTTCCAAAATTTGGAAATCAATTTGTTTTCAATTAACTAGCATAGATATATTATTCCAATTCTCAGGAAAACACTTGTCTGCAGTTTATGAAGGAAAAAAATCCAAATCCACCAGTAACATATAAGAAAAATGCATGATTACGTCACAGTGTTTTCAGTTTTTTATTAAAACTTTTATTTTGATTTAAAAAGTTAAAAAAAAAAGTTATGTGCATTAGAGAATTAAAATTTATAGAAAATCTTTAGTTGAGTTTTCTTAATATCTCACAAAAATTTCATATTGATTGCTTTAAAACTTTCTGAGATACATATTGCTGCATTATTTGCTAGATTTACACCTCTTGGTTACCCTAAAACTACAAAAGTGATTTTAATAATAACGTATTCAAGGGGTTAACTTTATGTGTAAAGAAGTTTTGGCATTAAAACATTGAGTTTCTCTAGAGTTATATGGCATATATTTTGTGTGCGATACAACAGTATAGAGATTTGTGTATTTATTGGATTGAAGATTTGGCGAGACATTAATTAATATCGGGGTGTGAACTCCGAGAGCAAAAATTCTGGAAGCTACTCGTCATCCAGCCGTAAACCGATAAAATAATAATGGAAAAACGTGAGATGTGGATGTTGTCACAGATGGGACTCGTATCCACTCGCTTTGTTTATATTGGTTAAGAGTAATTCCACAGGTAGAGGCTTGCTTTCTTCCAATAAAAAACTAATTAAAAGTACGTTTTTATTTAGTTCATGGACTGGAAACATGAACTCTTAGTTAGGGATTTGAGTAGTTTACAATGTTATTTGGATACGAAACAACTGAGATACACATATAAAGATAAATGCTAATCGCGTACACATTCTTGACCTTCAATGTAGGGCAAGGGAAAGGGGCGTCCGGGTGTACTCTTTGGAAACAATGTTAGGGACTCCGTCTGCATTGGTTGCGAAAAACTTGCCCAAAATCTTATACCCGGGTTCAAACAAGTTTCTCACTAATTAATTCGTACCTGACAAAGGACAAAGTTGAAGTGTCCATCTTTTTCCATCCAGAAAATAAAACGTGTGCCTGCAATTATTATGATCATGAATAATTAAGAGACAGTAGCAGAGAGAGTGTTATTTCTAGGGAATACCATTAGATGGCGTTTCTGTACATTCCTCATATATTGTGTTATAGTTTTTAATTTCTTAGTTTTGTCGATCCTGGTGGTCGTAAACCCAAGATCGCGGATTCAACCCCGGACTGGATCGGTGGATTTTTTCGGGTGTAAATATCCTAAGTATGGCTTCCTTCGGAAGGGAAATAAAGCCGTGGCCCCGTGTCGTGGATTTACGGTACGTAAAAGAATCTCAAGCCTGAAAGAAGAGGCCTCTGAGCAAAATTTATCGGCCGTTTCACGTTGAATTGAATAGGACGCTGATGACCGGAGATGTTAAAGAGCGTCCATAAATAAAGCAATCAAAAAAAAAAAAAAAAAAGGAGGGTTTTACCTTTGGATGTGCTCTTGAAGGCTGCTGAGCCTTCGATTCCAACCTTCAGAGGCTTTGTGGCCCTGCGCAGTGTCGTGTATCTCTCAGAAGAATTTCGTTCATTCATCTACAAAGTAATAACAGAAAAATTGGAGCTTTTCGTTTGCTGGTGTGTTTTCTTGGATGTATAAACAAGCTTTGTCAATCACGTTTAAAAGTACTGTGCGTCAATGTACCATACAATCGAATATGAAGCCGAAATTGTTCATTTTGCAATTATTCTGTCACTAAACCAACTTCCTGCTCCTTTCCTCCACGAGCTTAATTATTTTATCATTAAGATGATAATTACAATTAATGATAATTAATCTTCGCTGATGTAAACAAAATCCAAATTGACTGAATGATAAACATATCGAAGTCAACAATTATATCTTTGAAAGTAATATTCTCTGTAGCTGTGAACAATCTCTTATAGGTTTCTCTCTTCCTATTTGGCAGAAGTGTTTCTTTCAAAGAACTTCCCAGATCAGCGTGGTCGATTGCTTACTGGAACTCAAGAATGATCCATCAGTAAAAAAGGAAGAAGCATTTACAAAAACATTCCTTCCTTTTGCACTATTCTGTCCTGTATATAATAATTTTTAAGATAGATTGACAATTGCATGAATGTTCCTTCCGCATAGTTTTTTGATACTCTTTCATCTGCTTCTCTGGCTAGCTTTCTGACATTAACCATTTGTTTTCGATCATCATTTGCTGCAATATTCGGAATACTAATATGTAACTACTCTCCTACAATGTTTTTCGTTGAAACACTCCCTGTAAATTTTTTCTTTTTGTAATTCCCATAGCGTCAATAAGTGACATCTTCCTTGTTTGTATGGTGAACTCCATGAAATCCACAGTGAATACAACATAGCGCAATAAAAATTTAACTTCAACTAAGCCATCATGACGGATTTACTAAAATTAACTAACAAGGCCATCACTGGGATTTCCCCTTCTACCCTCTTGTACTTAACACCGGACCTTTGGCTCTATTTAAAAGTGCTTTTTCTAAATCTAATTAGTGGGTTTCCAGAACTCTGACTTTCCGAGCAAATATTAAATTGTAACTCCTATTTCATATACTTTTATTCCGATGGTTCTGTTATAGGAACGAAAGTGCCAAATCTGATGCTTTGGAAACAATGTTAGGAACACCGTTCCACATTCGTGCCTCACCGTGCGTGAATCCTGCACTCCCCCAGTGTTTCCATCATCTCATCCCTTCCTCCCGTAAGTGCCCCAAGAAAGAGCGTAGCCAATAGTGGCCAGCCGTTCAGCAAGCTACGTTTCGAATCTTACCATAATAATTCAACCCAACCCAACCCAAGGGATTTTTTTAGTAGTGTTTAACGCCCGTTTTTACTACCGAGGCACCACATGCGGTGCACACTGATGGATGATACATGAAATGAAATGATATATTGGGAAAGGATATTCTTTTAGGTAGGAAACGTTCCAGGCCTAAGTTTAGGGTACCTCCCCGGCATTTGCCAGTTATGAGGACTGAGGAAAAAACTTCAATCAGGGAGAATGGTCCTGGCGGGATTCGAACCCCATATCTCCCGCTCACGAGTTCGCGCCTTAACGACCTCGGCCACCCATGGCGCTAATGCAAGAGGGGGGGGGGGAGTATGCCCCAACTTGATTGCACATTAAAATGTTTTAAAGCATACCTTTGACGGGTTTTAAAACATTCTTCCGAAGTCGTGAAGCTGATTTTCTTTAAACCCCTGAAGATATACGTACTCCCGTAATTTTCTGTTATTTTTGATGTTACCTGTAGCTGGTTTTGCAGCATTCAGGTCCGGTGACGTTAAACTTTGGACAACTATGCACAGGGCTAGCATGTACTTCTTTCTTTGTGGCGTTAATCATCATTCACTTTAAGTTTGTGCTAACATTTCACAGGCCTTTATGCTTTCAGGGCCCAAAAGTAATTACCGTGAACAGTTTTAAAGTAGCTAAGAGTTGAAATGGTTGTGGAGAAGGGGAGAGATGTATCTGAAGGCAAAATGGAGAGCTTGTAAATTGTGGAAGCTTGATGTGGTAGTTATGTCAGAACAGGGAGGGTTGAGGGGAAACAGGCAAGGCAATAAAATGAGCTTTACGTCCAGCGCAGTACGTTTGAAAAGTTAATTTGATTCTTGGGCCAGCAGTGGATAATATTGTCTATCATTCACATCTTGCAGGTGCTTTATGGAGCTTCAGACTTGTATGGGTAAAGCGGAGTTGTTCGTTTTATAGCAGTTTGTCTGATTAACTGTATTTAACTTAAAGCAAAGTCACATCAACATAATGGTATCTGCGCGCTTGAACACAAAAGTCTGAATCCAAAGCACGATTCGTGGAATTGAATTTTTTTCTGATGTGTGTTACTCCACCCGTTTCAAAATTCATGTGTTGAAATTTAACGAAGGTTAACAGAAAAATCTAAAAATATGGGAAAGAATGGGACACACTAATCTCTAGAAACATAGCTATAGAAGTCATCCTTATGGATAAAGTACAATTAAACCCGGAACATTGTGTAAAATAACATATCCCTCTTAGATGTTTTAAATCTATTACAGTAGCTCTGCCCCAAATTTCTCTCCTACAGTAATTTAATTGGAGTTCTATAATTGAGAGCAAGTGTCTTGGTGATGGTTTTAGGGAGCAGATACTGCTAAGTAATTGGACGACAGTGGCTACCAGAAGAAACATTTCGATAAGTGCTAACAAGTTAAGCATATTAAAAGCTTGTTTTGGCCAGCAAATGTAACGTTCCCACATCCAGGCCAAACTCTCTGGCAGCCTCCAGCAAGCCTTGGTAAGTTGGCAAGCCCAGCTGCCATTATTCAGTTCAAGCACTTAAATTTGGACTGAATGAATCCATTCACTGAACTGTTTCCATGAGCTACTTCTGATACTTTAATTTGAGAAACTGACGCAGCTAAACTTAAGGGGAAAACATTCAAATGATGCTGAGACGGGAAAAAAGTGTATTTCAAAAATTCGCAGCGTAAAAAATTATATGAAATTACTTTTAAGTAATTGCTTTCTGGTTAGTGTAAACATGCTATAAGAGTACATCTAATGATGGGTAAACCTTTTCCTTCTATACCTATGAAAATTTTCCTCTAAGAATAGTATTGCAGGAGTTGAACAGATAAAAAATTTGCACATATTTCAAAACGAATGATGCTAGTCACAACTTATCATGTATCAGATGTGGAGTATTTTTGGGAGATTATTAACCTCTACAAAAATGTTGTAAATGCCCTCCCGTCTGCATTAGACATAACTCAATACGTCGTTCATTGTGCAAAATCGTGGCATATTATCCACCATATGGTTCACAGATGAAGTGTGGTTCCATTTATGTGGTTAATAGAAATCCAGAACTCACATTATTGGACCGTCCAAAATCCACATGTTTCAGGAAGTACATTGTGCACCATTTAAAGTGGGGATTTGGTGCCAATATCCGCACAGAACGATGGGACAATATATATATATATATATATATATATATATATATATATATATATATATATATATTTGACCAAACTATGGACCTTCAGAGTATCGCAAATTTTTCATGCAGTTCTTTGAGCAGCTGGACATGTAGAGCTGGGTCACGGATACTTTCAACAAGATGGCGCTACCGACCTGTGGTAACGAGATATTTGACAACACCGACTTCTTTCTATGGGGCTACTTAACAGATACAGTTTACCGCACACATCCCCAGACATTGAACGATTTGAAGTACAACGTACACAGGAGATGATGATATTGGCAACAAAGTACACTAAAGAGCGGTCAATAATATGGAATGACGTGTTTGTGTTATGCCTTATGCAGAAGGGAGGGCATTTGCAACACTTTCTGTAGAGGTTATTAATCTCCCAAAGAGATTTTGAAATAAATAAATAAACGTGTTAGTTCTACATAAATCACTCTGCATTAGCTTTATCTAAGCAAGATAAACTCTGTTTACTACCAGTTTTAAAAAATGGCTACTAGGTGCGCAAAACGTAAACGTTCAACTTTTAAAGTTGTCCCAACGCAATAGGCTTTTTCCCCGAGATTTTCTACGCCGAAAGATGATTCCAAATTACAACTTATTTCATGTTAAATAGTTGCAGCTGTGGAAAAAGGTGAAGAAAACGACAAAATTGTTAAATTGAAGCAGAATAATTAATCGACCCGAAAATGTTGAAATTGAAGAGAAATAATTTTTATTATTGTTGCTTAATTTTGGAAAAAAATACAATAAAAGATTACATATATCAAATACATCCAGTTTTACTACTGCTATTGCAGAGTTTAGATCTTAAGTTTCTAGAATCTTAATAACTATAAATAAAACGCGTACGTGAGTAGCTAACTTCACAACAGAAAGAGTGAGAGAGAATGTAATGCGTCTATTTAAAAAAAAAAAAAATCTCTTCTTCTGTTTTTTGTGCAGCAAAGTAAATCGATGACGTGGTGGTTAAAGTCAGAAATCTGCAAAATCTAGCTTGTCTCTACAGAAATAATTATATACTTATATTTTTTGAAAACAATTTCACTCAGATTAATACGTGGATTAGGTCTACCCACATTTTTAATTTTCATTTTCTGCTGCAATGGTCATAAATAAAATGACTTAAAATGTAAACTTTGTATAGTGTTCACTATCTTTACATATAGAAATAATAGAATGGCGATTAGATCTTCAGTATTATAGCAACTCTGCACGTATTCATGTTACAACTGCACTTATCAATGAAGTCTCTGACTATTAACAGCACTGTTGGCAAATCATTAAAATTATCCTATTTCCAGTTCGGAATTCTCTCCCCCACCCAATCATTATTTAATGATTTAGTGCATTAGCGCAAACCATCAACCTTCTGGAGTAGCCGTTCCTGACCAAATGAAAACTACACAGCATTCAAGCAAAGAAAAAACGTGTTAACACAACAAAACTGAATTCACACAAACAGAAAATGATGAGCACTAATCATCTTACACTTTTACAGTTACAATAGTTGCTCAAAATGCCCATCATCGGCATCGATACATTTCTGAGTGAACTACTGATTCAGCAACGTTTGCGATAGTGTCCTCAGTGATTGCAGCACATGCCGTTTCAATTTCTTTCCGAAGTGTTGTCAGTGTAGCTGGTTTTCTACGGTATACAGCATCCTTAAGAGATCCTCATAGGTAGAAGTCCAACGGAGTTAGATCCGCAGAACGGTTCTGTTCTGTACTCACGTCTCCATTGCCTTCAACAACATTCTCGGTTTTCCAATACCAATTCATAATTGCTTTCCGTTGTTCAAAAGATAATCTTGGCTCCATTTTGCTGTAGCAAACGCTAGCATAACATCAATTTACAGAACATCATACGAAATCTTGACTTCATTTGTTCATTGTTGGTTTACCTGTCACGTAGGAACGCTATCACAATGTATGTGAGTCACATCTGTTTACAGACTACACATTACTGTTGTTTTTCGGTCCAATGTTGAAATATATTAAATAGATATCTACTGTGAAAGTGTGTGTACATTTTTTTTTTTTTTTTTTTTGGCATCCTCGGTATTTTTAATGTACAGGCTTGTGAATGTGGGCTCACTTGGTGGCTGAAATAAAGTGGCCAACGGGATTTTTAGTGCACAATGCAGACTAATGGATTATGTGAGCGTTCGTTTCATCTGGCAATTTGCGTGGGACATAAGAGATAGGCGGAAGTAAACCGCTTTGTTTATTTTAGAAATAATAGTTTTGGTTGATTTTTGTATTTGAATGTTAATAATCGTGTGTTACTTGCGTTGTTCCTTGTAATGTATAGCATTAGAATTAGCAGCACTGTAGTCTTTGTGCAAACCGAAGGACACTGGGCGAAAAGGCTATGGCTACTCATTTAAGTTCTTCCCCTCTTTTCCTATAATGCATTAACTTTGCTGGTTTTCTTGATGCCTTGCTAAATTGCAAGTAAATTACTATAATGTCGTTTCTTCCCGAGTTCCGAAGAAGAAAAGATAAGCGGATATAAGCATGAGGTGACGTTGTGGTATTTTTCAGGAACACTACGCTGGCTAAATTAGAGACCGGACTTTTTGCCAGCACACGTGTGGTCGCCTGGTATTCGAGACAGTTTCCCGGCTGCTGAGAAAGGTATATTGCCAGTTCAGAAGCTTTGAGAAAACTAAACAGTTCCTAACCTAGTTTATACTATAGGTCAACGATCGCAAGTACATTTGCATCAGACAGGCGCATTCAGGGATCTCAACGTAAACTCCTAAGACCAAGTTCATGAACCTTTGGAGCTACGAAAACTAAGTGAATTCCTCACCTGGTAGAGTGTTCTATATATAATTAATGAAATGAAATAAGATATGTGATATTAGGGGAAGAAAATTAGAATTCTTGCAATATATAAATAAAATATAAAGGAGAAAACACAGTTTTAGAATTATTATTATTGACATTACAAAATTAATATTATACTATTACTTAAATGAAATATATGAACACTGATAGACAAAGTTACACTGTGTGAGTATTTTTAAACCTGTTTAAATATAACATGATTATGATTTGAGGCTTTGGTATTATCTTTACATTCACCAAAATAGAGAAAATTAACAGAAAGTTTCGAGTTGCTTTGTGTATTTAAGATGGTGTTCATATGTTTCAATAAAACAAAAAATCTTACTGTTTAAAAATAATGATAATGCGCTAAGGAATTAAGTACAATAAGCAATTGAAATTTTCAATTTTCGTTGACTTTGGAATTTAATTTAAATGTTATGGTAATAAAAACTTAACGCAAACGTTTTTTGAATGTTATTGCAGAGCTCTCTTACATACCAATATAATTCTCAAGCATATATATGCCGAATTTTGTTGTGAAAAAACAAATATTGGTGCTGCTGGAACAATTTTTAAATTTTGCGTTTCAGGTAAACCTTCACTTCTGGTCGCCCTATGCCTTGACTCTCGGAAACTATTTTTATCGATTTATTTTAAAGAAATTTACTGATTTTTGTATTGGAGCCCCTAAATCTATTTTATATTTTTTAAAAAAGATTCTCTTTAGGTTAACCCCCATCCCCAATGGCCTAATTTTGCTGGTTAACGAACTCGAATCATTAATTGAGGTTATATGCCGAGTTTCGTTGAGAAATAACAAAAATTGAATTTTTGTTTTATATATTTGTATATGTATATGTGTATATATGTGTATACATATATTCGTTGTAGGTATTTTTAATGGTGTTTAACGTCCGTTTTTACTACTGATGCACCACAGGTGGTGAACACTGGTGATACATGAAATGAAATGATATATTGGGAAAGCGTGTGTGTGTGTGTGTGTGTGTGTGTTTTTTTTTTTTTTTTTTTTTTTTTTTTTTCCCAGGAAGCAAACTTTCCAGGCCTAATTTTAGGGTACCTCCCCGCCATTTGCCAGCTATGAGGCGTGAGGAATACCGAGAAAAAACTTCAGTCAGGGAGGACGGTCCTGGCGGGATTCGAACCCCAGACCCGCTCACGAGTTCGTAGGACAAAATTCATCACTCTGTTGTTAGGGCAGTTGTCGTAGATCAAAGAAGAAAAAGTTATTTCTTATGGCGTCCTAGTCACAGTTGCCTGTTCTTCCTCCTTTCATGTACGAATTCCAAAACTTTTTCTTTAATGTATGGATGTCTTCGTTTACAAGGACCAGTGAATTTCTTCCTATAGCAAATAATGCCAACTGCTGTTGCCACCACAAGCGAATGTTGCTCTCACCTACATTTGAACTTTCTTCTTGCCTTTCTGTTACCATTTTTTTTTTCAGCGTAAAGAATTACTTTACTCTTGAAAGTAGCATCTTATGACATTCTCTGTTTTCCCTCCATTTCGTGACTGCCTGCTATTCAAACGCTCTAAGTAATAATAGAGCCAACAATAAATGTAACGAAGTCGAGAATTGCAACAATGCATTATAACGTAATAAACGATAAATTGGAGTGAAGGAACCGGCGAACTACGGAAGGTATTTGCACTCGAATCTAATGCGCACCACAATTTTGAATACTATATTTGGACAAAAAGGTGCGCATTAGATTCGCATAAATACGGCATTGGCAGTTTTCTCGGCCATTATTACTAAATACTAGTAAATTCGTTCTTGGATAAAAGCCGGGCGGAGTAATCCAACAGTTCTTATATTAAAGTTTTAATGTTTTGTTGCAATAAGTACAGATTTTCAAGAGTAACTTATTAACTAACGAATATTTGCTTCCTAAACCCAAGATCGCGGATTCAAACCCGGCCAGGATCGACGGATTTTCTCGGGCGTAAAAATCCTAAATATGGCCTTCGGAAGGGAAGTAAAGCCGTGGGTCCCGTGTCATACATTTACGGCATGATAAAGAACATCAAGCCTGAAAGAAGAGGCCTGTGAGCAAAATTTGTCGGCCGTTTCACGCCCTTAATTGAATGGGACGCTGATGACCTGAGATGTTAAAGAGCGCCCGTTAAAAAAAAAGAAAGAAAAAGAAAAAAAAAGAAAAATCTAAGCAAAGCTTAATGGATGACCGCAGCAAGTTAACCAGATAAGACTTTGATAGCATGGAAGCTATGCCACTTTGAAAGGGCTGCGTGGTTGGATAAGAAATGAGAATAAAGAGTGTGATGTAAGTACAGGAAACGTGGGAAACCAAGGAAATTAGTGATGTATAGAACAGAGCGTGAGAGAAAGGCAGCAGAGATGGCGTGTAGTGTGGCTGTGTATGGCAGGTAATAAAAGCTCTGGTGAAGTGCTTGGTTGCGTTTTAAGATACGCAAGAATATGATATATGGACAGCTTTAAATACTCTTTGTAAAACGTTGCAAATTGAAATTATTTATTTTAATTTACTGGTTTGTTGTCATTTTTTAAAATAAGACAAGTACATTTATGAAATTGGACAAAACAAATGTAGCATTTCAACGTCTTTGTTATAGCAGCATGACCCCCAAGGGAAAAGACACAAGGGAGAGATAACATGGAAATTCGTTATGAATAAAACTGAAATTGAAAGAAATATCTGCGGCTTTATGGTTCAGTGAATTTGGCGGAATTTCTCCGGAAGAGCAGGACCATTATTGTAGACGCGCAGGGCAAGATCACGGAATGTGTTTCCCTAATCAGGACATGGCACAAACTCAGGTATCAAAGGCAGTGAATGATTCAACATTGTCGCCTCATGTGGGTGCAGCAGTGTACTGTTCCAACACTCCAAAAGCAGATTTGGTTTTTATTTTCCCTTTGACGAACTTTGGCTTAGATAGGAAAGGGGTCGGTAAAACATTAGGAAATTATAGGGCTTACGTTGATTTTGTTTCTGTGCTAATTTAAATCTTTTCCCTCTACTCTACTCACTTTTACACAAAAAAATATATGATAACCGTCTAATTCTTGGATATCAAGAAAAACTAACACATAAACACAAAGCCACTCAAGTTTTCTCACTGAATGAAAAATATTACCTTCAGGATGGTGGTAGCAATGATTAATTTAAGGACATACATGGGCTGTTCAAAAGAAAATGGAAGATAAAAGAAGGCTTTGCAGCGCAGCAACCAACTTTAAAACAAGAATAACTTTCAGTTAAGGACGTCCATTTCGGTTAAAAAAGTCCTCCAGCATCACAAAAAAAAAAAAAAAAAAAAAATCTGAACTGGGCAAACTTGTGACGCATTAACTTCAAACTAAACCAGCTAGCTTAGATAGGAAAGAAAAAAAATCAGATGGGGGAAGAGGAGGAAGAGGTGAAAGAAGAAGAAGAAGAGGGGGAGGAGGGGGAGGAATAGTTAAGGAATCTAAAATATTTTGGGCTTTAAAAAATGTATGAACAAGATGTTATTTAATACGCAAGTGGCCACAAACAGTTTCGGGACAAAATGGCGGGTACACTAGATAGGAAAGAAAAGATTCTTTTATGATGGAATCAAACGCTTAAAGGCTTTTGGCATGGCTAAAATATATCTTACAAATTAGAGGGTATCCACAATATCTTTAAAAAAAAAAAAAAAAAAAAAAAAAAAAAAAAAAAAAAAAAAAGAGAGTGTTCTGAGCTTGTATAAATAGAAAGTGTTATTAAAGGAAAGGGAAGAAGATACAAAATCCTGTAAATAAAGGACACATACAGTGATTTTCTCTGACTCAGATTTATTTTAATGTCAATAAAGCTTACTTTTCAGCAAAGAAAATTGTATACATTTATTGTTCACAGATGTCTAACAGTATTGACTTTTAAAGGAATTTCGTCCAAATAGCTGTGCATACTGGCCAAAATAAAACAAGTATGATCTTAATATTTGAACTTAAAAAAAAATGGAAAATGTGCAATAAGATAAAAAATGTTATTCAATGATCAAGTGTTCCATTACAACTAATCAACTTTTTAATTTAGGTATTAGCAGATACCAATATGTTGAAACATAAATATCACCATTTCAAAGACTATGTAGCACGATAAAATGATGAAAGTGATGACGGCCCATTGCATTATGGTGTCTAGTGCTGAATCCTAACGATTTTTTAAAATAGTGTTTAACACTCGTTTTTACTATTGAGACACCATAGGCGGTGGACACTGATAATATGAAATGAAAATATATATTGGGAAAGGCTTTTCGAGGAAGGAAATGTTCCAGACCTAAGTTTATGGTACCTCCCCGGCATTTGCCATTTATGTGGACTGAGGAAAATCTGGAGGGGGGGGAAAAAGTCAAGGAGGACGGTCCTGGTGGGAATGGAACCCCAAACCTCCCGCTCACGAGTCCGCGCCTTAACAACCTCGGCCACCCGTGGCGGTGAATGCCAACGAAGAACTATCAATATAGCATGGGCAAAATGCCATACTAAATTAAATCAGAATCTTTTAATCGTGTTTTAAGAACGGACAATGCCCTCTGTATTACAATCCAAGAAATGGAAAAAGAAGTGGAGGGCTATGGGGAAGCCAACTTAAATAAATTAGAGCCGGGACGGGTCACATGAACCAACCCTTAAGGCTAGGTGATCAAAAGCTGTTAGCTGAAAAAAAGGAACTGAACCTCAAAGGTAACCCCCTTTTTTTTTTATTTATTTATGGACGCTCTTTAACATCTCAGGTCATCAGCGTCCCATTCAACTCAGGGCGTGAAACGGCCGACAGATTTTGCTCAGAGGCCTCTCTTTCAGGCTTGAGGTTCTTTATTGTGCCGTAAATGTACGACACGGGACCCACGGCTTTACTTCCCTTCCGAAGAAAGCCATACTTAGGATTTTTACGCCCGAAAAATCCATCAGTCCTGGCCGGGTTCAAACCCGCGTTCCTGGGTGTAGGAGGCAAGTATGGTAACCACTACACCACCAGGACCGACCCAAAGGTAACTAAAAATATATAAACTTGTAAGTAAGAAATCGTATGGTTAAACATATGCGGGTTCCTACACTTCTATTCTTCTAGGTGGGGACTATTTCTGTGCTGCATTCTGAAAACTAAATTTAGCTCAGCTAAATATACAGCGTGCCCTTACATAGCCGACAAATGAAAGGGATATGACTGATAAATAACAACTTATTAACGAAATGTAACACAATTTGATACATTAAGAATTGCAGTTTGCACGTTAGATACCAAGCCTATTATCAACCTCTGTCCAGATTCAATAGCGACATTTTTGAACCGCAAGGTGGATTCTGCACTTCAAACCATCTAGTCAGCCACTGGTGTTCCAAGCGTGTTTGATCTGGTTACCACGGTGACCAAGCTAGTATCAGTTTTTCTACCAATCTATTGTCTTAGAAAGTATCATTGATGGAACTGCGCACCTGCCATTCGAAATGAGGAGGGGCGCCGTCCTGCCGATATGGTTCCAGCAGGAAGCTATGACACAACATGGAACTCAGTCACGTCTAGATGTGTTTAATTTGATTTGATTTATTTAGCGACGCTCTTTAACATATCAAGTCATCAGCGTCCCATTCTATTCAGCGTGAAACGGCCGATAAATTTTGCTCAGAGGCCTCTTCTTTCAGGCTTGAGGTTCTTTTTCGTGCCGTAAATGTACGACACGGAACCCGCGGCTTTACTTCCCTTCCGAAGGAAGTCATACTTAGGATTTTTACGCCCGAAGAAAATCCATCGATCTTG
This sequence comes from Metallyticus violacea, assembly GCA_030762175.1. Classification (NCBI taxonomy): domain Eukaryota; kingdom Metazoa; phylum Arthropoda; class Insecta; order Mantodea; family Metallyticidae; genus Metallyticus; species Metallyticus violacea. Next base: position 59,699,697 of record CM060831.1, read on the forward strand.
GCCAGGTTTGAACCCGCGTTCTTAGGTTTAGAAGGCTAGTATGAAAACCACTACACCACCAGGACAGACTAGATGTGTTTAAGCAGTCACTGTAATCCGTCATAAAGCAGCACCAGACTTTAATTTTGGGCGAGTCGTTAGTGTTCAAACACAATATGCAGTTTCGCTCTTTCCCGGATTCTCTTTTCAGACTCTACATGATTCAAGAATGAACTGTCTTCGTCATTTTTGTCTAAGCCACTCGCAACAATATAAGCAAGACCTATGTCTTTATTGCGGGGCTCGATCTTCTGTATTATTGGAATTTTGTATGACCGCAAACGCAGTCTTTTGTTCACGAACCATACTGTGAGGAGGCTTTACGTATTGATTTTCTTGGGCGTATAAAGCTTTCAGTGATATCTTCAGAACGCTTATCAGTTTTCTGCAACAAGCTTCTTGATTGCTTGAACTTTGTATCCCAGGCCATTATTTTTTATAATCATGAGTGGGATCGTTTCTTTGAAGGTTGTGTTCTTCATAAAACAGGCTTTATTTCTGTTAACCAAAGAACGCCATACATTCTGCTTAATCGTCCACACAACTCTAGCTTACAGAATGAATCGTTGATTATTTATTTAATCAATTTCTGTCTCTAAGCTTCATAACATATATAGCAACTGTTATATAAACTGCAAGATTTGCACTACCAAGCCTAGGTACATTTTAAGCAGAATGCGCTGATATTTAATTTCATTATACGTACAGGTATTAAATACCGCTTAGAGCTTTCTGAACTGGGGCTATGTTTTAAAGTAAATTTGGGGAATTTTCATCGGCAGTGTGGACGGAAAGCGAAAGATATTTGTATTGAGTGTGACAAAATTCGTCTTATTTTCCATATGAATGCTCAGTGTATGGAGTACAGGAACCTGTAGATGAAAAATTTGTCATTTGAAGATGAATGAACAGAATTAAATACTCCAAAAACGTTCGGTCATATTCTTTAAAAACAATTGACAAGTATGAGATCGAAATAACACCTTTTAGTAGGATTGATTTTGATTCACCGATCGAAAACTAATCAATCTTCAGTTACAAAGTCGTTCGTTCTTCCCTAACAGCCTTCACAACAATTCTTCAGCTGTTTGTATCCTAAAATGGGTCCACAGTTCTTTGTTCAACCTAGTTGGAAGCATCATTTTGAAATTGAGCTTAATTTTAAGTTCAAAGACTTAAGGAATGCAAAAGCTGCGGGATGATAAATGCGTTATCTTTCCTGCATTGACATGAGCACTCAAATTGGTGGGTATGCGGTCACACCTATGAGAATATAGGTAGAAGATAAAGTATGGTGGTTATGAGTGGAATATAAATGTGGAAGGACTACAACTCGAGAACTATTTTATTCTTTTAAACGTGTTTTTTTTAAGTTTTCTTATATGCTAGGATTCTACCAGCTAGAATTATGTACAAGGTGATAGAATTCATTTAATAGCAACAAAATCTGCATCTACCTATGTTCAAAATCATTTGATTTCGGCCCAAAATGCGAGGAAAATTTTTCGGGTACAACCACGCTTATCTTCTTTGGAAAAATAAAACCTGGGTCTCTGTGCTCGAGCCAACTTAAGTGCGGGACATACCCTTCCGCAATTCCGAGTATCTAGTGTAATCACTTTCGTCTAAACAGTAGCATTGCCACGAAATACTTAATTTTCCAGCGTTGCTAATGTTAACTTTTATACATCAAAGATGGATCAGAAACTATGAATACTTCCTGTTTCCCATGTTATTTAGACTTTCTGAGAGCGCTTTTAATTAATTCATTTACATCCGATCTTTGTTAGCAGTAAATATATACTGAAAGAGATCGCAAAGTCGTGATAACGTTGTTTTCTTAAGCGAACTTGATATCTCATCCCTGAGTTGTATCTTATCAACGTAACATCCTAGGTCCTGTTTCACAAAAGTATGGTCTAATACATTACAAGTGTACGGACTGGTAACTTGTAGTTATTAGCAAAACCATAAAGATTTCTGCTGCACTTGTACTTTACTACTCCATACAAATCTACAAGTGAATTTTCTGTAGTTCTGTATTAGCGGGCACTGGTAGTTCGTATAACTTTCTCTACAAGTGTAGGAACATTGGTAACTTCAAATACAGGCACAACCTTTATATCTTTTTAATGATTTTGAGAACCAGTTGACCCAAAAATATTAGCGAAAGTGATGATAATGATGAGTATGAATATGTGTAAAGAAAGAATAAGCAAGTATTTGTGTACAATGATAAAGTTAGGTCAAAAGTAATTAAAGTACAGCTAATGATTGATATAGACGTTTCCTGTTCCAAATGCATATTTCAGACCAGCAGCTTAGTAAATGTATTTTAAGTTCTTACTAATTGCCATGAAAATAATTTCTTTTCATTCTCTTTTAGAATAATTTTCCAAGTTTTTTGCTTATGAGAACGTGATCGTTAAGCAATATGAACAAATAAATATAAAGGATCAAATGAACTAATAAAATAACCCCAAGAGCAATCGGCAAGCGATTCTTCTGCCATCTCTCGACGGCTGAAATTTATGCTCCTAAATGTTGGATCGTCGTCTCAAAGTGAATTATTACGCTTGAATTTCTAAAATATGTAATAAAAGTATTTAATTTATTATTATGTCTGAGAAAAAAACAAGACCCATTTTACAGAAATGACAATGATACGCTCCCTGCATTAAAAATCCCTAAAGAGTGGACATAACCTAATTCAAGGTATGGCAAACAGCTGTTCCTCCATTTTGCTCTTATATGACGTCACTTGTAACTTTTTACTAATACTTTACAAGTGTTGCACTTCTATCGTGGAACAGAAAGTTACAAGACAATACTTTACAAGGACGTGCACTAATACACTTGTATGTATTAGACCATACTTTTGTGAAACAGGACCCAGGTGGTGTAGAGATAATCGTGCTTTCCTCGTAAACTCAAGATCGAGGGTCCAATCCCAGCCATTTTCGGATGTAAAAATCCTAAGCATGGCTTCCTTCGTAAGGGAAGTGAAGACGTGGGTACCGTGTCGTAGATTTACGGCACCTAAAAGAACCTCAAGCCTGAAAGAAGTGGCCTCTGAAAAAATTTATCGGCCGTTTCACGCCCTGAATTGAACGAGACGCTGATAACTTGAGATATTAATGAGTGTCCGTCAATAAACCAAATCAACAACTTAATATGAAACAAGTATCTGGTTTACTAATCTATTTAAGGTCTCTAATGTTGTCCCGTATTTAATAAAATCTGTGCTAACATTTCCCAAAATTAAGAGAAACATCTCAATAAAACAGCGTTTTCTGTTACATAATAGCTGTTCTTTTGGGATTTACCGCTCAAATGACATTGTTAATTGTTCATAGCACATAGAGCTGTTAGCTGAGTACCTTTTTAAAGTTATTTCTCATTTAACTTGAGGGTGCGAGCTCCAGCCAGACGGATAGGATTTTCCGGGAGGTCATTTTTACACAGTTGTAATTATTTTTATTCATAGCCCCGAAACCTGTGGCAAATGTTTTTTACCGTTTTCTTAATAAAGACTATAGTAGAAACCTGATACCTGTTGTTAATATTCGCCTTAATGGTAATGTCGTTTCTATAGAACGATAAATATTTCCATATCAAAACTGACGCATTGCGAAGGTATGACAATTGACTTTTGCTGCTGAAGGCACCTTCAAAATCTCGTTTATTATATAGGTATTTTTGATCGCGGGGATCACTGCGCAAATAATACGGTATCAAAGGAAGGTAACACGGGTTTCGTGCATGTCTGCCTATCATCTGTTCCGAAAGAAACCCGTGATCAAGGTTTTGGACTATTTCTTGGTTTATTTGAAGCTGTGGCGTGTGGCACGGCAGCGATAATAGGGAACTGCATTGCTTTACGGCAGCAGTAGTTTCACACTGTGTTAGTGGAAAGAGTTCTGATAGGAGAAAGCTTTCTTATGTTTTTATGGCAATAGGCGTCTGGTTCACGTGCAAATCACTCTTTGTGACTATTTTAGCATTAGACGCTGTTTCCGAACATATTTTTGAAACCGAGAATCCTTCTACTCTATTTAAGTATCAGTTTACAGCAATGACACACTGCAGACCGCCACGGGTGCCCAAGGTCGTTAAGGTGCGGACTCGTGAGTGGGAGGTCTGGGGTTCGAATCCTGTCAGGACCGTCCTCCCTGACTGAGCTTTTCCTGGTTTTCCTCAGTCATAAATGGCAAATGCCGGGGAGGTACCCTAAACTTAGGCATGGAACGTTTCCTTCCTTAAAAAAATCCTTTCCCAACATAACATTTCATCTTATGTATATCAGCGTCCACCGCCTGTGGTGCCTCAGTAGTAAAAACGGGCGTTAAACACCATAAAAAGCCAAAAATACTCAGACATAATGATAATTTAAATACTTTATTATGCATTTATCGATATTAAAGCGTAATAATGAACGGTCCCATAAAGCTACATTTAAGAACATCAATTTCAGCCGTCGAGAGCTGGCAGAAGAATCGAGCTTCCCGATTACGCTCATTATTTGACTCTTTATATTTATTTATATTGCTTGACAATCACGTTCTCATAAAATAAAATAAAAAAAAACTGGGAACATTGTGCCAAAAGAAATTATTTTAAAAATAATGAAGAATGAAAAATTATTACATTTTGTGACAAGCAGCAAGAACCTTAAAAATACAAATGAAAAGAAATTATTTTCGTGGCATGTGGCAAAATAATAAAAATACCTTAACCAAGATACTGAACTGAAATATGCATTTGAAACAGTAAACGTCAATATCAGTAATAAGTGCACCTAACCTAACTTTATCATTATACACAAATACTTATTAATTTTTCTTCATACATATTCCTACTCACGTAATATTTAGCACATTTGGGTCAGCTGGCTCCCAAATCATTAAAAAGATAATAAATGTTGTGCTATTATTTAAAGTTACCAATATTTCTCCACTATTAGAGAAATTTATACAAATTACCAGTGCCTGACTAATACTAAAACTTATGTAGAACAGAACAACGAAAAATCACTTGTACACATGTAAATATGGAGTTGTAAAGTACAAGAGTAGCAGAAACCTTTGTGGAACAGAATTTCACTAATAACTACAAGTTACAAGTTCATACACTTGTAATGTATTAGACCATACTTTTGTAGAACAGGGCCCAGGTATATCGTGGCAGAGTGTTACTGTTTAGACGAAAGCGATAAGACAAGACACTGGGAACTTAATGGATAGAGCGAGGTTATTAAGGTTTGGCCCTCACTTATTTTAAATATGCAGTAACATCTCCACTTCTGATCATAAACTTCGAGCTTTGAGGTTATGTAAACTTAGATAGGAGAAGTTCGGAGTTTTGGGCGGTAAACTAAAGCTCCATGGTTACAGTTTTGGCGCTCTTCGGGTTTCTACTTAGTTTTGCATGAGATTAAATTGTCATAGAACATGAATTATGTATATATTAAGCTTGTTATATTTTTTAAAAATAATGATCAGCGCAACATACGAGCTACACAAGAATTTTGGCGGAGCTCGAAGCAAGCACGTTTTACAGGAGTTACAAAGGTGCATTATAATATAAATATAGCCTGTCTCCTAGTGTTTTGTCTGGCAGTTCTCGCCAAAGATAACAGCACAAATTCATAAACGAATAAATGAACAACTTAATTACAGCTGAATAATTCATCAGCGGGCCTTCTTGTTACTAGGCTAGTGATGGAAACACTTTAACATTCGCAAAGGACCGACTCGGTTTGTGAACACGCTCCCAAGCCGAGGCCTACAATTATCTTCACGCAACTGGGAGCCTTGTTGTGGTTTCTCTAACGCGGCTTTAAGGTCGTGTATAATCAGGACCACGCACAAGGTGCTCCAACATTTTCCTCCGGAGCTCCTCCAAGGCAATTTGTGCGAACTTTCTTTTCCCGGTAAGTGCAGCGGTTTCAGTTTTCCGACTCAGCATCGAATTTAATGGCAAAATGAACTTAAAAGCGCTACATGGCACCAAGTCGGGTCCAGTCCAATCCCGTTAACGTTACACACCTTGTGTCGTTTTGTGTGATGCATCATGAAAAATGTGCATTTTGTACCTTTGTAGATTTAATGAAGCAATCGTTTCTTAGTCAACCGAAATTTTAATGTTTTCTAATGTACGGTTGTTGAAAGAACTCTGTTCTCTAAACTTTGTAGGAGCTCTGTGTTTAGAAACTACGCTAATTTCTTACTGAATACTGTTGAGAAACGTTTCTTCTTTTATGCACTCCGGTCTTCAACTTCTTACTTTTCTTTTAAATTATTTTTGAGAAATGGAGTAGCGAGTATTTGAAAATCAAATGTGAAAAAATATGCACAAAATTCTTAAAAAACTTTTGTAGAATTCTTCCACAAATAATTTGCTTTATATGTCAGGGAAAAGGGGTGGTTATGTGATACTGCTTTCTTCTCCGATTCATTCATAAAAAATTACACCTCCATTACCTTTTATAGTTTTAGAATTGGTTAGTACCACAAATATTGATTTATTTTGTGAACATTACAGATTTACCAATTACGATATCTATTCACTTAATCAGATACAATCCTTACAATAAGACAATGAAAAAATAAAACAAAATACAATAAATCAAATGTGGCAAAAAAGTTACATAAACAAATAGAACCAAAACGAAACAAAAATAAATGGTAATATTGGTACATAAGTTAATAAATGTATGTTTTGTAATAAATTATCACAGGATAAAGCGAAAGTACACAGATTCATATTGAATATATCAATAGTTAAATTATGTAATTTATTATATAATGTTGGCATTCTAAGCACAGGAAAATATTTATACGTATCAGTATTAACCCTTGGAATAAAAGGGTATTACGAAATCGGTTTGGTATGATATGTTTGTGTGTGTGTGTGTGTGTGTGTGTGTGTGTATTAAATGCTCTATCATAGTTATTGTTTCATTTTCCAAATATTTCAAATGTTTAACTTTTTCTGTTACATTATTATTAAGCATAATTTTGGATCGCTTTTGATATTTTTCCTTTTAAAGGAATATTTTTCTTTTTTCAAAATATAATGTCACGGAAAAAAACTAATGAAAAGAAATGATATCTAAAAAAAAAATATATATAGTTATTTAGTTATGGTTTCCACCTTTAGAAAGAGAAATTCAAAGTTTTGTTTACACTGTAATAAACCTCGATATAAGGGCCGTTTATAGCAGATGGCGATTTCTAGCTATACGCGTGCAAAATATCTCAGTGTAATTTACTCTCACGGTTTACGCCGTTCCGTTTGAAAGCTCTTCAGCCAGCTACTTCTCGTATACGGGTCAAATTTTTCAATTGCGATGAAAAGAAACTTCAATAGCAAAGAAATGACTCACAGCAATATCTTGCAAAGGTCAACAACCCAAAAGCAGCAGAAACAAAAATATATGCATACGTTTAGCCCTCTTACAGTGAATCTAACAATAATTTTTTAGTTTCTCTTTCTAAAAATATAAATAGCGAAACGAAAACGCACTAATTTAATTAAAAAATAGAAGAAACAAAAGTGGGAGAAACAAAGGTATTTGCATAGATTTCAGCGGAACTTTTTGAGTTTCTCTTTGTGAACGTGTAAATAGCAAGGCAATAAATGTGTTAGCTTCTGAGTTATGGTACTTTTTTACAAGTTTTTTCCCCGGGCATTATATATATTATCTTGGTACTAGGATCACTAAGAAAGTTTTGAGATGAGGAAAAGTGAATGTTAACCTACTTAAAAGGAATGTGGCTTGCACGTAAAACGGTACCGAGTAGCGACTCTCCCCACACCCGCATTCCAGAGTCTAAGAGTAAACAAACCTTCCCGTGCACAGTCAGCCAGTCGTTACGATGGAGCTGGAGAGAGAGCATTTTCGCGTTATTATTCTTTATGATTTCAATAGTGGTTTAAATGAGTCCCATAGCTTGAACACTTTCAGGACCTTCCACCATCTAGGGCAATAGTTTTCCGCTGGTTTACGGAATGAAAAGAGGCCGAACTTAACTGGTAGAGAGAGAAATGGGCGTCCTGCAACATTGTCGCGGTAGAAAAATGACACGCGAAAACAATCAAGGACATCGAGGCAGCCTTCCAGATTGGATCGGCAGCAGTATCAAAAATCCTGCACCATCATCTTCATGTCAGGAAGGTTTCCTCCCATTGGGTGCACCCACATCGAATGACGTGAAAAAATGCTGCAGAGATTCGACGCAGGGAGCTCGAGGCGTGTTTCTGAAGTCATCGCGGGCAATGAAACGTGTATTTATCAATTTTATCCGGAGATCAAACGACAATCGGCAGTTTGGATCTTTCTAGATGACGAACCACCAACGAAAATGAAGAGGGGCCGAAGTGCTGGGAAGAAAATGGTGGCCACAATTCTTCTGGAGGAGCAAAGGATTACTGCTCAGTAGTACACTACAGTCTGCCTGCTGACAGTTTTTAACGAACTCCGAGAATTCCGTCTGCTCACACGGCTAACATAACCATCCAGCATCTGAGTCCATAGAGATCAGGCTCACACTCATCCTCCCTACTGTCCTGACTTGACTCCATGCGATTATTTTCTCTTGCCAGTGGTAAAAAAAAATCGCATGCGGGTAAAGCAAGTTTTCAGTTCTGAAAATTCTATGGCTGCATATGAAAGTAAACGTTTAATCTTTGAGAAAGTGCTTTGATAACTGGTTTTTCAGGCTGAGTAAGTATATAGTATGTGGTGGAGGGTACTTTGAGAAGATTCAACGGTCGGAATGAGTCTTTCCACTCCCAATTTGAAATGTCTCAAAACTTTCGTAGTAGCCCTTGTATTATTGAACCATTTGTGTTTAATATTTGCCTTTTAAATTATTATTATTATTATTATTATTATTATTATTATTATTATTTGCCATGATATAAGTACAATAATTTTTTGTGGTAGTTTTTCTTTATGGTAATACAGTACTCGCTCCTTAAATGTGCTTTATTACTTTGATTACCTCAAATTATTGTAACTTTTTGTGGGAGAACGTATTCATTAATTGTCATTTGTTTTATTTGCAGGTACGTGGTGTTTGTCTTCAACAGTGGCCTAGTTTCTGGCGTGTACTTTCAATAGTAAGTTTTTGATTACGTTTGAGATATTCCCTGTCACTACATAATTGTTAAAGTCCTTCAGTTCCCATTTTATCATTCAGTTAATTCTAAACCACTCTCATATTCAGTGAAATTTTAATGCACTTTGGAATGAAACAGAACTTAACGATAGCTTCTCGCATATAAATCGTTCAACTGAAACATTTGTGTACAGGCTTACTCGTGGTCTTAGATTCTTCAACAGAGGTACTTTAATATTCTCAATGCAAGGAAACATTGCCGTGTTGTTATGAAATGCGATTTTTCCTTTCTTTCTTAGATTAAGAATTAACACCCGCTTCCGTATCGGAAATTTAGGCGCTCTTTTAATATTTGTATATTCGTTAGCCTTTTTTTTTTCTAGGTCTTTATGTAAGCTTCTTTCAGCAACTTTACCTTATGATGAAATTTTATTTATCATTTTGTTTACTGTCTTTAATTCCGCCGACAAGCGAATGTTACATTTTATTAAATTTATAAAGTTATGTTAATTAATTTTATGTCCTTAGGCTTCGTTGTTAGGTTCTCGTTCTGGATGATTGAGAAGTTTGTAGAATATATTTGTTTTATTATGCTAGATCTCAAAAGGGGGTAATGTTTACTTTGTTGTTATTTATCATAGTTTCATGTTTTAATGAACATATGTTTAATGAAATTTTCATAGGTAAACTCTGTATTTTATATTTTGACCAATCATCAACAGAGAGCATGCTTATTTGTGTTAAATACATCAGCCTGTAACATCAAACTAAAATTGTGTATATTAGTGAATAGTGCTGAAAATGCATTATCAACACACCATACATTTCAACTATTGTAGAATTACAAATTTGCATAGCAAGCAATTAATAGCAGAATAACTGATAGTGGTTGCCTTACATCCACAAGGCAAAGGAAACGTTGACATAGCGGGCTTGAAATGTGACGGCCCCCAAATCCCCAGAGAAAAGCGAAATGAATAGCTCACAGGCGAAATAAGACTGTCGTGTGTCTTTCAACTAGCACTCTGGGTGATGATATGGTTGGTAATCAAGGTCAGCCATACGAGTACAAGGCAGTGGAGAAGCGTCTGTAGTGCTGTTCATTTGTGAGTCGTGTTCCATTTTATTACAGAATGAAGAGTTTTTCATTTGTTGCAATGTTATAAAACATAAATCACCTCTTCTGCATTATAGAGCATTTTCAAAAAAACGCTGATTTTCAGAAACTATTTTTCTAGTTTTATTTAAATGGTATATACCGAGTTTCATTGTGAAAAAATAAATATATATTAGGATCGCTAAAGTGATTTTTAAATGTTAGGTTTCAGGTAAACCCCCATTCCTAATAATCTAATTTCGCTGATTTTCAGCAACTATTATTTTCTTATTTTATTTCAATATCATATGCTGAGTTTCCTTGAGAAAAAACAAAAATCGCCACCTCTAGAGCATTGACGCGCGCATATCGCTTTAGGTTAACCCCCACTCCTAATAACTTTTTTTTTTTTAACCTTTTATTTATATTTTAATTATGGATACTGTTTAATAAGTCATCAGCGTTTCATTAAATTCTGGGCGTGAAACGGCAGACAAATTTTGCTCAGAGGCTACCTCTTGATGAATCATTTGATAATTGTTCTTTATATGTAGTTTCGTTGAGAAAAAACTAAAATTGCGGCCGCTAGAGCGTTAGCATACATAGACATATAAATTATAATTAATACAAATTTTTTTCGTCATTATTTGTACCTAGTAAGTAGGACCGATGGAGATTTATAGATGTGTTTCAAAAATCTTTTCATGGGCTCGACTGCAATAGCTACATCCCTTTGGAATTCTGACTTTTAACAGAAGATGCCTGATTAGAGCGTTCGGCACGAAGGTCTAAGTTTAACAAACACAAGGCAACTGTGAATTAGCATATGAAACGACAAAATTACTGAAATTTTGGCTAAACAAAACACAGAAGTGCAAGCGTTAAAAGACAGGAACCCACAGAGGAGAATACAGTTTTGCACCTAGTTTCTCAAGTCCGGACGTGGCGGATACATAAACCCACAATTAGCACTATTCAGTGACGAGGCGTGGTTTCACGTGCATGGACGAGTTAGCACGCAAAAGAATCGCTACTGGGCACCACAAAACCAAAGACTCGGACGTGAAAGATGTGTGCGCGTTCTACTACCAACATGGGACTGGGGTGTGCTTGCTATAGCGAGCCCAGTTAAACTGATGATCGAATAGAAAGCTGTAATAAAATGCGCATGGCATTCCATTAATAACACAGTCATTTTTTTATCCGCGGTCCATATAATACACAGAATAATAAAAGTATTCATTATAAAAATGCAATTTACAAAACGGCAAAGTGAACAAATGTAATACAATGCAATCAGTAATGATTTCCCCCGCGGCGTGAGATTTTCCTAAGTGCGAACCCACCTCGTTTACCGCGCCTTGGAGGGGGTAGCAAGCCTGCTTACTTACTTGTTGACCTTTATGACTGTCGTAGTTCATAGCGCAGCTGTTCCCGGGTGTGTGTTATGTTGATAGCTTCTTAATTCAACAATTTACAGAAAGTGTATATGCCTCGTGTGTTTACAATTGCACAGCATGTTTTTATGTACTGTTCATATGTGTTATAATTCAGCGGTAAAAGAATACTAGCAGCATTTTTAAGCATACAGTTGATTCTGTTACTAACGTGAATTCCACACTGGCCGCTTTTTTCGGAGAATTAGCCGACAGGGACCGTGATCTGCATTTATTCAACCGGACTCTGCCACTACCACACTGCGAATAATTCCCTAAGAGCTATTCACATTTAGAATTTAGAATTATTAGAAAGGGTTTGTGGCCCCCTTGGTACCCGCTTTAACAGCATGCGTTTATAATCTCAGGGTAATTTTTAAAATGCCTCGTACAAGACGAACCCACACATCATACAAGAATTCAAAGATAACATTCTTCAGTAAATTGTCCGGGTTTTCCAAAATTAACAACAGCCAGTGATGAATAATTTCCTGAAGAGATGTCAATAAATATGTAGAGAATGAGGGCGGGCAGTTTCAACATCTCATTTGACAATTTGGTAAGCAATGATACTCTTAAATAGCTTTGTCTTTGTGGTTGGTTTGTTTTATTGATTTACCCTCTATCTACCGCCACGGGTGGCCGAGGTCGTTAAGGCGCGGACTCGTGAGCGGAAGTTCTGGGGTTCGAATCTCGCCAGGACTGCCCTATCTGGCTGAGGTTTTTTTCAAGTTTTCCTCAATCCTCATAAATGGCAAATGCCGGAGAGGTACCCAAACTTAGGCCCTCCTAATATAAAAAAATCCTTTCCCACTTAATCATTTTATCTCATGTATCATCAGTGTCTATCGCCTGTGGTGCCTCAGTAGTAAAAACGGGCGTTAACAATTATTAAAAAAAAAAAAAAAACTCCAGCTAATCACCAAGACCTGACTGGCCGGCTAACCGGCTAACGAGCGGCGCGCTGCCAATAGGCAAAACCATCCGGGGGAAAACAAAAGTGATTGCAAGGTATAATATAAACCGATATTAGAAGATAGCTCTGGTATTTGACATTGCTCGCTGGCACGTTCTAAAAGACCCCAGAACGTGCTCTTTAAATATTGCAGTTCGCTTTGGCAACCCTCCCCCTTTTTCTGTGTTATATTCTTGGATTATCTTTGTGAATACAACTTTTCGATGATATTACCGAACCTTCTCTTGCCAATAGGCCTCGGTGGCTCACTCCCCAAGCTTAGTGAGTGATTTTCCTCCGCTCCAAAAATATCTTGCATATTGCTTTTTTTCTCCCGAAATTTTCGTCGTTGTTAAATTAAAATCCTCTAGACAAAGATCACAAGTTTTTAAAAACTGTTCAGCTGTCATGTGCCAAACAAACATGCAGAAAATGAAGAGAGCAAGATTCAAATTGAAGTGTGTCACGCGCTTACAATGTGCACTCATTTGACAGGTTTTTAATCAGCCTATCGGAGACATACAAACACACTCTACCCGTCTTCCTGCCCCGTACATATAGCGTGACGACAAAGAATTAGTGCGGCTTGGCAGCCCATTGTATTGTAGTATGTAGCAGAGGATGTAATTACCAACCACGCCATCTGTCGTTTCTTGTTTTTACTTCTCTTTTCCGTTCTTTTCACAACGCCCCTCATTAATTCCTTCTTATGTTTTAAGGCTGCGACAACGATATAAGGATATCAAGTTTTATGTTGCTCGTAAATACGTAATACCAGGCGGCTTTCTGTTTAATGGGGGACCTAGCCTCTCATAACTTATGGCTAAGTTGACGTGACGTGGAGATAAACAGCATGCTTCACAGGATGTGGGTTAGATGTGTGTACACGTATCGAGTGTTTTTAATGTTCGCTGCAGTGACCTCGTAATGGTAATAACTGTGGGTTAATCACTTCTGGAGTACGCGCCCAAGAAGCGACGATCTTAGTGCCGAGCGGATTAATATTCCTATGACTAGATCGTGAGCACTAAGGAAATGTGCTACTGTACAATGGGAATGAGAGTTTAAGTTTCACCTCCAATTGGCATCACATCTCGTAAAGTAGGGCCAAACAACCGCGATGTGGATTCGCTCTTGTTACCGTTGAGCAATAAAATGTATGGAAATGCTGAATTTCCAACAAGTCGTTTATCGTTGATGTTGATTTGGTTTGTTTACGGACGCTCTTTAACATCTCAGGTCATCAGCGTCCCATTCAATTCAGGGCGTGGAACGCCCGACAAATTATGCTCAGAGGCCTCTTCTTTCAGGCTTTATCGTGCCGTAAATATACAACAAAGGACCCACGGCTTTACTTCCCTTCCGAAGGAAGCCATATGTAGGATTTTTATGCCCGAAAAATGCCATCGATCCTGACTGGGTTTGAACCCGCGATCTTGGATAGAAGGCAAGTATGGTTATCACTACACCAACAGGACCGACTAGTCGTTTATCGTTATTGTTTTATAATCATGTCTGTTTAGGTCACTTCTGGAACAAATGGTCTAGGTCAGGGCTGTTCAACGTACGTTATACCTTTTTTTAAATTTTGATTAGTGTTTAACGCCCGTTACTACTGAGGCACAAGGCGGTGGACACTGGTGATACATGAGATGAAATAATTAATTGGGAAAGATTTTTTTTAAAGGAAGGAGCACTTAATCATCTGAATATTCAACGTTTGTACGTTTACTGGTCTCGATCTCCAATCCCCTGCTTTCATTCTGCTGGCTGTTCTTCTTTTACAGTGTATAATTATTTGATTTTAAAGATGCTAATAACAAACGACTAAGACTGTCTCCTTGTTTCACCCCTGTTTTCATCTGAAATTCCTGTTGACATTTTCCCTGACAATGTCACTATCTACATCATTTTTCCATGCACGGCTAATAGTTCACCATACCAAGTGTATTAAATGATTGCTATTACAGTATTATTACAAATTATTGAAACGGTTTCACAAATTTTCTATGGCTATATTATTGGACATACGGGGAGCGTTCTGAAAGTTTTCGGCCGGACCAAGAAAACACAAGATTTAAGAACCCCTCCATCCCTCAATAGTCACTTTGTAAATCAACACATTTAGACCAACGACTTTCCAAAATTTCAATACCCTCAGTAAATAAGATTTGTCCAACTGTGAAAAATAAGCGCCTATCTCAGTTTCAACCTCGTCATTTGATGTGAATCTTCGTCCAGCCAGCCATTTCTTCAGGAATTATTTTCTGTTTGCACGATCTGTCGTTTATTGACATCCATTGTAGATCTACACAATGAATTAACCAGCTACACTCAAAAGTGCTTTTCCTAACTCAGTCACTTAATAGAATTCCAAAACTCGGACCCTCCGAGCAAATGTCAGTAAATTCTCTCTCCGAGCAAGTGTCACAAATTGGGTTATAATGCTTACAAGGCGAGCAGCCTCTTTCTCAAATTCAGGAGTATGATTTTATCCTTTTCTTCTGGGATAGGCCCTAGCTTTGTAAATGGTTGTGGATTCTGCTGAGTGGATTGGGTCTTGTACTTGTAAAATGAGTTTTTCTGCCACCACTTCCAGCTTGCCCCAGCAAGTTACTGAACCTTACTATCACTAGAGCTGATAGCATAAGTGGCGCCATCTTATCGCACATGATAGGTGAACCTGGTGGTTTAAAATGTCTAAAAGGTATACATCCCAACCAACAGGTAAGAGAGCATGTACACATTTATCGCTTTAATGGCGCCATTAAAAGCCAAACGGCACGTTTCCGGACATTGGTTAGTGTATCTCTCTCTACTGTCTCTTGGCAGCTTGTAGCATAGACATGCGAATATCCGGTGCTTGTAAGTGCAGCAACTGCTTTTAGGAATCACATGAATATATTTAGTATCTTTACAGACAAAGCCGGGCTGTGTTACTGCTTTCTTTTTCTCTTGCAAGCGGTTGACTTTACAATAGAAACTTTCGGCAATGTGAGTAAAATAATTATGAAAATGAAATACCTCTAAAATTCGTCAGCTCACGATCAGTTAATAGGCTTGAAAATGAATTTCTTCCAAGTGACTTAATCCTTCATCAAGTCACGATTTAGACTGAAGAAGGAGGCAGCATTTCCGTACACTGGAGAGGAAGGAATGATCCTTGTCCCAGACGGCAATGCCTCCCCCCTCCTATGAGTTCAAGCCACCGACACGCTGCACACACTCACCTCTCCTGGCACTTTTGATTCTGTATTATTATAACCAAGGTAATGAAATCAAAGGAAATGAAGAGCAGGAAAGCCATGCTAAGTAAATATCCATCCAGCATTTGCCTAGTGACCTGGGGAAAATAAAGGGGGAGTGAATGACCGGTCCCAAGTGGTTTGAACCTTGGGATCTCCTGAATTTGATTTCCAAGCCTGAGGCTCGCTCTCGGTGTAACAGCTGCGACTCATGGCAGCATAAACCCGGGGTGTGCAACCTTATTATGCTAATACTAAATATCGCATGCTTCCACAGTCTTAATACTAGAATGAACACTCGCACATGTGTGGCTGAATATACACAACACAGAACATTTAATAAAAAGCATCGTAGTAACACATATATTTAAATTTTTTATTCATAATAGCAAACTTGTATGTTACCTTTTGATTAAAGTGTAGAATCTGCAGAAAGAAGAAAACAGTGCTTCCTTTGTGTTGTTTAATGCTTGGAAGTGTTCAATTTTCTCTTCCAGTGATCACAAAGAAAAAGGCTTAGAATGTGAAGTTTTATTTAAATGTTAACTTTCTTACATTCATTTAACGTAATAAAGCAAATACTTCACAGCTGCACTAGCCTGCCATTTAGCAACAGCTTAGAAACGACAGATGTCTGTTCGTTTCTAATTTATTGTTTGATGTTTAAATAACTGCAAGTTTTCATTTTTTTTAAATAGTGTTTAACTCCTGTTTTTACTACTGAGCCATCACAGGCGGTGGACACTAATGATGCCTAGTAAGTAGACTCAACTTTTTCAAAAATCTTTTCAGGGTACAAACGCAATAGCTGAAATCAGAGGCAATATAGACGTTTCCTACAGCCATATTTTTAACTCATAAATATTTTTCAATACATCAATTTATTATATCAACATTAATAAACCTTCTTTTAAATACCTTAAATCAGCTCTTCAGTAAACAATTACTTTAGGAAATTAAACATTGACATTTGTTAGGGTTAGCGCAAATCAGTAACTTTCTAAAGTTGCCACCCCTGGGTAGTAGATAGTGTAGTCTTTTACTTACTGAAAAACAAAGCAATAACAACTGATAGAGTGACGACGCCAAGATGGCGAGGTAGTGGTAGCATTTCGCTTACGGAGAATGACGATGCGAAGATGATGAGGGAAGTAGTAGAATTTCGCTTACGGAGCTGTAGGAAGCTGGAACGAGACTCAGTTCAGGAGTTTGTTAGTAGACAATTGCATACGTTTCGCTTCGGCAGTCTAAAGCGATACGGCGAGGCAAAATATCTCTGCAAAATGTTAGTGAGTGATTTGTAAACCAGTGCAAAGACACGTTGATGAGCTGTCCTTATGAATTTCTGGGTAAGTGTATAATAATATAGCGAAGTGTCAAACTATAGTCAACGAACCTGCGTTATACCTCTTGTGGCACAAATCATTGCAGGAAAGGCAAACATAAAATGACTTCAGTTGCCAAAAAATTATAAATATCCATCTTTGCTCACTCTTTAATTCTTTTATTACAGTATCTTTAGATTTTTCTGTAATGTAGCAAATTAGAGAAATATTCCATATTTCTGATAGTCGTTTACTTAATAAAAACCTGCCGAAGATGCATAATTTAATTCACTGGTCTATAAAAAAAGATTCCCCCCTTACCTGGATAATTGTAACATGAATGCTCTAAATGCAAATATGTTTTCAGTTTTTTGTAGGTGTCTTTAACTTCAATATTAATGAATATGTTGAAAGATAGAGATGTGTGTCAATAATTATAAGTTTCAAACTTTTTTCACTGTTAGGGAGAAGAAAAATTATTTTTTTCGAAGTTCTGATGTGTCCTTCACTAGTGTCTTCAAACACCAGAAACAATCAACCATCATTGACATATCTCAATGGTCGTGATAGTAGTTTCCATTGTTTTAATGTCTTTATGAAACCGCTCACCTTGTTCTTCACTCATTGCATCAAGATTCGCAGGGAAGTAGTCAACATGGCTGTTCAGAAAATGCACTTTAACACTCATTCTCCACCCTAGATTTCTAAAATGTTGTAACATTTTCTCTACATTTTCTTTATAGTTCTCAGATTTTTTATGTTGCCAAGAAAATTTCTGTCACTTTTTTTATGGCAACCATGCTGACTTCTCTAACTCGGACATTCGACTGAGGAAAAGTCTCATTCTGCATAAGCTCACGAATCTGGGATACATCGAAAATACCTGCTGTTATCTTAGCTTCAGTTTTCTGTGGGAACTTTGTAACAAGAAAGTTGAAACAATCACTATCCTTATTCAGAGCAGTAACAAATGCTTCATCAGGCCTAACTTAACATGAAGTGTTGGAAGAATATTAGAAGGAGAAACAAATGGTTTCATACTTCATGTTGTTTTTCTCCAGAAACTAAACTGCTCCTTTGTCGACAATTTTTTCTGGTTCAATGCCGTGATTTAGCTCTACTGTCCCATTCAAAAGTGGACAATTTATTATCTTGTTTAAATCTCTCAGAATATTTATTTTATGTGTCTGCTATATGAACAAATAACAGAAAGGTTTTATAATACCGATTTCTGAAAAACTGTAACCGATGAAACAAAACTAGGGTTGGTTGGAGAGATTCCATGTGGTAACGAGTTAGAAAACATGAACAGTTCTCCATCAGCAAAAATTGTGTGGACCAGTATGAATGGGAATGTTCAAGGAAATCAAATTATATATTAAAAGGATCTGTAACAATGTGTTATTCTATACTGATTTCATTGTCATCTTTAGATAAAGGAGTAGGTAATACAGGGACAGTTTACTATTAGAGTGCTCCTGGAGAGTTTGATTCTGTAGTAGTATAACTTGAGATATCTCATCGTCACCGAGATTGAACGAACTCCTTCCTCGGGTAAGATTCCCGCCAGCTATCTCTGACGTCCGGCTCATATAGTTCCAGTTCTATTTTTCAGAACCACCAGATTTCAGATATGAAAACGTAACCAATGTTAACTGGTTAAGCAAGTGGTTTTGCTCTCCTCTTGGCAAGTTATTACCAAGGCTCGGAAGTTTAACCATTATTACGCGAAGCTCTCTGTTAAACACGGAGAGAAGATTCAATATAGCTACGTGCAAATTATTCACGTTAGTCAATGTATAAGTGGCCTAGCTCAGAAACTTAAACCGTTGAAATCTCAAACAAACACACTTTACAATATATAATCGGCAAAGAATTTTACAAGAGTAGATTTTTTTTTTATTTTTTATTTTTTATTAAATGCACTGTGGTCTTGTTGATGGTGGGTGGGTGTTTCTTTTTATAGGCCATTCGCATATCAATCTACTTTCCGCTTCATGCTGTTGTGAGTTCTCTATGCTTCAGCGAGTCGCGGTGAATTCTAGTTTCGCCGATTATTTTTTTGCTCTGATGGACAGAAATTGTTTGTGCTTGACCAACCCTAACCTTAAACGACTCTTTGGAAGTATTGGGCGATGTTTTATCATTCACACTACGGAGGCAAATGTAAGAATTTGCTCGCGCTCGTGAAGTGTGTTGTAAATTAGTTTCATTTGCTGTAGTGAACTTTCTGGTTTCACGCTGTTAATACGTCAAGAGTTCTTTTTATGGATGTCATAAAACATTTGCAAGGGAATAAATTACTTTTGTCATCTTCATAAACTTTGTAATGTGTAGCGCCGTTTCAGTACGCCGCATTACTACCTAAGGCTGTAATTATCATCAAAACGTTCATTTAATTAAATTGCAGTATCATATGAAGCTTGAGAAGGAAACAAATTATTTTAATGTATAACAAAAAGGATGATATTTTGAATGTTCTAAAATACAGAACATGTTTAGTGTACACGTCTACTTTTCTTTATGAAGAACAAAATTTAGTTGTCAAATCGTTCATGCTCATTCTGCCTGTCTTTGTTTGACCTCTGTGCTGGACTATTGGCTACCATATGTTGGAGTCGGAGGACGATATTCCTTTATTTCAGCCTTGATCAAGGACTGACTGTTTGTGGTGGCACCTCCGGGAGGAAGGAATGAAGGGTGACTAGACACGATCCCCAACATTGTTTCCAGGTGTAACACCCCAGGGCCTTCCTCCAAGCAGTTCGAGCTCCTTAGAATGCGCAAGCCACCATCACGCCGCACCAACCCACCTCGTCCTGGGCACCTTCAGTTCTGTAACCAACGGAATTAAATGAGATTAAGTGGGAAAGCGAAAATTCGTAGAAAGGAAAGATCTATCTCAGCATTCGCTCAAGCGATCAGAGGGAACCACGGGGAGAAAAAAGGGGGGGGGGAACACAGAAGGGACGGCCCCAAGGGACTTGAACATGAGACCTTTTAAATGTGAGTTCCTAGTGTTGCCATTTGAGTCACCCCGCTCCGTTATTGGTTCGTTGTGTTTAACTTTTCCAATCATTTCTAAAACTTGCTATGGTCACTCTTTAAAAATATTTAACATTTTTCTTTCTGTTCGGCTAAAACCAGGTGCTTTCGAATTCTCATATCAGAACCTTTTCCCCTATTTACTTCTACGTTGCTTTTCTAATGCCTCAAGTAATTAATTTCATTTTAAATTAAAACAGTGCACTGCTCTGTGCTTGTTCATTGAACATAAATGTATGCTTTTTAAAATATTTTTTTCGGGAATGTAAACTTTCTTTTCTTCTTAAAAACCAAATAATGTTAATGGTCCAGAACTATAGAAAATATTTATGCTATTAAAAGCATATTAGTGCTTAGTTTACTGTTGTCCACATTCATATCAACAATTTGGGCGGTATTCCCACACTTTTAGACCACTTTGATCAGTTGTTTCTGATTCTCTAGAATGTTCTATCTGTTCCGCTTTTTTTTTTTTTTAATTATCCACCATTACGTGGTTTCCCCTCTCAAAATGGAAAGTTGCCGCTGTTCCACACGTTTACCCTTTACAAGGGAAGAGCAGTACTGCGGAATAAATAGCTTCTTTTTGTCTTGATGTTCAAGGGAGTCGCCCATGGAAACAATAGGGGCAGGCTCATTCCTCTCCCACCAGCTTGTTGATGACCGCTTGCTCACACGGATCATTTTCTATGTAATGACCTGAAAAGAATTGAGGGCAGAGATTAACTGCAGCTCAAGTGACAAACTCTGTCCAGTCTTCCCCCGCTATGATTACGCCCCTCGTTCAGCCAGGTTTCAGCTGGGTAATTGATTTTCCGACCTTATGTACTCTAAACACGTTTGGGTCACCACAGATATCTTCCCCTTCACATTAACTGCTTTGTGCATTCAAGAGAGGGAGATATAACGCCCTTCTCTGTCTTTGGTGTGTGTATTAAAAATGCATCACTATGATGAATAATAATTGTCGGTCTTGGTGGTGTAGTGGTAAACATACTTGCCTCGCAGACCGAAGATCGCGGGTTCAAACCCGACTTAGGGCGTGAAAATCCTAAATATGGCTTCCTTCGGAAAGGAAGTAAAGTCGTTGGTCCCTTGTTGTAGATTTACGGCACGTAAAAGAATCTCAAGCCTCTGAGCATAGTTTATTGACCATTTCACGGCCTGAATTGAATGGGATGTTAATGGCCAAAACCGTTCAAGAGCGTCCTTAAATAAATCGACGTGGCTGTTCAATAAAAGCGATCATACGTTTATTTACAGACACATAATTTATCACTCTAAAATGTAACTTTAATTTTTGTCACTTCCGGTTCCTGCCTTTGAGAGGTGTGCAAGTTAAAACATATCCAGTTTCGTCAACAGCAAAATGGAGTGACACGCTTCTAACAATATGCTGCTCTGAAATTCCGTTTTTTTCTTAATAAAACTTCACTTGAGGTCTGTGCAATGTTAGAGGAGGCCTATGGAAAGTTTGTTGTTCCCTTCAGCATAGATCGAAGATGGTTTAAAATATTTAAAGAGGGAAGGCCATAAATTTCAAAGAAAGGTGGATCCTGCTCTAACGCAAGAAATCATTAATACCATTGCTGTCATTGTGAAAGAGGACTGTCAAATAACATTAAGAACACTTAGAGAAATTGTGGAAATGTCACTAGGTCCCACCCACACGTTGGTAACTGAAAAGTTGCATATGAGAGGTGTTTGTGCACGGTGGGTTCCAACACTGCTCGCGTGCAGGTTTGCGTGTTTGTGTTACAGGAAGTTGCCGAGTTTCTTTCTAAGATGCTCTATGTAATAATCTCCATTACTGACACTAATGAAAGTAAAAAGCGGTTCCTTCTGCTAGGAAAGTTATGGTCATTTCAATTTTCGATATTCAAAGAAAGGTTTACCAGCATGTCGTATCTGCACACACACCTGTAACTGAGCAATACGCTGTCCTGAAAACTTTGCATGACTTTTTGTATCTTTGGCAGAATGTCATGTCTCTCCAAATGTTCAAGAGAGAAAGGTTTACAGTGCTCATGCCGGAAGAAGGGCTTACTCGTAATTGAAGGAACCCTAGTCAGCCATCTTAGACAGTGATATGAATTATATAGTGACAGCTGAGAAGGTGCATATTTTTGTGTTTCACACGTTTTAATATGAACGAAACAGCGATCATTACATTGTTTTCTGCTGTTGAAATATTTAATGTAGTAACAGAATGTCAAGTTGTCTGTTTCCTCCCTTCCAGCGTCTGGAAGGGTACATAATTAGTATTTTCTTGATAGCTGACTCCTTACTACCCCCTCCACGGAGCGGCAAACGAGGGGGGGGGTCGCTCATAGGAAAAACCCCAAGTCGCAGGGAAATACAACACTTATCGCACTGTATAGGTATAAACACTTGCTGTCTTATGAACTGTTACCCACATTACATTTCACTAATTATTTTGCTTTGAAATACTTTATTTACGTTATTTTTAACTATAATCTCGAACTAGAATATGCAAAACCATTTAAAATATAGAATTAACCAATTATACGTTTATACAAAATCAAACAAAGTATTTTTGAAAGCAGCTGTCGCGATTGGGAAAGAGCATTTTCCTTTCTTTCACACCAACATTGCGATTTGGTCGAAAATACAATATCAGATATTTTTAGACGAAATTACTGGGATGTCTATATTGAACGTAATGAAGACCGAATACTGTATGCAGAAAAACGACATATTTGTGTCAGTTTCTTCGGTCAGTTATGACGAAAAGTATTTTAAGATTTTAATCCGATTCGCCCTGGTACCACTTGTATGCTCAAGAATCTGGCGGGTTCATCAACATCACTGGTGTTGCTTCTGCATGCCACTAGCGGTGACTAAATAATTTAACCTTTCATCACGCATACTCAGGAATTCAGAGCAGAGATTTCTCGTGGAAGTCAACGAAGGAAACTAGCTCTGAAATGCGCTGCCAAGATATTAAAACTGAACAAGATATTTAGCCAAACGTAACATTTCACAGGCAGTTTCTAAATCGAAGATAATCAACACCACTTCTTTGTATGTTTTAGACCGCCAAAGGTGACCAAGGTCGTTAAAAAGCGGACTCGTGAGCGGGAGATCTGGGGTTCGAATTCCGCCAGGACCGCCCTCCCTGACAGGTTTTCCTCAGTCCACATAAAATACCGGGGAGGTACCCTAAACTTAGGCCTGGAACGTTTCCTTCCTTAAAAAATCCATTCCCAATATATCATTTCATTTCATGCATCATCAGTGTTCACCGCCTGTGTTGCCTCAGTAGTAAAAACGGGCGTTAAAACACCATTAAAAAATGTACGTTTTAATCAGCTTCGAAACTAGCAATTTTTATATATTGTGATTGTATAAATGATAATATCGTCTATTCAAATATGCTCCCTTTTTGTCTTTTTACTTTCAATTTGTTTCCCTTAGTAGGTTCTATCTGAAGAAGTTTTAAAACTGTAAATAGCATATACCCTGTAACATCAGAGATTTTGATATATTACTTGACTCTTGAGGGACATTTTCTGCTTTAAGATAACAGTGACAACAGTGTCACTGGCCGAGTCTTATCTTGGGCATGCCCGATGTATATGGGTATAATCCGAAATGCTTGAAACGGATGTTAAACTTGGTCCATTAATATTGTTACATTTTAAAATTATAGAAACGCATGCATACTACCACGTTAAATAATTAGTTATACCACCACTATAACTTTAAAAGCATATACCAAAGTCGCGTTATTTCGGTCTCTAAAAGCTTCGTGACTAGCAACAATTATCTCTGTGAAGTTTTAGAGCTGATATTACTCACCTGCTCGACAGACCAAAAGTTGATAGCACCGCACTGCAAGTCTTTAGTTTACTAGAAAGTTTCGCTGGTTATAACGCTGATAAATTCTACCCCCCCTTTTCAGGACAAAATAAAAGAAAACTGCTGTCGTTGCCCGAATCGAACAAGAGCCGGGCGAGAGTAACAGACACCCACCACACATGAGATTACCCAGAAGGCCAGTTAACATCTGCATAAACCCGAGGTGCACAAATTTACTACTGAATGTAAACCACTGGTATTTTATTACGTAGAATTAACACTCATTATACAATTTAATACAAATATAGTAGTAATGCATCTGTATAAGGGAAGCGTTCATAGCAACAAACTGATTCGTGCCTCTAATGGAATCTTGAGGATAAAGTCTGTCTGTATAGAAAGCATTGCATATTTATATTTTAAAGTACAGTTTGACTCAAATTAATACTTCAGTTGGTCCACATAGATTTTTAATTTTAATTTTCAATTCCAGTGTTCGGAAAGAAAAGTGCTTAGAGTTGATTCATAAAAATGCACTAGCCTGCCATTCAACAACTCACTATTAACGAAACAGCTGTTGCCTGCTTACTTCAAATGCATTGTCTGATATTGAAACAACTGCAAGTTTTCCCCATATTTAATATATACGTATACACTGTTTCACTATAATTATTTATCGCCATGGGTGGCCGAGGTCGTTAAGGCGCGGACTCGTGAGTGCGAGGCCTGGCGTTCGAATCCCGCCAGGATCACCCTTCTTGACTGAGGCTTTTTCCAGGTTTTCTTCAGTCTCCGTAAATGGCAAATGCCAGGGAGGTACCCTAAACTTAGGCCTGGAACGTTTCCTTCCTTAAAAAAAAAAGCCTTTCCCAATATATCATTTCATCTCATATCAGTGTCCACAGCCTGTGGTGCCCCAGTAGTGAAAACGGGCGTTAAATGCCATTCAAATTATAATTGTTTAAGTATTTTAACATAGTTCATAGTTCAGTCGTGTAAAATTGCAGGCAAAATTTTTTTTGGAAATACACTTGACGAGAAGTGACGTTTCAGGTGGTGCTTACACATGGACAGGATCCTGCCGATTGCTCTCACCTCCTAGGACCAAAATATTTCACAGTGTGACTGCATAACAAGTTCCCTGCATATATTAATCGTAAATTCAAACATGAAGCGCTCTTAGACACTTTTCTTTTCCGTTAAAAAGCAAAAAGCATTATGATGCAATAGTTATAAAGATTTAACACGTAACTGTATGCTGCTGACCCCAGTGAACTTTGTTTACTATGTAAATCATATCTTTCGGCCAGTATGCTTTTTTTTTTTTTTTTTTTTTTTTTTTTTTTTTTTTTTGAGTGATGAAGTTGTGTTGCAGGAAGTTAAAATACTTTTCCCCCTCAGCGGGGTCAGGGTGACCTCACCATACTGAAAACGTAAGTATATTATTGCGATTTGTTTCAGCAAGAAATGGGGTCATCCACACGCCAATGAACTAAGGAAGAGGGTCCTCACTTACATGGAAACAATATAAAGAAAAATATCCAACAGAGTTTTTTGCCATCCAAAGTCAGGGAACTTTATTCTTGCTGTTTGGGGACAATTTGACATTGATCTTCCATGTCCCAAAACCAACAAAGGCAGTGCTTCTAATGCCTTCTATATATTACAATGCTTCAGTGAACGAGGAAACAAAGAAGTCTCAAATAACTGAATACCACAATGCCACAAAAGGAAAGTGGCTGCATTTGATTAAATCCTCTTGCAATATTATACATAGTTATGAACATTTCTATGGTAAATGTATTTGTGATACATTCGTCATTAGTAGAAAACCACTAGAAATGACGTTTTGAGTCACCAAATCCCTGCCGTGGTTAACTAATTGAACCATAACTCCAGAGAAGGATGAGCTTTCCACACCTCTCACAAGAGTTATGACAAAACGCTGCCATGATGCTTAAATGCGAACTTTCAAAACCACTAGGAGTTACAACAAAACGAGTTAGATGTGCAAAGTGCCCTAGAACAAAAGACAGGAAAACAAAATGTATGTTGTGTAACTTGCACAACACCAATATGAAGTGAATGTACAATAAGTATTTGTTAGGATTGTTTGTAAACACCTACTGCAGTTTTGTCCAACTGTTATATGTATTTAATTTTAAACACGTTTATTAGTTACTGTTATTCTTGAATTTGCTATTTCAAATTTTGTTCCCAGAATAAACTGTATTTCAGTTTAAAATGACTGACTTTTAAAATGACTGCGTATCGCTTTTTGAAAATCACATGTAGGATAATAAAGACATGCTTGCAGAAGCTTACGTTGTAATTATTGCGTGATTATTTTATAAATATAAATAAATATTAAACTTATGTTTAGTTTATGGCGATTTATCTGTTCTTATCCTTTATAATTTTGAGGAAAAAAATGGAGTTCCACTTCTCCCCACCATACTGGTTACGGGTTAAGCATCAACTTTTTTCGGGAGGAAGGGTGTAACACAAACTAGTGAAACTTCAAGGAAAGCGTTCGCTACTGCTGAATCATTGTTTGCTTTAATGAAACGTTGGGTTAACACTTTCCAGGCTTATGCATTCTGACAACTTTGAGCCAATGGCATGTGCTGAACTTAAACCGATAAGAAACGATAATACCCTGAGAAACTGCATGCACTCCAGATATTCATGTCAGCGTCTGACGAAAGCGAAGGTGGAATGTGAAGGTTACACCGGCTCAATGCCACCTATTCTCAACTCTTTTGTTTTGTTTGGATGTTGTTTATTCACAGTACATATACACTATGACAAAGAGGTTGCTCGTTTTAATCCCTGCTCTAGTTTTACATAATCGCGAATAGTCACGAGAGTCTCGCTTTCTTTCATTCAGAGGTTATTAGAATTTCCCGTCTGCTTTGCTAAAGATCTTTTGAAGTAACCTTTCTTATATTTACTTCATTCGGTAGCTTTATTTACAATGCGACATATGCTTGAAGAATCGTGTTTATATTAAAATGTTCCCTTATTCCAGAAAACTTGTTTAACACGCTTTACGTTTTATTTGAATGCTTAACGCCCGTTTTAATAGAGTTATTAGTAGAGATTTGTGGCCACCGCGATCCCCCGTTTTAACAATCTACGATTATTATATCTCTGGGGTAAATTGAAAAATGCTGTGTACAAGATGAACCCGCTCAAGAACTCAAAGATACCTAAGATTTGTTAAGGAATTGTCTGGATTCACAAAATAAACTACAGCGAATGATGAATAATTGCCTAAAGAGATGCCAGAAATGTGTGGAGAAAAACGGGGGGGGGGGCAGTTTCAACGCCTCCTTTGATAATTTGATATGGTTGGTTTATTGTTTTACCCTCCCGCTAATCATCAAGACAGGCTAAAGAGTGACTGCTCGCCCCTTACGCATAACTCCCCGGGGGAAAACCAAACTAATCGCGCGATACTTGGTCAACAAACAAAGCTCGAAGCTGTGGGCTACCGCCGAGCAGATAAAAACTGGTGAGTGACAGACGTAAGGGGAGAGGGTGATTCGTAACTTGTATCTATTGTATCCCTTCTACCTGTTGTGTACACTCCAGTACCAACATACCTTCATTTCGCTTCATACTGGTTTTAGTGCTTAGAAATTCCAACACCTACTCATTATGTGTTACCTCAATATAACTAGAAACAGCGAAATGCAATCTTTTACATTGATATCACCTTTTTAATGGGCTTCAGGTTCAGAGACAGACATAATATAGGCTGAGACCAAGGCTAGCTACACAGTAATTACATTAAAAGTTCTCCTCATCTTGGAAAATGATTACCATACCTGCGCAAGGTAGGCCGAGCCTTCCACCGTATTTATTGATGGTGGGCTATTTACGTCACATAGAGCACACTAGTTCGAATAAGAAAGTATTTCAGTTTGTTAATAAATATTAACACATACTTGTCAGCATTATTCTCAGCTTTAAAGATCACTTCGTCCCTAATTGCAATTGGATTTACTTTAGATACCTGGTTAGCAATGGAGATTTTTACAACCGACCGATTGACTTATATTGAACCTAGCACGGTCAAAACCATTCGTTGTGCTCAGCAAGAAGCACTGTGTGCTGATTGAGGTGAATGTGACGACACAATAAGTGGCAGGCAAGATTCTTAACTCGATTTGCGAAGCGTGAAGCATATTGTAAACACATCTGCGGCATTGGTCACGCAATACAGCATTAGTCACATGATGCAGATCATAAAACATTGTACATAATAAGTCCTCATAGTTGTATAAGGGCCCCATTGTCATTTAAATCGTTTTATTTTTCACCAGGATGAAAAGTTGATTCATTATTCACTGGTGAAAACATTTCAACACTTGTTGGCTACATGACTGCAATACGTTAGCTGCCTATCATTAGAATATGTTTGTGGAAAAGTAACGTTTTTGGATATGGTGCTTAAGATTAGCAAAGACCCGAAAGTTAATTTTCTATTGTTCTATCGAATAATTTATTGTCTATGTTTGGGGGATGACTTAAGAATAAATTATTCCGAAGCATATTTTTCAACTTGAAAATGCTCTCTCTGAAAGTTTTCCCTTTGAATGATATGAGAAAAGTGCACTAGAACTTAGAACTGCTAGGTAGTTTAGATGAGTTTTGGGTGTCATTTTCTTGATCTCCAAGTAGTGCACAAATAGCGTGTAATGAGTTTATTTCTGCAGTATATTTCACTTTTGAAACTGCTGTGTTGCAGGGTATTACACCTACTTGTCGTTAAAGGATTGGTTGAGGGTTCAATATTGAAGATTCCTGTGAATTAAATAGACAGTGCTGGGAAGGTATCCGTCGTTCATAGAGGGCAGAGAAAGTATTAAAAACAAGCAACACAAGACGAGACCCGCAGCAGTACAGATGTGCATTCACGCCAACTTGTTTCTGGCAATAGGAGATTCCGCCGAACACGCTTTTGAAGAAGGAGCTATTGAAATATCAGGAACCTCCCCGAAATGGGACACACCCTCTTGTGGTGTTTATGTACTTAATATTTGTGAGCCTGAAAAAATGTCTAGAATAAAGTATTGTTAAGCTATCCATATACCTTATTGACTTCCGAAGAACGGGAGAGAGTAGACCAGCTCTTGCAAACCAATTCCAGATAAAAGCGAATGTGTTTCATATTCTTCCGATAAAATGTGACATACGGCAAGCAAAAATATCATCCATTATATCCGTTAAAACAGGAAATATTGCTTTAAAATTAGGGCCCAAATATTTATGTAAATATTATTTTCCTTTATATCTAGTAGGTACACGAAGACCCCGGAGGTGAGCGGGAGGTCTGGGGTTCGAATCCTTCCAGGACCGTCCTCCCTGACTGAGGTTTATTCCAGGTTTTTCTCAGTCCTCATAACTGGCAAATGCCGGGGAGGTACCCTAAACAAAAAAAACAAAAAAAAAAAAAAAAGGTACGCGTAACAGCAAGTCTACAAGTTCAAGCATGAATTGCAATGTTGAAAGTTTCATTTTATATTTTTTATATTAAATGTTTCGTACAATATTTACATAAAAGTACACATTTTATGCCCATTTTCCTGTATATCTATATAATTTTTCCTTTCTTTCCCTTTGGTGTTGAAATCCCAACGGGAACTGAACCGGTGACCAACCACTGAACGTTGCCGCCTGACCACCCCGATCTGGCCATCTCCGTTGTCTAGTAGTAACGATTGCGCTTTGTTTAAACGCGCACTGTAAACAAACCAATTTACCAATTTCTAAGCTGCAACTGTTTTCATAATAACAAACAATTGCTTTTTTTTTTCCTTTTTTTTTTTTTTTTTTGCGAAAGTAGTTATTACATATCTCAATAGCGGCACCTAGTGATCGTTTGTAAAAACTTATAAAGGTAACCCTCGTACACGTGGTATGGTGTCCCACCTGATAAAAGCAAAAGAAATAAAAGCATATTGGCAAATGGTTGGTATTTATGACTGGGGAATATTGAGCTTTAGTATGTCATAACGCTTCATACGTTCCATCACATTTGATGACAAAGTTGTTTGTTTCGCAACTGGTAGCACGTTTTATCATGCACTACATGGTCTCTTACCTTCGTAATCGCAACGTCAAATCTTTGGCAAAGACGTGCTTGCAGATCTGTAGTGAGCGTGTGTTGGTTTTAATTTGAAAATACCTGACCTTGATAAGATACAGATCATCAGTCCATGCCCGCCTGTAGATATTATCAATAGTTGAGTAAGTAAAACACAAACATAACTACTTACAAAACGGTTGAAGAAACGGGGAAGAACGTGATAAGTCACATTTTGTGTGTGTGGTTTTTTTCATGAGGGAAAAAAAAAACCCTTCAAGAAGTCTTCAACAATTCATCTCACAATAAAAGTATGTTTAAATTCTTAAAATCAATACATTTATATAATGTAACATGATGAAATTCCTGTAATAATATACCGAGGGTGCGAAAACATATACACAGTTACACAGTAGATATCTATTTAATATATTTGAAATTTGGACCAAAAACAACAGTAATGTGTAGTAAGATGTTCTGTAAACAGATGTGACTCACATTACGTTATGCTAGCGTTACTGCAACAAAATGGAGCCAAGATTATCGTTTGAACAGCGGAAAGCAATTTTGAAGTGGTATTGGAAAACCGAGAATGTTGTTGAAGTTCAAAGGCAATGGAGACGTGTGTACAGAACAGAATCGCCAACGCAAGTAACAATTGCACGCATTCGAGACACATTTGAGAAGCGTTGGTATCGTATACCGTAGAAAACCAGCTACACTGGTAGCACTTCCGGAAAAAATTGAAATTGCATGTGTTGCAATCGCTGAGGACACTTTTGCAAACGTTGCTCAATCAGTAGTTCAACGTACTCAGAAGTGTATCGACGCCGATGTGGGCATTTTGAGCAACTGTTGTAACTGTAAAAGTCTAAAATGATTAGTGCTTATCATTTTCTGATTGTGTGAAATCAGTTTTGTTATGTTAACACAGCTTTTTCTTTGCTTGAGGTGTGTATACATTTTTTGGCACCCTCGGTATTAATGTTAAGTCTCTATCATATAAAATTGTACATTCCGTAATTAACAAATTGTCACGATATGACTACCAGTGTAAGTTAAGTCGACCTAAAAGAAAGAAAGAAAGAAAGAAAGAAAGAAAGAAAAAGAATTAGAAGAAGAGAAAAGTGTTGCCAAATCTTTATATATAATTAAATTGAATAGCAGCTTTAAATTAAACAATGCTTTAACTACAACCTTTGTACATATAGAGAAATGAACCGTTAAGGAATTCTATATAGCAGTAAAACATGGGAAAATGTGACAAGACTACGAATTGTAAATAGAAAAATCCGAGATAAATTCGAATTTTCGGCTTATATTAACTCTTATTCCGAAAGTCCCGCCCACCTTGACTTTCGATGTTTTGGAATGCCAAAGATGTTTTTATTTTGATACGAAGGAATAATAGCTGTTAATAGACCGTGTTTTTTTTAATATTATTGTAAAGTATTATATGTATAATTACAGTTTGTTTCCTAGTTTTACGTATATGTAGGCTATGCACTACTTTTATGCATGTAGAATGTCATACTGTCAATACCACATGGTTAATGTTTACAAAATGACTCATTCTAAGGATGAACGGAGTATAGTTACGTTTGCGTGTATAGATTTAAGGACCTAAATTAACTTCACTTTTCATCAGTCTAATACCTTTAATTCCATGGTTACTTATTTCTTTATATATATATTATCAATACTTTCTGATTTTAGACATATTTACCTGTTGCCCCATTACTTCTTCTTTCAAGGAAAGTCACCATTTTCATTAATCTCTAATAACAGTAAGATCACATTGTTAAACTGTTTAATCTCTTTGATTCTTAATAGAAATATGGAAGCAAAGTCGATTCTAAAAATCGATTAACATTTCTTTGAACACCACTTCATGAACATATGAATTATCATACCCTGATTTATATATTATTTTGTATTTTTGTTTATCAAAACTAATTGAGCGAATTCCGCATTCTCGATAATAATTTCATTTTCCATTTTGGATACCTGACAGACGGACTGTATACAAATTATTGACAATGTGTCGAAATTAAAGTTACCGGATGTAGCATTCAACTTTTCTTAATCTCTTTGTTGATTATGGTCGGTTTAGACGGTCGTGAATAAAACAGGCTCTGATTCCATGGATACATGTTTCATAAATGTTCTGAGTTTAAAAATCATAAACTAACGGCTCTTTTTACGACGGCCGGTTTAGACGGCCCTGAAAATTTTATCTTATCGTCTTTCCATCTTGAAATATTTATTACTGCATATTTTGTCCCGCACTCCTAAAGTTATTTTTACCGATTCTTTCTTGTTTTTTAAGAAGCGGTTTTCGCCTCGCTAAACTTAACGTATTTTCAAAAGTTGCCTAGCAATGATATTGTTGAATAAGAGGTTTATATCTATAGATGATATTATTTACTTCTATTAGACCACCAATGTTGGATATTGGTACTCAAAACCACTCAATCATAGACTAAGCGTATAGTGCATTTTTAATTACATGTTGGCAAGACCAGGTTTTATGAAAGACAGAAGAAACACGTTCGTTTTAGAGTACCAGCTTGATGAAAGAGATGTGAGAAAGAAAGAAAAGTATACACAATTAAGATTATTTAAATATATTAACAATGCCTTTGACGACGAAAACTACAGTGATTGTTATTGTATTTCAACGCTTTCTAATAAAATGCAAGAGGCTTTTAAATTTAAATGCAAGAACAAATATATTTTGAGTTGGCGCAGAACTAGCGGATGTAAATTTATCCAGGGCAGGATAGTCAAATTCGTCATGAGCATACGCTGCTGGATACCGCAGCCATTCGCTCAAGATCACGTAGCAGCGTAAACTACTTGAAGTTGACCCATAGTGGAGAGGTAGCGTTTATAACTCGCAAACACTAAAGTAGGCTATACACTGTACACTCCATTTGCAATAGGGCAGACATAACTATCAAGCACTGCAGCTCCACTTCAGCGTTTAATTGAGTTCACTTTCAGCCCGCTTATTTGCGCAAGCGCGTAATTCAATTAACAAGCGAGCAAACAAGAAAGCGTTGTTTGTGTTGCATCTCAGACATTAGTGCGTTAAAACGCCAAGCAGTAATTTTTGCAATTCAAGCAAAAATGTTGTGTTCGTTGCATAGTTTAATGCATTTTGAGCTACACTTAAGCTTTATGTATATGTCACGAGTGATTACCAGGTTCGGGCAACTATTTTATTTGATTGACTTTGGAGTGTGGCACTTAAACCACAAGGACATGTCTTTAATCCTTTGTAATTTCAGATTTAGAGCTTTAGTGAACTGTAAAATATTTCATACAAGCTTAGAAAAAACATCTTAAAGTCTTTCCAGAGTTTCACACTTTTAGTAAGGTGCGTTTTGGTTCGTCTTCAGCCTGTTCACATAGGATATGGTAAGTTTTATCGTCCGGAATGGCCGATGTTCAGTAACCAGTACAACAGCCCTCTCGTTACGCCTTCTATGTTTACTCTAAATCCTTAACCACAGTAATGTCTGATGCTTTTGATAGGGAAAAGTTCTTCCATCTTATCTGATGTTCTTTCTTGGCCTATTGACACACCGGGGCTCTAGCAGTTTTCTTGCTAATGCCGTAGAAAGGATCTAGTCCTATGAAGTAAATCTTAGTCCCTTTTGCTAGTGTGTCGGTCACCCTGGTGTCCAGGTACCCAACAAAGTTTGTGGAAAGATTGCAGATATTCCTAAACAAGTCTACAGTTGACTTCTAAGTGTGGATGGATGGATGGATGGTCAGGGGCGGAAGACTGCTCATGGCTGGCTCTTTGTGACTATGCCTCCCATAATGTCCGCTTTCATTACAAACGCCAGAGCAAAAACCTTTTCACTATCACACCGCAGCATCCCAACTCGCCCTTCGACCAACGGATTGAAATGATACGAAAATAGGAGAGAGGAAAATTCTTGGAATGTGTCTCAGCATGCGCCTAAGCGACCAGGGTAAACCACCAAACCAGAATGGCCGTTCAACGAAAATTCAACCGGTGACCGACCAATGGGTGAGAGTATTGAGAGTTGCTGCCTGACCACCCCGATCTGACCCTCTCCATTGTCTAGTGGTAACGTTTGAACTTCCCACGCGGCGGGTGCGGGTTCGATTCCAGGTTGGATCAGTTTCTAACGGAGGTTTTTTTCAGGGGTCTCACGAAGTTCTGTAGATAAATGCCTAGGAAACTAATTATCATTTACCATCCTTCATCTGGCATAGTACATCTTCAGATCATGGTGCATTGCGTGCGAAAATGAGTACACGTCTCTTTATTTTCAAACATTGTTTTGTTAGCTTTTATGGAATTTATGTAACATCACTGTTACTTTGTTATAAGTAAAGTTATTGGCTTTCATTGACCTACTGATTGCATCATTAAGCATGTTAAATGATATATTATATATGATGGCGAATTTTATTTGAAATGTAATACCATCCTGTATTTAAAACTATCGTAAATTATTGCAAATACAATTTAATGAGTATACAAGATTTATGGTTAGTGCTTTTTTGTTTGTTTGTTTGTTAATGCCCGTTTTTACTGCTGAGGCACCACAGGCCGTGGACACTGATGATACATGAGATGAAATGATAAACTGGGAAAGGATTTTTTTTTTTTTAAGGAAGGAAGCGTTCCAGGCCCAAGTTCAGGGTACCTCCCCGGCATTTGCCATTTATGGAGTGTGAGGAAAACCTGGAAAAAACCTCAGTCCGGAGGACGGTCCCGGTGGGAATCGAACCTCAGACCTCCCGCTCACTTAACGACCTAGGCCACTCGTGGCGGTCTTTTCCTCTTTTTTTTTTTTTTTTTTTTTTTTTTTTTAGTCTAGCCTGGGCAGATTATGTATGGCATTGTCAAGGCTTTTTTTAATTTTTGCTCCATTGTGAACGCTCTAAATATGAGAAGTCCATAAGATATTTCTTACGCTTAGTTCAGCACAAGAACTTGCATTTCAAAGAAAAGAGAAAAATGTCAGCTTAATTAGCAGACCAGATGTTAGTACTTCCATACATGGATCAGTGTTCTAGCCTTGCTGGAGTATCGTCTGAGTTCTCGCAGCGATCTACAGAGTTCACTTAAAACACTCATTTAAGTAAACGCACAAAACAAACAACTTAACTCAGATGTTTGTTGAGAAGCAGCGACCGGAAAAAATCTATAGCCCATTAAGAGAAGGGAAGAGAGAAATCTATAGACCATTCCTCTACCAAACACGAACTCTTTCTCTAGACAGGACAGTGCTGCCAGCTGTCTGGTATTAGGCGCGTTGGTTTACATGCTAAGAACCGTTGCATCCGAGTGTACATTTTAAGTAAAAATCCGATAAATGTATAAAGAAAACTTTTAACATTAAACAAGGTCAAATAGTTTATTGTGCTATTAACTTTATTTTATGAGTAAATGTTTAGGAAACGAGAGAAATGAAAAAGGTCAAATAGTTTATTGTGTTATTAACTTTATTTATGAGTAAATGTTTAGGAAACGAGAGAAATGAATTAATAAATTTTATGAATACAGTTATTGTATAACGCTATAAACGATTTTCATAGTTATGCAATATTTTATATATATTTAGAGTTATAAAAGGGTATTAATAAAGTAAAGTTTATATCAATATTGATTTTCAATGGTTTACTCTGAGAAAATTCATTCTTTTGTAATAAATAGGCGTCATTGTATCAATGTAATTATAAAGTTCGATTGTAATTGTTATTGTTAGTAAAATTGCCAAAAAGTTAGCCCTGATGAAAATTGAGTTGATTTGATTTATTTATGGACGCTCTGTAACATCGCAGGTCATCAGCGTCCCATTCAATGCAGGGCGTGAAACGACCGACAAATTTTGCTCAGAGGCCTCTTCTTTCAGGCTTTCGTGCCGTAAATATACGACACGGGACCCATGGCTTTACTTCCCTTCCAAAGAAGCAATACTTACGAAAGAAAGCCTAAGAAGTATTATAAATGGCTAGAAAGTATACTAAACTTAGGCCTGGAACCTTTCCTTCTTTAAAAAAAACATCCTCCCCAAATTTATCATTTTATTTCAAGCATCACCAGTGTTCACCCTCTGTAATGCATCAGGAGTAAAAAACGAACGTCAAACACTTTTAAAAGTCTGATATTGGAAATAATTGTGAATTAAATATTTTGATACTATTGTGGGTAGTTAATCGAGTATAGCGCTGCTTTAAGAATTGTTCAATTAATGGAAAAAACATCACAAGAGCTTTCCTAATAGAATATGATGTTTTTAGGGTAAAATAAATTTTGAAGACAAACTTTGCCTCGGCTTTTAAGCAATGGATTATTATATTGTTTATGTAAGGAAAGCTGTCAATTAGATGGGTGAAAATAATAAAAGCTATTAGTATATTTTTGACTTATGTTTAACGTCCGTTTCTACTGCTGAGGCATCGCTGCTGATACATGAGGTGAAATAATGAATTGAAAAAGCATTTGTTTTAAGGAAAGAAACGTTCTAGGCCTAAATTAGGGTACATTTCCAGCATTTGTCGTTTATTAGGACTGAGGAAAAGAAGAAGAAAAAAAAAACATCTGTACGGCAGAATGGTCCTGGAGGAAATCGAACTCCAGATCTACCACACACAGTTATGCCTTTATGACCTCCGCCATCGTGGCGTTGCTATCAAACGATAAAAAATTACGCACTTTTTAAGCTTTGCGTTTTTTCATACCGTTTTCAGAAATAAATGTTTAAGTCACTAAAATATTATAAAACGTTTTTAATAAGAATGAACTGAGCTTTTATGCAGAGAAAACCACGGAATTCCAAAGAACACCTCATGTATTTGTTTATACGCGCAATGAACGAGTTTCCGATATATTTGAAAAGTAGAAGATATTGCTTTTGCATACCAATAAGGAAATTAATGCACATTGTATTTACAATGAACGTGAAAGAACTGTGCAAGTTTTGCGAGAGAAGCGCTTTGCTGAAGTATTTACAGTAGGGAACGCAGTTTGGATATGCCCTGCTAAGTGGTATGGCACACAAAGGTGGCGGTTTTCTAGTTGTAGCGCAAACGCTTTTATCCTACTCGTTGATCAAAGCTTGCTTGAGAGATGGCGCAGTTAAACAAATGAATTGTGACCGCAACGCTTGAGAAAATTTCCAAAGAGTGTTTTGTGTGAAGCGATTACCCTTCGACTAGTGTGGTCAGCGTTTGTACTTTCATTTGTTTTGTTATACTTCACTGGCTTTATAATCACAGCCGTAACCGAGTAATAATGCCAACGTTCGGGAGAAACGATTTCAAGTGTTTTGAGTTAAAAAGGCATTTTTTTTTCTCTTCCGGTCAATCATTTTGAATTTAATTGCTAAGTTCATGCCTTCTCTGCCATTCTGTCAGGTGTTTTCTTAATTGGATATAAGACTCATATTCTCCAGAACACGATGAACACAGCCCGGAAGTTCAGGCATTTATTATGGTTAAAATATGCCGACAAAAGTAATGAACAAAGGCAGTAATAATTAAAATAGGCATTTATTAAAAGTGAAAACGGAGAGAAATGTTGCTCATTATAATGAAAACAGGTGTTTAAGAGACTTATTAATTTATTTATTACACAATTAAAGTACTTAAGCTCACTTTTCTTGGTTACAAGCTACAACAAGATATCTTTTGAAGGTACCAAATGTCATAGCCTTCTGCTTGTCAGAGAGAACATTTTTCATCATGGAAAAAGAACGTTCTACTTCCACTGAAGTGATTGGAGCATATTTATAACAAGATATTTCGGAAGAACTCATACCAGTTACAACAGAACATTCACCTTTCAGGACATCATGGAAATGTTGATAAAGACAAAGTAAAGTAGTTTTGAATAGTCCTGGCGAATGAGCAAAGATGCGCAGTGGTTGCTGGTCGAGTTCATTTTCTGTTTATGCGTTTATAGGGGAATTAGGTTAGTATCTGTCTTACTTCCGTACTGAACACATTGTAGAAACTGTTTATTGTACAACTGTACCGCTCTCAACTTTCTCGCTTGCAATTGTTTGTTACATTTATACAGGTAAGAAGTTATCTCCTTCAAAAAAAAGTTCCTAGAATTATCTCGCAGATTGACATAAGGTATCCGCCAGGACTATTCAAAACCGCACTACTTCTCTCATCCTCTCTATTTTCTGGTATTCGTATATCCGGGGTAACCGTGCGTTCCTTTCACTAATGTTTAAAGTTCTGCTGTTTAAAGAGCTTAAGTGTATAGATCGAGGAGAAAATTTTTGACTGCTTGAAAAGAAATAAATGTAAAACAATATTCTCAATAGATATTTTTATGAGGTGAGCATGCCATTTAATTTTTATAACCCTTACCACTTCGATATATTGAAATTCATTATATACTTTTTAAAATGCGTAAATTATCGCAGAAAGAAAAATCCATAATCGGCGGTAACAAGTTCATTTCAATCCGACTCTTAAATATATCCACCTAGATAGATAAGGCACTTTGCCTAACTTCTGGGCTCTAACCATGAGGCCTTAGTTTGTTGTATCACACTTACCGGCATTTGCTTCTAGCTTCGTAGACCAAGAAGATTCCTTATTACTTCAGCCTCTCACATGGATGCATCACAATTGCGATATCACACATTCAAGTGCATTTATGTTCATTCTCTGGGTTATGTTTTGAGATTATTTTCAACTGAAAACTCACTTTTATGTGCGTTATTAGTCAGTGTAACAAAGTTTTTGTTTTCGTATGTCCTTTGGAAGGGAGTGAATGTTACTGTAGAGAGAATTTTTATATAATTAGTAATTCATTCCTTATGCTCTTTCCGGGCCGACGCTCTAACCGACTGAGCTAATGTGTCTTCCTCCAAGCACGAAGCTCTCTCATCTGATTCTGTATACCCCGAGACCTCTCTAAGGTTTCCCTGCTATGAGAGATATATTGCTTAAGAGGCAACTGGATATATAGAATAAGATGAGATTGGCCGTTCCGTGCTTGGAGAATGTCAGTCTGAAGGTCTGAAGATCCGTGGTTGAAATCTCGGCCAAGACCCAAAAGTTTAAAGTTTCATTCTTTATGTCACATGGCCTGAATTGAATGGGAAATGGTGACTTGAGATGTTAAAAAGAGTGTCCGTAAATAGACCAAATCAACAATCAACATCCTCTCAAAAGATCTGCTTCCGCACAAGGCCCCGGGGAAACAATTTTAACAAAGTGCAAGCCACTGTCACATCGCGCTAACCCATCTCGCCGTGGCACTTTCGATCCTGTAACAGAACCAATGTAATGATATGAAATGGCAGAGTGGGAAAATCGTGGAAAGCAAAAATCCATCCCAGAATTCGCCTGAGCAACCAGGAAAAACCACAGAAAAGTAAAGAAGAATAAAAAAACAAGATCAGGATGTTCGAATTTGAACCCGAAATCTCCCGTATACGAGTTCCAAGCAGCTCGATCCTTGTAAGTGTAAGAACATACATTCAGACATATAAACATTTTATGGAAATAGAAAATTTGGAAAGTATTTCGTAGTTAATTGTGTCTTCAAAAAATATCGGTAATATAACGTATAAGGTTCACATAAATGACATGTATTTAACTTTTTGAATTTATTTTAATGGTCTAAAATAGTTTAGAATTTAATGTTTATTGCAGAATTGATGATCTTATTTTTATATTTTACATCCATATTGAATGTCAGCCACAAAACAATTATAAAAGGAATTTATTTTTCAGCTTTAAATCTGTATAAATAATATTTTGAGTACAAGGTCGCCAGCTGTAATAGTTATAGTAAAAGAATTTTTATTATGGCATATTTTTATTGTAATATTCCTATTGCTTTTGTTGTTTGTATGTATGTATTTCGTCAGTTTTATACAAAAATATGAACACTAAAAGTAAATATACTTGTATTACATATATCTACCCTGTGCTTTTGGTTATAGCCCATAGAAGTGTGCTAATGTATCACTTTGCATGTTTAAACCTAACGTTACGTACAGTAGAGGCCCGGATACCGAAGGAAATGTGCCTGTGGTTGCCACGAATCAAAACTTAAGGATAAGATGGCATTTGTTAAAGGCGTCACTACAGTGTAAGATTAAGCATTCGTGTTGAAACAAACTTTGCTAAAGGCAGTACTGCTGACGTGTCCTTGGCAGATGGTAACAAGTTCAGCCCCTAGCGTCTGCCAGGCCTAGGGTTATATTCCTTCAACTCCTTGTCTCTCGAAAATGCCGCAGGACTTCATGAGCTGTCTTAAGTTCTTACCGGAAAGAG
Organism: Metallyticus violacea; assembly: GCA_030762175.1. Taxonomy (NCBI): domain Eukaryota; kingdom Metazoa; phylum Arthropoda; class Insecta; order Mantodea; family Metallyticidae; genus Metallyticus; species Metallyticus violacea. The sequence continues at coordinate 59,740,175 of CM060831.1, forward strand.
CGTAGTAACTACGTGGCACCCCCTTTTGGTCGAATAGTGTTATTTCCGACGCATGGACAAGCTTAGCTTAAAGGATGCCGCATCCAGTCCGTTTCATATGATGGAAATCCCCATTTCTCACTTTCTTACTTTTGAAGAACATGGAGGGGAAAAAAATTATGTTATATATCGACGATAGACCGTTTTGACTGATCACGATAAAGACATGTGGAGGCTTGTAGGGACAAATGATTTCTTCTGCTTTTTGGCTTATAGTTTTCAATTCGTGCTTTGAATACACATAGAAATTTGCATCCTTTCCATTTAGTCTATAATTATAATTTTTTTAATATATCAGGTCATCCATTTATCTGATGACCGATGCAGCAATTATAAATTCTAATGCATTTAAAATTTTATACACTCACCCATGTCACGTAAGGAGATGCTAGAAGTGCCTGTCTTCGTTTTATCACACATTTTTGGCATGTGCTTATGAACTTGTCTTATTTTTCTTTGAGAAATTAGATAATTCTTAGAGAAATTAGACGACATTCGTCAAGAATGTCGTCTAATATGTATATACACTAAATGAATCACATTATTTAAACTTCATTATACGGGAATTTCTCTAAATAATCCTCTGAGAACACGAGCGAACGCGTTGTGGGCTAGAGTAATTAGGCTCAATATTTGCCATTTAGTGTTCTTAACAGACTTTACTCTGTGATTAGATGATGTCACTTTCGCTTTCAAACGTCACTGAGTGGCGTGATGCTCAAGGTCAATGTATCAGTTCGTAAACTCCGCCCGTCCCGACTCCTGTAGCATGCTTGGCTTAAGTGATGGCTTATCAGGCATGATGTCCCCCGCCGCCGCGTCGGTCATCAGATAATTGGGTGACATATGTTTATCTGTGGATCCATTTTGATACCTTATTCTTGCTAATCTAAGCAGTCTCAAAAGTCGCATTCGAGCCGCTTCTAATCTAAATATGTTAAAGTTCAAGAATCCATGTTTTCCACCCCTCCCCCCTTTTCGAATCGAATGTCTTTCAACCTTTCTTAATTTGGTGTTATTGATAAAATTAGGTGTGTATTAAATTGTAAATATATTTCCTAGATAATTGCACGCAAGCGCCTTTCAGCCAATGCACGGTCTCATTAATCCAATCGTCAGAATGGAACTTAATAGTTTTAACACATGGTGATCAAAAACTAATAGCTGCTAGTTTTTTTCTCCTATGTTCATTTTTTTTTTTAAAAAAATCCTATTTACTATGAACTGTTATTATAGCTTCGAATGTTGATTTGTTTTTAATTATTCAATTACATGTATCTTCGTAGACCTTGGAACAAAAACTAATAACAATGCATTCTATCACCTCTACTTCGATTATTTCATTACTTTCCAAAAGAAATTTTCATCTCAACACGAAATACACATAATTGATACAAAAATAGGAATTGATAATTGTTATAATAGTGTTCATTTGTACTTAATCAAATTATTCCTCCATGCGGTTCTGCTTGGAATAAAAGCATTTGTTAGTCTCAGTTAAATTACCGAAAAATTATCAGTACTCGTATTACTGAAGACAGTTGAGCAATGAAACTGTTACTTTATTAAATAGACAAAGGTATTTCTTTATTTGTAATGGTATACCTTTGATTGCTTTTTTAACTTGTCTTAATAAGCTGTCATTAAAAATCACTACATATTATTCGTATGTACAATTTGAAAAACTGCACAAAGAAAACACTTTCAACCGTTATTTGAAATTTTTTCGATAGTGGGATTTTAACTGTTGAAGCAGTCGTTAATGTATATCGTATGTTATTGTACGTATAACCGGCTTGACCACTAGCTGGGGAGATTAGCAGTCACTTGTGTAATGTGAACACACAAATCGCAGGTGTTATCGCGATGCAGTTGCCAGTACATAGCATCACAGCTTGCACGCTCCCTCCTCCAGACTGCGCTTTTGCAACAGCAGCCTTGCAACGAGAACGAAGCTTTCTTTTCAAGGTGACTGAAGTATGTGTTTTGTTTGTTCTGCGGCCTGGTAGTTCAACATTCCAGGCATTTCAGTTTCTATTTCTTCAATAAATATGTGTAATAGATAAATAAATTAGCCTTAAATTCACGGTAATCAATATACGAGTATTTTCGTGTTTGTAGAGAACATTTTCATGGCTTTGTCTCCCGTTTCACGGCAGTAGACAGGTAGACCTGGCGAAGCGAATGTACTATCCACTCAGCTGATTCAAGTATTCGTGTTATAATTGTAATTACAGTGAAAATAAATACTGATGGTAGCAGATGTTGAAAATGTTGTCGTAATACATTCCCAAGTTTTGGCATCTTTTTAGAAAATTTGTCATTCTTACAGATCAGTTCATTTTCAGAATTTGAGTAAACATTTAAACTTGAAAGCATACAAGGTCTCTGTTGTCCACAAATTGCATTGATAATGATTGCAACGATAATGCAATTGCATTGATAATGATTGCAACGATAATGATAAAAGTAATTAATGACTCACGCTGAATATTCCTTACTGATGAAGCCATAGTTCCATTTGTGTAGTCATGTTTCGACGCAAAATGAGTAGAGAAAAACCGAATTTTATAAACCAAGACTTCCTTTCATGAAGAGAAAATAGGTGTATGTTAAATGAGAATACCATAAATGCAAAAAATTCTGGTATAGTGTACTAACTATGCGATTTTATTCATGGGAAAGTTGAAAAATGAAGTATATGGAACAAGCCCATAAACAGAATAATTGAAAGAAAATAGGCGAAAGAGCATTTCCAACAGCACCTGTCTTAAGGTGCATGCTTATTTTCATTGTAGTTGTAATTGCGAGAACTTGAATCAGTTGCGCTGATATTAGATTCGCTTTGTCGGGAGTTACTTCTCTGACTGCCGACATACCAGCCGCGTTCAAACGGGCGACAAAACTGTGAAATACCCAGTATTTTCTTGTTGATAACGTCTATGGCCATAAGAAACACCTTGGTGCTCTAGTAAAGAAAGAAGTTTAACTTGCCATGTTAAGCGTATATGAAGCACTTTGGCGATGCAGCTATGTAAGTTTTATGGATTACACTTATTTAGCAGTTAATGACCATGGTGTCCTTGTACTTGCGCACTCGAGCGTCAGCCATAGCCCAGAAAGTATATTTTCACTTTTATGCGGTCATAAAGTCAGACCCCATTCTTGTTCTCTGTTGATTTTTTTTGTCTTGTTCTTTTCTGTGCGGAGGTTGTACGTTCAGCAGTCAGGCGTATTGATATATGGCCGTTATGCCGCAATTTGTTACGCCGTGTTCCCACAACTCGCGGGCCAACGGCTTGTGTAACGTATGAGTTAAATGAATGGTTTGTGAAGTAGGAAAACAGTGCCATTGACACAGAGTCAAACAGGTGCCAACAAATTAGTTCGTGTCGATTGCATGACGCCGTTCTGCACAGGAAATAGCAGAGCCAACTTCAAAGACAATTTGAGTTAACACGTCAGTGAAAATAGAGCAAATAATTAGTGACTTTTCTCTCATTGTTTTCAGACGGTACAGGCTGAAAATCAAATACTCTGAACTTTGCCATATTTTTATAATCTGTCGCCGGTCAATTCTTCTTTGAACGCCAGGCGTTGTTTGGTGTAAACAGTGCCAGGAAGATTTATATTTTACACGTAAAAAGCAGTCTAACATTTAATATATAACCTGTTTACAAAAGTAGTCTGTATTCATCTCCACGCCTGCATGGTTCCTTTGTCTTCAGTTGCGTATGTCAATTGTAGATTCACCTGCTCACTTTGGGCGAACACACACAAATAGTGGATGGGAGGATTGTAAACATGTTATCTGGTCAGACGAATCACGCTTTTGTCTATATCGAATTGATGCGCCAGGTCGTTTTCATCGAAGACCTCATGAAACTTTCAGCGGACAGTGTGCAAAGTGTTATGTTCTGAAAGTGCCAGCCAGAATGCCTACATAGAGCTAGCTACTGGACAACTAGTTTTGCCTTTTGCCCTTCACCTTGGACCGTAACATTCAGAATGATAGTTCCATTGTTCACCGGCCAACAGCTGTGACTGATTGGCATAAGCTGAGGAACTCTTATGTATCTCGAGATTCCCCAGTTTGAACCCAGTTGAAAACCTTTGGGGTCATCTGGAGCAACACGCCAAACGTCAGAGGTGATATCCACGCACTCTGGCTGATGTGCGTGTTTGAGACCTCGGCTGCTACGTACAGTTTCTGTCACAGTGAATTGCAATGGTTGTCCACTCCGGTGGTGGTGTTACAAGCTATTAGATGCGCTCCGTCCTAGGTGAGCTTAATCCTGAATGCAGGACAAAATGTATTACATAAATATTTGTTTAATTGCAAATGGCTGCCTTTATAAATAGTAAAATGAATATGAAATAAATATATATACACTTTGGCCTTATTACATTGATGATACACGAAATAAAATTATATATTAGGTAAGGGCTTTTTAAGGAAGGAAACGTTCCAGGCCTAAGTTTAAGGTACCTCCCCGCTATTTGCCATTTATGAGGACTGAGTAAATCTTGGAGGGGGGGAGGTTAGAGGACGGTCCTGGTGGGAATCAAACCCCACCTCCATTTCACGAGTTCGCGCCGTAAAGACCTCAGCCACCCGTAGGGGTCAACTTGCTTTGGTAGAGATATTCTTGCAAAATGACAACCTTTAGTTTTAAAATACACTTATCTTGTAATTGTATTGCAGTTTAATTTTCGGTTATATGAGCACAGCAATAATGCTTGGGTGCTGAAGTGAAACGAGGATTTTGAAATAGATTTAAATTTTTGGGCAAAAAAGAATTGTGCACTTGTAAGAACAACGTAAAAGTAATATTTTGGTGGTATTACGAATTTATTTTTTCATGTAGGTGCTGTAACTGTATTGAACGTTTATTTTCAAAATATGTTACACACATCTGCAGTTTATTTAACCTAAGATTTAACTTTCGGTTATGCAATCTAGTTGAGATATAGAGTGAGGTTTGTAAATATATAAACATATCTGACTTATTACCATTTTCTTACAAGTATATTTAATTTTTTGTCCAAGGATTTTGTACAGCCTTGTAGGAACTGCCTCCCGAGGTTTATTAATTATATACATCTATGATATATTTACATAGAAAACAGTACCGACTATAGTACTAGGGAAAGTAAAAAAAGTATTCGCACTAACTGCCTAAATAGTCTTCAGGTTTGTCATACTGCTTTCTGAGCGTGTGAATGCTAATGTGATCACGTTGATCGGAGTTTGACCTTGATCGCATAATTTTCTTGCTGATGTGACAGTGTAAACATGGCCGCTCGGCTAGAATGTGCTCCAAGGAGGAGCAAAGAGCAGTGATCCGATTTTTCTTGTCAGTCGGGGACTGAAATTCATCGAAAGCTTTCAACCAGTGATATGCAATTTGAATATTTCTTAGTTGCGGTTGGTAAAGGATAGACGAAATACAACCGAATGTTTCGGATTCAATATACGTAACATTTTTTATTAGATTATAAACATGTAATACACTTGTGTTATTAACAAAATATATGATCTACATGGCGTGGTGCAAATCTATTGAACCATATAATATTGAGATCTAAGATCAAGTAGTAGCCGGATTCTGTATTAGGATCTAATTGTACATTATAAAAGTCCTATTACAAATAATAGAGCACTGGTAAATAATTGCAGAATAAAGAATTACCAATGCCCTTTTTAACATTTTAAGGTACTAATGTCATTTAAATCTTACCTACATAATTCATTATTGATATGTAATTATATAATACTTAAAAGTAGCATGAATTAACAAAGTTTCACTTACCATGATTCGATATATGCCGATTTTAAAATTGTTATAAAGGAACATTGAAGTTAATTTCAAGAATTGTTACACTAAATTTAGCTCACTCTTAAGTATGTAATTCATTTGAGAACATAACACAGCTTTATTTTTAAATCTATACCAACTATGCAGAACATTACTTAGAGAAAAGTTTAGCGTTCGTTACTACAATTAGGTAAATGTTTGCGTCAATCTATGTTTTTAATTTCATTTACTGTAATAAAGATATATGTACTTTAATACAAAATAAAATAAATAAGCAATTTAGTAATATACTTCACAGTTTTGAATCCTGAACTGGCCTTAGGCCTAAACCTTGAAAATCGATGATGATGCTTTCATTTCTATTGAAACAGATTTGGCATTTTCCATATTTCTACATACTGTGCAATTTAATAAAAATTGTCTAGTTTTGTTCAGTAACGTAAGGCAATTGTTTCATCCTGTATAGCTTTTCTCACTGAAAAATTACATATTCAATAGTTAAATAAATAAATTAATTCGTAAATAATTCAACAAGAAAACAGCTGTGCTAGATTAATTATATGGTTTGAACCTTTGGCATTCCTACACAGCAATGGCCGTCCTGTTTAGAGTAGAATTGGCTGAACATAATTAAATATTTGGAAAACATTTAAACGCTAGTAATATCTTTCAAGTTATAAACTGCGGCTGAAGCCCCGAATGGTAGCGAAGAAATCCGAATTCCGCCCGATTAAGTGTTGGCATTATTATTATTATTATTATTATTATTATTTGTTAATGCTCTATTATTTTTTGTTAAACTTAAAATAACCTAACCTATGAAAAAGTAACATTTATTGTATGAGAAAAATGTAGACAAATTATGAAGATTACAAGAGAGAAAAAACAATTACAAGTGGAAAAAAAATATTTACCCTGGGGATTAGAGCCCATGACCTGCGCATTGGTAGCACCACGCTCTAACCAACTGAGCTAAAACGACCGTTTACCCATAGATGAAATTGTTTACCTTAAGTAATTCGTATTAAAATCGTAACCAGTCGGCTTTCTTCGTTACCGTTCGGGACTCTAGCCTTAGCAAACTGTCGGTTGTAACGGAAACTTTACAACAATGAAGGCACAGACTTTGAGCATGACAGTTCCAGGGACTTAGTTGTGCGTCCATAACTATGAGCCAGAATCCAGGAGTGGAATGCGATCAACAATGCAAATGACATAATTTTCTGGCCAACAATCTGAAGCGAGCAATTCGCACCATATGCTGATGCCTATTGTCGAAGGAAATATTCATGTTGTTGCGTGTCATGCACATAGACCGTTGAAAGCGTCGAGGTGCTGTAACACCCTGCCTAAATCCGACCATTATCTCTTTGGACCGTTCAACCCCAACATTTTGGAAAAACAAGAGTGTGGATGTTTCACTTACCCTCCTCGTATAATGTAGTACTTAAGAATGCACCATTCTGCTGTATTTTACTGTCATATGAATAGGTATAATTAAAACTCTTGAGTGTTTTTAATTCCTCATAAAGGATTTTACCTTCCAATAAATTTTATATCTCTTAGCGCTTAGTATCATCACGGAAAAAAAAAAACATTACTTAAATTAACATTAAGTGATAGCACTTCTTAATGTCGAGGCACTGAATTCTGCTCCTTTCCCCTCGTCTCCACCCTGACTCCACTCGCAGCTTGCCTCGTGAAAATTACGAGAGAGAACATTAAATTGTAAACAGCTTGCGTCGTTCCACTGAAGAGTGAGCGAACGTTTATAGACCGTTTCATAATAAACATATGGGGGAATGATAAATAGGACAATAGTGATGACTGGAGAGTTGTCATCATTAAGCGCTATAAACTGCCCTGCTGCCAGCTTAACATGCTCAAGAGAACTAGAATTCACACATTCTACTTTTACCTGGGGTCGATGCCAACTCAAAGAGGATTCTATATAAGAACATGTCCTATCTTAGACTATGTTTGATCATTGGAACTCTGGCGGTCTTCAAACTATAGAGTAGTCTGGTCAAACTTGGTTTGTTCGACCTGCGTAACATAGTACAATGATCCATTCGTTTTCAAAACACCTCATTTTCCAAAGTATTACACTTACATTATAGTTCGTTTTTCTCTCTCTCTCATTTTAATTTTGAAACATTATGGATATTCCTAGATGAAGGGAAGGGTATGTATGATTGGGCTTCAAAACAAACCAGATTCTGTTTAAACGTTTTGTTGAAAATAGAAATTAATTTTGTGTGAACTTTTAGGACATTTACAAAAAAACCCCTCAACATTTTTAAATGCTTCAATCCTTCCTTTATTATAAAAATCATAATTGGATCGATGCCAAATATTCTCGATACTCGAGATACCTACACATTTTTTGTCTTGATATTCAATACCTTAATAATTTTATCAAATAAATACAATTTTATAAATTTATGCTTTTGAGAGTTAAAAAGTAAGACAAATATATCTCAATTCATTACTCACCGAATGTATTTTTATTATGAGACACCCAGTACCAAGAGAAGTTCAAAATACAGGTGTGATAAAAAATAACGACATTTTTTTTTTATTTCGTGAAATTCATAAATCCGATTTTAAATTTTTGTTTTTGGCTTGTTGTACAATTGTTTTTCAATTTAACTCCGTACAAAAGCGGTATAGTCTACGCTATCTCGACCATTTTTTTCCATTTAGATAAATTTATGTAAGACATTTCAGGTAACCCCAGCAAATTGTCTAAAAACATTCTGAATAAAATCTCCAAAAAGTTGTTTCGAAAAAGTCCTGAAATAACAAGAGAAATTTGTAGTTTTTTTTTTTTTTTTTTTTTAAGTAATGCATACAACTTCTATAAAAAGAACACATCTTTATTTACAATAACATTTAACGTGCTATTTTCCTAGGAGAGGATTTAGTAGCAGTTGGGTATTTTTTGCGGTCTCTGGCTACAATCTGTAAAAGAAATTGTTTCTCACTTTCATCGTTTGTGAGCATGTTATTGTAATCCTGAATGAGTTTGACTCCTATTTCTGCACGTCGTTCACAACAACTATCTCCTCAAGTTTTTCAATTTCACTTTTATAACCAGGAACATCCTTTAAAGTTGAAGGGAAATCAGCGCTGATAGAAAACGTCGTGAAGAAATTGTTTGTACCAGGAGTTACAAAAGACGCTTGTAAAGGAAGAGAAATGATTTTGGTGCAGAATGAACCAATTGATTTTTTCTTTTTCCCTTTTATCACCTTTGTCTGCTTCCAGCATAACTTGAGCCACATTTGCCTTAACCCCCGCTGTTGCAACATTTTCATCAAATAAGGATAGAGCCACAGTTTCGGGAGCTAAGTATCAATGATGGTGTGAAAAATGTTTGCAGCAGTGTTACTGATTTCTGGATCAATATCCTGATAGAACTGCAGGCAAGGAAAAAGAAAAGATAAATCTTTTTGTAGAAATTATGAACGATCTCTTTGACACATGTCATTCAGATGCTTTCGGACAGATGACAGGAATGTTCACTGACGTCACCATCATCACTTCTTTGACTTTGATGTAGCAAGCTGATGAGTAACAAAATGTTTCATTTTTTCACAAGCCCTTTTTCCTGGCAGGGGCTTCACGCTCTTTCTTCCTTGTGTTTTAGTTTTTTTTATCTACACCAACCATGCAGCCTGGTCGTCCTTTTTGGCGCTGAAGCATAAATTTTTTCCCATTCTCTTCATTTTCTATCTGTTCGAAAGCATTTGAATGAGATATGTCAAACAGATGGTCCATAATTTCCATAAAAGGATTTCTCTTTTCTTTTTTCTTGCACTTCTGGTCAATTTTTTCTATAAATCTTTCCATTCATCTTTGTGTTTGAATAACTTATCAATGCAGTGCTTAGTTCTTCTAGTAAAAATATTGTGCTTTTTGTCAAAAAATGGACATTTCTTGAATCACCAATGCTGCATTTTCCTGTGTTGTAACATTGAACAACTCTTATATTGTTGTGGAGGGGGGAACTCAAAACTTGCTTGTTCGAAGGTGGTTTAGCTCCGAAGATTTGATTGGAAGGGTAGCCAACAAGAGAAACATAAGAAATCTTTTCCTAAATTGCCTTACGAACTAAATGAAAAAGTGAATCCCATTTTACAAGTAGAAGGAACACGTCACGAAAATCACTTTACACCAACACGGGCAGTAGCACAAACTAATCCTGAAACAAAAATTGAAAAATTATATATCAAAGACATATTTAGTTACTAAATGAGAAATGAAGCATATAAAATAATAATAGTTTTAGAAAAAATTACTTTCAAGACTAAAATTTCAAAATTCATGGTCGATTAGGGTCGCCAGCAGTTGTCCGATTGAGCCGAAAATATTCACCTTTTTTTTATTGCAATAAGATAAGGGGGTGGGAACAGCACAATTTTAAATTTCGGAAAATTGTCTGTAGTTAAGGGCTGCCATAACATACAACTATGATATATGAAAAGAACCGTAAACCCACAAAATTTGCATTGTGTGCACAGTTGGCAGCTCTAATTCAACGCCTTTACAAAAGGGTAACAAAGCAAGAAAAGAGTTTTTATGTTGGAATATGCATCCAGAAAGAGAGTACGGAAAAGAACCGCCATGTTAACAAAGTACTTTGCGGTGGTGTCGGCTGGTTGTCCAAAAGTACCAGGTGAAACAGTGAAGAGAGTGAAGGAGTTTCTTGCGTAGTCCATTGAACATTTGTAGAGTGTGAAGAAAACTTGGTGAGTTTACGATTCTTTTCATATATCGATCATATTTGTACGTGTAATACTTTGGAAAATACAACGCTTTGAAAACGAACGAATCATGTATGTTTAAAGAGGTTCGATCTTTCGCACTGAAAGCGTCGCGTCAGGTTCTGTAACTCAGACAGTTGAGTTTTCTTACACACTCGGGCGTTGCTTCTGGTTCATTTCTGAGATTGATGTTGAAAAGCTGATATCAGTGAAAAGTCAATATATGTCGTCAAACATCCAAAGCATCAAAATGCTGACATCCCTACTGGTTGTGCCAAATGAATTAGCAGAAATATTGCCAAGTGAATGATTTGAGAAGTTGTTATCCAAAAAAAGGTCTCAGATACGAAACACTTTTTTTGATTTGCTTTTCAATAAAATATTGTGTTGATAAGTTCTCGGGCGTTGATTTCGAGTCGATTTATTTGGAATGCAGAAGTTATTTTTAATCAGCTTGGCGCTTTATTTATGAGCATGTGATCTTACTGCTATATTATGAATACTTTTATTTATTTCTACACATTTACATTACAAATTTACACAATATTTCATTGTTCATGGAGTGATTGTTGATTTGAGATACTATACAACTAACACCCTGATTGTTGTGTACACCTGTTTCACTCAACAATATATTTTATGAGCTTACTGTTGATTTCCCTAAGAATATTTTTTCCGGCACTGTTTCTTTGATTTCGTTATTGCGTTCTTCCTTTACCTTAATCACTTTCCTCCACCTCTTTTCTCTTACTGTTCCTACATAGTCTCCAAACAATTTTAATACCAAAATTTCTGTCCTAGAGCACTGTCTATTTTATTTATAGTCATACATTTTTGAAGTGTTAGCTGGTTTCCACTAAATCAGTTTATGTGCGGAACCTCATTAAACTAAAACACCTAATGCTTTTATTTCTTCCTTTCTTATGCGTCACAAGATGAAGCCTATTCTGGCCCCATTCCATCAGTCCCGGACGCCCCTAAACTCTTTGGTATCTAAATTTATAACAGCATAGCTACTTTAGCAATTCTGATATAATCCACTCAATCTGCGTTTTCTATAACTTCTGTTCCGACATAAACAAATACGAAATGTATTACTCCGCGGTGCTGGTTCTGCTTGGTTAAGTAGAGCTTTTAGTGCTACAAATATTTATTTGTTAGCGCTGTTTACTGTTCACATACTTTATTAATAAATCATTTTGCGCGATAACCCTGTTGCCACTTTTCAACGAATTTGCTTGACAGTGTTTTAAAATGATATCATCACTACACGTGCTTGTGTCTTTGTCTCTTTGCATGGAAACTGGTTGCACTATACAGAGAGGAACTTGCGCCTAAATTACTAGCAATTCAAATACATAATAAGGTATTCATAACGACTGGTACCTCCCTAGACTATTAAAGTATTCGCTAATATTGCTTTCTCAATGAAAATTAGTCTATATTAAAGTTTAAGCTGTAATTTCCTTTAGGGACTACTTTGCGTACCATCAGGGGATGTAAGTCGTCCTGGAGCCAATGAGAAAAGAGCTGCACCACATATTAAAAGCGTTTTCCCGTTCCTTTACTTGTTTTTGCATTAATTGCAAATATGTTTATTTCATTTATTTTTTGATTCCTTTTCCTATTCAGTGGTCTAAAAAAATCTCATTTTTTACAGCTTTGATAGCACGTAATGTCTCTCTTTCCTTCTCGCATTGCTTACATGCGACTTGATTACTGCATTCTCTAGTTCCTGGTCCTTGCTCAGTGGAGAAAACAAGAGAAAGTCTTTAATTGTTTCGTTAACACAGTTCGCTATTGTAATTATAATTTTATTGTAAGTTTACCTTCTTCCAAAACTTTATTTGCTTGTTTTTCATATTCCTGTTATCTTTTAGACCTTCCAGTGTCTATGCGCGAACAGCTTTACCAAAACAGGACAAAGGAATGCGGAAGAATATAACTCGGTTTGTTCGCATTCCGCATAAGGTAAGGAGAAACAGAGATTTTTTTTATTTGGTTTATTTGCGGACGCTGTTTAACATCTGAGGTCACCAGCATCCCATTCAAATCAGGGTGTGAAACGGCCGACAAATTTTGCTCGGAGACCTCTTTTTTAAGACTTGAGGTTCTTTATCATGCCGTAAATGTACGACACGGGACCCATGGCTTTACTTCCCTTCCGATGGAAGCCATACTTAGGATTTTTACGCCCGAAAAACGTCATCGGTTCTGGCCGGGATGGATTTTAGGAGACAAGTATGGTGATCATATCAGGACATACGAAACTGATTCCCATGTAACAGTGTCCTCATAACTTTATAGAACTGCTTTTTTGTATCTCTTCATGTTGTCTTTAATGTTTTTCCAGTAGTTCCATACATCATTGGGCATTTAATTAATTTATTTTTAATATTTGCATCTACGTTTAAAAGAGAGATGGGTACTTTATCTAGATATTTATTTTTGCTCTCTCTGGTTATATATCAGCCTCAAGCCAAGAAAAATTCATGCAGATTAAATCGTTTTAAGTATTTTTATTTCTAAGCATCGCTTTAAATAAAGCAAATTATTTGTTTTAGAAATGTAAAAGAAGCAAAATATATTTCACCACTGCACATATTTTGATAGTAGAAGGAGAATACGACAAGAAAATATATTTCTTATTAACCCTACAATTTTTACAAAAAGAAACAGAGTTTTGGGTACATATGTATTTTGTTTATATTTGCCTTTACTCTTAACTTAAAAAAATAACAAGTCTCTTATGAATTTTGGGGGGACATGATTTGGTAGGGCCACAAGCATTTTGTGTTGTCCCAAATGAATTAAACGGGGTATGAGAAGAGGAGAATCCCCAGTGCTTAACGTTAGTCACTTGTTTTATCTCGACGTTAAAATGTGGTAGAGTATAGAAGAGTGGGAGAATCACACATAGTTGTATTAATAATCACAATACTTAATTTTCACTAGCCTCAATTTTGTTTTACAAGAAACACACCTCTTACTAAGACTGGCCGGGAAAGAGGTGTTTACATCTATTGGACTTTTGCTTAGATACTTGGAAGTACAGATGAGATATTTTGGCAAGGAAAAGGTTAAGCATATTCTTAAGTTGCACAATTCCTATACATGTCACAATACCAGGGTCGTGATTCCATTTTCGGGAATTGAAGAGACACAAATTTCCTGTTGGCAGCTCTGGAAAGTGCGTTTCTTTATCAGTAACCACAGCGGCACTCAATATTGCAGCTGCAGCAAAATGTTTATTATAGTCGTGCGCTCGCTGTGTGGTGTGCTACGATAGTGTGACTCGAGCATTTTCGTGCGACAATTTTTTTTACGATTATAGAATCCTTTTAAAAATGAATAAGAGAGCTTTAACAGATTGCTCTTTCAAGTACAAAGCTCACAACCTGAAAAATCGAAGAGCATATAAGGCGTCCAGCAAGTAGTCACAAATGAAAACATCGCTCATAAGAAGCCATGGTGAAGAACTGCCCATAAGATTTGCAATGAGACAGAAGAGCCTTTAAACATCCATTCTCCGCTGTAAAAAATTCTGCACAAATATCTTGTGTGAGGAAGCTTTGTTGTCAATAGATACCCCAGAACTTTGTAGAAAAACAAAATGTGGCCAGAAAATAGTTCATCTGTAGCATGGCAGCTCCCAACGTATTCAGGATATCTTCATAGGTAATGAAAACTGAATTGACCAATATGATCCAGAATCAAAGAAACAGCCGGTAATCTGGGTGAATGTCCCCCTGTGAATGTCCAAGATGAGTGCCAGCATTTTCTCAGCAAGTGGCCAAATTTCAATCATTTCACTTCAGAAACAAAAAAAACAGTCGCTGACACAGCACAGTTTGCCTCCCTAAAGTCTTCAGAACACTTAGCAGAAAGAAGAGCAGCCAAGTCTCATTTGCGGGCATGTTTTCTAAATGTCAAGGAAATCTTGGGAGTTCGAAAGAAGCTGCTGAGTTCTAACAATAAGAAGAGGAGGTTGGTGTCACTTTGTATCGAGAGTTGGTGAGTTATAGCCTTCTACTTAGTAGAATTCCAAAAAATTCGTACTTTTTTAAGTACAGAGGGCAGTACTCAGTGAGTGAAATCAATGTCGTCTTTAATATGCTGACATTTTGATGCTTTTCATTGAAAATGCACGCTCTACGAGTGAGAGCAGAGACAGTTGGAAGAAACAACAATTTATTACGAAAACAACTTCTTTAACATATTTCGGTAGTATTTTAACTTCGTAACAACTCTTTGAAGTAATTTTCTGGTGTTCTTATTCCTGAGATAATGGTATGCATCATGCTGAACATTCCAAGATCAGCAAAACCTCTTAATCTTAATAATTGACAGGCGTTTCCACTAGGGTAGACCTAATAGAAAAAACCGGTTGGATGGCAACGCGTTTTCCCAGCTCCCACTCGAAAGATGGAAGGCCTCAGTAGTAAATACAATGAGCAGAATGGGAGAAATGATTGGAACCATCGTTCGAGAGAGGGGGGGGGGGGTGTCCAAATGGCTGCGGTTCAGGGGTCAAAGCCACGACTGGTCAAAGTCAAGAAGATAACGGCTATTAATCATCGTTAAAGGCGACCGAGTGACCGCTCTTTGGAAGAATGTTTTCACCATCTCATAGGCACTTTCAGCACACTTTGCATGCTCAGAAAATGAAAGAGAAGAGAGGTTACGTGCTGTCCACGTTTTTTACTTGTGAGAATGTACGAAAGTATGGCAATTTCTACAGGAATACAAAAATAAAATTTCCCATAACTTCATTTAGCGTTAATCTTTGTTGAAACAAGTTATTCTTCCTGATCTGAGTGGGCCTTTTTACTTTCCGTGAGCTATAGACCGAAATTTCCAATCCAATAGACCAGAAACAAATTCGCCCGGGAGTGTTTTCTGTATTGTTTGCGTGTTATGAGTTTCCTTGCAAAGTGTTATAAGACGCCAAATGGTAGAATATTATTTAGCATTTATATCTGAATTTGCGTTGTCATAATCCAAACGCGAATCCTGTCGTTCAATGATTACTAATTTGAGAAAGCCAATGATGAAATCAACAAAGTTTGTGTATATATATATATATATATATATATATATATATATATATATATATTAATTATATCGTTGTATGACACTTTCTCAAGACATAGGTTAAGACTTTAGGAACAGTTTTACTCCCCTCTTGGCGCGACAGCACAATGCGTGCCTAGGCCGACTGCAGCCCTCTTGTGACTTCATTGGTAAAGGGGACGCGTTGTAGAGGACATGCTGTCAGCGCACCGACACCCCTTTGGTCGCCTATCACGCGGCTTCCGAGATCGAGGGACGCCATCTCTCTTATCAGGCAGCTCCCCAATTGTCCTCACGAGGCTGGGTAGATCCTGTTCCAGACCTCCTGGCCATGAGTACACAACGCTAATCACTATATCCAAAATGCGACCAGGAAGAATATTTAGCAGCTTTTATTACGATTTTTAAAAGTTTGGAATAAAATTTGAAGTGTAGTAAGATTCGCATGAATTGGAAATGCAAATATACTTTTAAACACCTTCGTAATTTTGAAGTTAACCCCCCTAATCATTACATATTAACTGGTGTGTAGTAATATAAAATATTGACTATTTAATTAATAACATGACTTTTCTACAGGAAGTGCTAACATATGAAAACTACATACAAAGAGCAATTTGAATGTACATACAAATTAGTCATATACTTTTGTTCGTTGTTTTTTCATTTTAAATCCTCAAGCACACACACTGTTTTGATATTGTGATTTCAGCAATAGTTTAAAACTATTCATCTTTCTTAGTTTTTAAAGCTGTTTCTTTGCTCTGCATAATATGCCAAGATTTTACATATATGAAACAAAAAATCTGAAAATATGTACTTTAAAATGCTTTAAGGTTTTAATTAAATTAATAATTGAAACACATTAGCTCAAATTAAACATTTAAATGTGTAACAAGCTATTTCTTCATATTTTCAACTAGCTCTGTGAAGTGTAGACTGGTCAAGAATTGATCACAGCAATTCTCTAGAAAAGCACGGACGGTATTTGGTCACCTGGACTTTGTTCCATGATAGGCTTGCTGCGATCATGGTTTCCACTTATATCTTTAAGAAAGCCGTTTCCAGAGGAATCTTTATGAACGGCGACAGCAAAATCTGATTTTTTTAACAAAATATGTGGTGTGAAGTTCTGAAGAAAGTGCCAGATTACAGGATAAGCCAGAACACCTGGGTGGTTGACCCATAGTGAAAACTGAAATTTTATCCCATTATCTACCAACAACTTAAATTTAAAATGATATACTCTAAAACAATACTTTATAAGTTCGTATAATTCAAGGAATTTAATTCAACTGACAGTTGGCATGCATGTTAATTTTATATAAAACATTTAATTACCTTAAGTTATGTAATATTGTGCAAAATATGTTAAAACATGTCACATTAAAATTAAATAGTATAATTCTGGTGTTACGCAGAGTTGCCGCTAGCACTTTTATATCGCCCTCTCTATCCCACTAAACATTAATTACAGGAAATTAAAAATAAAGTATCACATTAGGTTAGAGTATTAGAGCATTTGTGATCGTCATTTACTGGTTTTAGGCTGGTTCTTTTTTCTAATAAAATTGTTGTAATAAAAAGGAAATTATTCATTTACAGAATTATTATGTTAGATAAAGATTTCCCATATTTTCGGGAAAACAAAAGTTGGCAGCCCTAAAACAAGCCATGAGGGGAAAAGAATGGGGGAAAAAAAATAAGTAAGAGTAATGTATATTAATAACTGAAAAAATAATAAATAACTAAAAGGTAGACATATTAACATCTAAGATTTAAATTTGTTTGTGTATTCGCTTTATGCAAAAATAATGCTGCTATCTCTTGTAGAGGTTTTGCATTTAGGGTGTTGTCTAGGATATGATCCTGCGACCAGATGGGGCAATTTTGGTGGAAGTAGATTGCGACGAATTATATTTTTAAGGTTAGGTGAGGTACAAATTTAGAAAAACCATTCAAGGAATGCAATAATAAAGTGTGGTTATGTTCATTTATGCTTCTACTAGATTACTAGTTGCAGTTATTTTAGATATAAGTGTATATAGATGTATAACATCACTAAAGATGAAAAATAAAGTCAAAGATTACCAAAAAGAATAAGAATTAGAGGCTCGGGAATAAATGAAACACTGGGTTTTCTACTACCTTTGAGAAAGACTTAATTTTTGCAAATACTGGCGATATTTTTGCATCTTTACTGGTTCCCTTGTTTTTCATTTTGATGTATTGTACACTTCTTAAAAACTACGGTTAATATGAAAAGAATTCACGCTTTTCCTCTACTCTTAACCATTTTCGGTACTCTTCTGTAGAGGATAACATAAAATCGCAGTTTAAGGGAAGTATAAAGGGAAGAGGAGTCAAAAAATTTTTTTTTCGTTTTTTGTACTATTTTAATATTTGGAATTTTCTATTTATTTTGTTATTATTTTCATTAGTGTTCCTTGGTTATAATTATTTTTATAAATGTTTAATTATGCTACTGCAGAAGTCCTTATTTTTGCATTTTGCGAGCACTTGTTCAGTTAAAATTCCATATCTCAGGAACTTTTTGCTCTAGAAGTCTGTGGTTTGTCTTGAATGATAGAAAACCTGTATTTCATAAATTGGCAGTGTTTGTTTCCATGACATCAATTTTTTATTTTACAGTGTTAGAGGGTTTTTAGCTGGTATTTCCTTAAAAAAAACTAGTTTTTGTGTAAAAACTTTTTAATTTAATTATTAAAAAAAAATGTTTTTGCATTAGTTTCACATTTTTAAGGATCTGTATAAACTATCACTTTGAAACTCTTACCAATTATTCATGATATTATTGTGATGATGTGGATCTATTATGGTAGAGCTAGGACAAATGTGACAACGTAAAAAAACAAAATAGTGGGGAAAAGTAGAAACTAATTTATAATTTGCTTCAGAATCATAGTATAGCAGTGAAAGTAGTTCAGCAAAATTTAATTATGTTCATCTGTATGCTGTAAAATTTTTATTTCAATAGCTTTAATACTCCTTGAGCAAATGGGAACTGAAATTGGTAAATTTTACTTTACAAGGATAGATTTTTCATTCTCCCCTTAAGTAATGCAAATTTGGAAAACATATGCAGTATCTTAGGAAAGATATCTTGAATAATAAAACCCTTAGAAATCTCATACATACAATAGTAATAAGCATATAACGAAGAAAGAACCATTGAATTATTAATGAACACATAGTACCAGCATTTTCAAAATAATGGAAAGACTATGAAATTGTTATCCAGTAAATACGGTTACCGCGGCTTAAATACATTGCAGCACAAAGCAAAGCGAACTGTTGTGTAAATTAAAGTGTGTAATAGGCATACATAGAAGCTAGGCAACAATAATTGTGTCACATTTATCCAGTCAGTTGAACAACATTTGATCTGTCCTTTCTGCGCTTTGACAAGCGTTCCATATCTGAATGGATGTTCCACCAGGAAAATCAAGTAGTTCTACTGACGCTGTCAACGAGACCTCGATATGAGCAAATTAATTTATGCATACCACATTTAGAGCATTTTATTTCTTTAATAGAAACATTTTGTAATTTTATTGATATAACTCGGGATACATCGAAAAAAATTAATAAATGAATAAAAAAGAAACACTCCTGAAAATAATTTTAAAATATAAAAAAGGTTGCAATAATGTTGAAGCGTTGCTACAAACGTTCGTAAAATTACTCAAACAAATGAATACCGGGTGTAATCCTTAACTTTCTCCGCGAAAAACGCAATCACAACGTCCACAAGTAATGCCCGGGAAGGTACTGACTATATTCTGACATTCTTGCTTCGTCAGCACAACAATGAACGCGGTGCACGTCGTAAAATTTACGAGAGTTTGTGTAGCAGGGTTAAAAAAACACAAAAATCAAGGAATTCGGGGGAAAAAAAGTCACAACTTGTCTTCTTCGGTATTTTCATCCCGAATATTGAACAACTAATGTGCACAGGTAAAGCATAGAATACAGAGATTCTATCATTATTATGATTATTTAAAATGCATTATAAATTGCCACGCTCATTGTTTGTCAGATATGTTCCAACTCTAAGGGCTACCGTCAGCATTATCATAGGACAATTGTTGCTGCCGGAAGAGAGGCTCGAAAGACTGGTTGGTGCGGCGAGTGACAAAGGGAGCGGAATACAACACTTTTGTGGGTACAAATCAAAGCAAAGCGGTTCATTATCGCGAATAGTAGCAACTCATTTTTCCTTTTGCACATCTCTCAGGAAATATCAACATTTCTTCAGTCATTAATTTAGTTCATTCACATGCCTTAGCAAGCATCAATAATATACATTATTTTTCAGAAAAAGAAATTCAAACCCCATTATTGTTTATGTTAAAACTATATGAATGCAAATATTTTAAAAAAATAATATACGATAACTATGGAGGAAAAAAAAAAAAAAAGAGGAAATGACCTTAAAATTTTGGGCACAATCTTTTTTTTTTGCTCAGAGGCCTCTTCTTTCAGGCCTGAGGTTCTTTATCGTGCCGTAAATGTACGACACGGGACCCACGGCTTTACTTCCCTTCCGAAGGAAGCCATACTTCTATTTTACACCCGAAAAAAATACATCTGTTCTGGTCGGGATCGAACCCGCGACTTTGGGTTTATGAGGCAAGTATGGTAACCACTACACCACCAGGACCGACGCAAAGGAAAGAGTTACATATGCAAATAAACAACTAAAGGCACTATAAAACTACGGTTTTAGGCTTCCGGCAGCAGAAAACAAATATGTAACATAAATAGCAAGGTTTTTGAACAAGGGAATAAAATCGGAAAAAGACTTTCCCTAGTTATGGCTGATGATGGGTTATAAAATGAATAGGTTTGTAAATTATAGCGATGGCTTCCTTGGCTATTACATTTACTATCATCCCCTTGTATTTGGACATAGTATTTGAAGTCACTTAAGCACTGCATAAAGATGCCCGAAGGTTAAACATAACATACTATTAATCATACATAAATTAATTATTTTATAATAACAAGTTTTGTCTTTTAATATGCTTTGCTACATTTAGTCATTTGGCTGTAAACGGTTTAATTGTTGCTTACATATTAACATTTCACAATAAACGGTTGCAGAAAATGGGACACTACAGGTTTACACTTTTCATGTTAATCTTGCGAAAATTAAAATATTTCGTTTACATATGAAACAAAACTAAATAAACAAAAGAGTTCAAATCGGAATAGACCGCAGTCCATAGAACTTCGGAATAGGAATTGTATTAAAATTGTGTTCAGTTACAGTCAGTCTACAGGAAGCTGTTGCCATTTTCAAGCAAAACTTTATTTGACTGCAGCTGTAACTCTAAATAACTTCCATATTAAATCGTGCTCAAAGTGTATAGGCGTCTTATTTCTTATAGAAAGCATATTCAACTCTAATTACATTTTCATGCTAGCATATGCTTCCAATTTCAGTATAAATTATATAAAGTATCATTGAATGGTAATATTTTTGAGAAAAAAAAATCTTCTGTTTTAAAACTCATCCACGACTGGCATCTCTCAGGCCGTCGACCTCCCAGAGACTGTTGGGTTCAGCGTTTGAACTGCCTGACCAGTCGCCAGAGTGAACAGCAGAGGCGATTATCGAAACTTGTATGGCAAAGGGGCGTTTTCTCATTAAATGCCGTTATGGATTTCGTTGAATTTTAAATGCAGTAAGTGGCTTCAGTGTTGTTTATATGGCACGTAAAACGGGAAACATGTGCCTGATGGTAGTCTTTTTCACCTCTTTTCTTGACGGTCGTTCAAGCAACAAAATCTTAGAAGAGCTTCTTGATGAATTGAACATGCGAATTTAAAGATGCACTGCATTTTGATATCACTCTGTAGTAAAACCTGCCAACACTATTACCCGAGTTTGTACAACTAATGAGTGGGTTTAAGTTTAACTTGCCTTAGTGAACTGTTCGGGGTTTAGCCTGCTGCATGCTTTGAAGATATGATGAAATGCGAGAAATGCCCCTGTTATTGAGCCAAAAAAATATGTAATTTACGCGAAAATCTAATTGCGGTAGGGATGTGTGATTTACACAATTCTCCTGCTTTTAAACTTTTTATTCCTCGCACGAAAAATTATTTTTATGTTTATCTGTGTCATGCGTAGTACATATTGCTTGTTAATGTTGATAGCTGAAATGCACATTTTTATATATATCTAGAACATACTGACATTGCCAAAGCAGCTCTCAAAATTGTGACAAGCAGGATACAATCATAATCCTTTACAAATGTAACTTGACGTTACCAACCGACGACTTGCTGCAGCCGAAGTCCCAACGGTAGCGAAGAAAGTCGACTAGTTACGATTTTGGTAGGAGTGTTTAACGTTACAGGTGGTGCAACTTCTGGGACTCCAGTTCCAAGCCACTACGAGCGATAGCGGAGAAAAACGAGGACAGACAGCTAGATAATATGGCATTTGAATGCAACGGCTTGATAGCTCAGATGGTTAGAGTTTCGTGCTGTTATTATAAAGATTCCTAATGTCCCGAAGCTTCTTTTTTCTATTGGAATCAAAAGAGATTGCTACCATTACAATGATTTACACGCGTACTTACTAACACACACTCTCCTATCAATTTATATTTACGAAAAGGAACAAACCACCGGGTCCACCGGCTTTTAGGATTTACCTGGGGTTAGCGTTAAGATTAATGCATATATATTATTAATTAATTAATTAATTAATTGCGAATTCCAATAACACAACACGTGCCTCAGTTATGGCATTTTTCAAGGGACTATTTACAGGGCGGAAGCGTCACATTGACCGTGAAGAAGTCACGTCTACTTTAGATCTCTTAATGAAGAGAGTTTAGTTGTATTTATCATCGGAAGATAAAACGCTTATGCCACTGGAAAACAAAAACCCGGCGCAACATTCTCGGGGTGTTAATTTAGAAGTGAGAAGGCTAAGTTGAGGTTGAACTCACGTATATCTGGGCGTACGTGGCAACAATGTGGGTTCCTGTGACCGGGAAGAGACGTGTGGGTCGGCCAGGATTCCGGCGGTGGGAGCAAGCTGCTTGCAGAGTTGGAAATTGACTAGGTGGAGATTAGGGGCCTTGTTCATAGTCAACACTTGAGCATAACTTAGTGATAGGAATTACATATCTACTTCTGTTTTACAAACAACACAAAGAAAATGCATACTCATGTTAGGCTTATATCAGTATGCACATGACATCATTGCAAGGTGTGATGTCACGGCCGTTTGTAGCAATTATTCTCAAGGAGGTCTTGCATTCAGTTATTATAGTGCATTGTTTTATTTCCGTTTGTCATTTGCTTTAATCTAAAACTATACCTAGAGTGTTTCACGGACTAAGTTCATAAGCAGGTTCCAAAGGTAAAGATGTGATAGAAAACTGGCAGATAATTCTTTTATTAAATACAATTCTACTTTTGAAAATGCTAAAATAAGCTATTTTTATTTATTTCTGTATTTGATGGCCTTTCTCTCTTTGAAAAACGTCACTCCTGGTGGTGTAGTGGTAATCATACTTGCCTCCTAAACTCAAGATCGCGGTAAAAATCCTAAGTATGGCTTCCTTCGGAAGGGAAGTAAAGCCATGGGTCCCGTGTCATACATTTACGGCACGAAAAAGAACCTCAAGCATGAAAGAAGAGGCCTCTGAGCAAAATTTACGGTCGTTTCACGCACGGAATTAAATGGGACGCTGATGACCTGAAATGTTAAAGAGCGTCCGTAAATAAAACAAATCAAAATAATAATAATAATAATAATAATAATAATAATAATAATAATCCAAAGCCGTAGTCCTTATTTTTTGTACAGCATGTGTCAGTGTAAAATTCAACATATTGTGCAAAGTAATTTCCATTATCAATTCCGGGACATAAATCAAATGGGTAACTTTTGAATGGGCAATTATAGCCCACTTGTTAAAATTAAGTGTTCACTCATTTATGAATTGGAAATATAAGTTTTGAAAGTGTCAAATGTGTTTTAACTTATATATGTGATTATTAATGTATGTAATGTTTTGTAAACACAGCACTCACAATCTGTTCCATTAGCAGATCGTGGCTTTTATGGGATTGTATAGGCCTTTAGTCATCCTCTAGCCACCCAGAGAATATTAAAACTGTTAAAGCATAACAGAAAGTAATAAATAAACAGCACATTGTTTCCTTCGATTTTGTTGAATTAAATAAGCACTTAAATGTTCACACCTAAAAGTTGTTGATTACATTTATTTCAAAATCTGCACGGTTTTTATTTATAATATTAACATGAATATAAGAAGACTCCTGAATTTCCAATGGCTTGTGTAGGATCTTATATTTGGAGGAGTGTTGATTAAATCACAGACAAAATGTTTTATTTTGGAACTTTTATCTAAAGTTACAATATATCTTGAAGATCTCTGTACCACCACGGGTGGCCGAGGTCGTTAAGGCGCGGACTGGTGAGCGTGAGGTCTGCGGTTTGATTCCCACTAGGACCGGTCCTCCCTGACTGAGTTTTTTTTTATTTTCCTAGGTTTTCCTCAGTCCTCACAAATGGCAAATGCCCATGAGGTACCCTAAGCTTAACACTTCCTTGCGTGTATGTATATGTATGTATATATTTGTGTATGTGTATATATA
The DNA here is from genome assembly GCA_030762175.1 of Metallyticus violacea. Lineage (NCBI taxonomy): Eukaryota > Metazoa > Arthropoda > Insecta > Mantodea > Metallyticidae > Metallyticus > Metallyticus violacea. The sequence continues at coordinate 59,764,545 of CM060831.1, forward strand.
AAGTTTCACAGTTTATAATTTCATCTCTTACGTCATCAGTGTCCACCGCTTGCGATGCCTAAGTAGTTAAACGGGCGTTAAACACTATTTACACACACACACACATATCTGTATAAGAATGCTTTTGCAAAATTCCCCCAAAATCCTGAAGTTTACGGAAAGCTACCTAGTAGAGCCAGTTGCATAAAGCTCTGGATACCTACTCGCTCTCTGGTTACATTTTACCAGGCAGATAACATACCCGTTTCGATAGTTTTCTATATGATGGTGAATTTTACAATTGTTCAACAGATGGCGACTAGCGTTTTATCATGTAATTGCTTGAGTTGTTGCCAGAGAGTCGTACCAACGAATGTTATATTCTATTCGTAATTGTGTGAAACAATAGAACACCAAGTGCAAAATAACTGGATGGTAAAAATGAACGATAAATGTGAGAAGAACTTTGATGAATTTGAAAAGTATCTTTTGAGTGAGTGTCTATATATATAAATTGAAAACAAACCGGATCATTCAAAACTGGAAATCAAATTATTTTCCGGTTTTACGTTAAATACATAGAGACGTAAGGTCAATAGTAAGCTCTTCAAGTAGACTTATTACACGTGTAAAATATTGTCAGCCATTTTACACATCATATATATGTAACAGATATCTGATGATTTTAATCAGATAATATATCGAGCGGATATTTGTTTAATATACTCTTATCTAACGTTTCAGAAACACTTATCGAAGAGATGAAGTTATGGAACAAATATCCTACATTTCCAAAACTCTTATCTGTCCGATAGCATATCGAACAGATAACAGATGTTCTAAAACCGGGCCCTGGTTCAGTTATATTGCTGTCTCTTACAGTTGCTAGTAGTGTTAATCACATCTTGCCATAGAATGAATAAGCTAGTGTACAATGAATCACAATCAGATCTATGAGTTAGTGCGTCGTTGCGGTGAATTGCAATTGTTTTACGTCGAGGAACTGCCAGCAAGCGAGTGCTACGAAGTGTGATGTTGTAGTCCTAAGTTCGAGGCCTGATAAATTACGTAAAAGCGGGACAACTGAGCATCGCAGTGCTATGAGGCATGGAAGCAATAAACACTAATGATAAACCAACCGCAAACTACGATTTAGTTACAATATTCTAGTGTGCATACAGGAACTTTATTTTGATCAATAATCACTGAATTTATTTAGCGATTCCGTTCTTGCGAATGTTAAAATGATATTGGTTATTGCAAAATGTTCCAGTACAAATATGCAGCACAAACTATTGTCTTGTTGTTCCCTATATTCTCGGTTTTTCTGCAACTATGTTGCAACATGATTGACTAATAATTGTAGAAGTCAAATATAAAAACATTAATCAACCTGGCTTTTATTATTTGTTTAATATGCAAATTCAAGATGACTCCCAGTTTTCAAAATGTAAAAATAAGAAATTTTTAATAGTGTTTAACGCCCGTTTTTACTACTGAGGCATAGCAGAAGTTTATATATATATATATATATATTGGGAAAGAATTTTTAGTAAGGAAGGAAGCGTTCCAGGCCTAAGTTTAGGATACCTCCCCGGCATTTATGAGAACTGAGAAAAAGCTGGAAAAAAGCTCAGTCGGGGAGTCCTGGTAGGGATGGAACCCAGGCCTCCCGCTCATGAGTCCGCGCCTTAAGGACCTCGGCCACCCATAGCGGTATAAAAAAAACCGAGAATAAAGGCACGTCCTAGATTCAAGTAAATACAGCATTGGTTAATGTGTTAAGTCGCACGCTTTATAGTTTTCTACAAGCAGATGGCGAGATATTTGAATGTTGATTTGATAAAATGATTAAAGAACGTTTGTTTTGTTTTACATGTTGTTAGCATGGAATTTAATTGTTAGGAAGTATTGCGTATTACTCATTAGTGAGTAAGAGATCCCTACACCTTGGAGCTTTCGGCCATAGCGTGAATTATTATTGTTATTTTATAATTAGTGTTATTTATTAATGCTTCAAGGGTTAATGAAGACGTTGATGATAATGAGGGCTCATTATTTTCATTATTGCTGCGACCTACATTGTCGGACACAGAATTAGAACTAAATGAACAAATTCTCTAAGGAAACAAGACTTCAAGGCCAACCGCTAACCCTCAGGTATCGGGCACACATGCACGGGAACTCTGGAAATGAAACCGGTTTTCTCGACCACTTTTTTGTCGAGGGGAGAGGAAGATACCCACAAAGGGTATGTGGTAAGGTAGCCTATTTACTGCGATTATACCGCCCAGCTAAAGCTTGCTTGGTATCTTATTTTGATAGCGAGGATAAACGCCTAGCGCTGCTCGTAAAGCCTTGGAATATAGAGGACATGCATTGTATCTCTCCCCATTAATAGATGTCGTGTAGCTTAGAACGTCTATTTTATAGCCAGCGTAAACGGCATGCATGAAAGAGCACTGTTTCTTTTGTGTTTTTATATTCTTTCTGCATGGAGTGCTCCAGACCAGAAGCAAGCTGGGTTAAACGCCGCAGTAATCTGGCCGTACTGAAATCATTGTTTTTGTACTAGAACGCCAGCGATGTTTAACTCGTGGGATTCTAGTGATAAATTGCTACAACCGTGACTTTGAAAGGGGCGTTTTAAAGAAGAACATCGACAGGCTCTTCGAGGTCTGCCACTGAAAGAGAAAAACAATTGAAAACCGTGAAAGCAAGGAACTGTCTCTCGTGAAATATTAATCGTAATAGATTATAATGGAGCAACATTTTCCATGGTCATCCATGATGTTCCTGCCACAGGAAGCGGCAACACCAATCTTTTAACACTACAAATAATAAATAATGCAATTTCTTTTGAGGTACCTCACGAAGAAGACTTAAGGGGCTTATCCTTGTAATGTTACATTTAGCAAATTCAGTTCCCATTTTCTCAAGGACTATTAAAGCTAATAAAATGAAACGTTTACAGAACACAAATGCATATAATTAAAACTTACTTATCTATTTTGGTTACTATACCACTAATCTGAAGCAAATTATAAATTATTTTCAAATTTTTACCTTTTTCATTTCTTTTTCCAACATTTAATTTTTTTTTTTACATTTTCACATTTTATTCTAGCTCTACCATATTAGCTCCACATCATCACAATAATATCATGAATAAGTAGTAAAAATTTCAAAGTGATAGTTTATAAATATTCTTAAAAATGGGAAACATATGCAAAAAAAGAAATGTTTTTCATTAATTGCAGCCCAAAAATGTTTTTACGGAAAAACTAACTTTTTGAGAAAAATGCCAGCTAAAACCCTCCAATATTTAAATCAACAAAGGATGAGGTCATGGAAACAAACGCTGCCAATTTATATCAACTTTTTCTATCGTTCAAGACAAACCGCAGCCTCCTGGAGCAAATGGTTCCTTGGATACAGGATTTTAACTGAGCGTGCTTAAAAAAAGTAATCCAAAGGACATTAATAAAAATCATATCAAAATAAACATTAACTTCCACATATTAAAATGGTACAAAATCAAAAAATATGATTTTGACCCCCACTTCCCTTTAATATTTCCCATGAATGTGAAGGAGATTTAAATGTTTTAAAAGAACCCGTATAGCTTCTCTTAAAATCGAATTAGCAGTTGTACCTCGAGGAACATTCAGTTAATAGCACTATCACAGATTTTTCTTTAACATGTAAACATAGCCTTGTGCATTATAAACAAGTCAAAGTGCATTTTTTAAAAATTTTCATGCTGTTAAAAAGTACAGTTACAGGCGTTATTTTTTAACAACCGAACAAGAATTTATCCTTATTGATATTGGTATTAAAATAATCGGGACGTTTTGTACTAATGCAAGTTGATTCATCATTATGTTTCATGTCGTTGTACGTTTTCAATGTTTATTGTGGAACTGTATCTATTGTCTCTTAAAATACACTAAATAAACTATCTATTGTCTCTTAAAATACACTAAATAAAACTTCGTCTATTCACTAAATAAACTGTATCTATTGTCTCTTAAAATACACTAAATAAACTTCGTTTAAAATAAATAAAATACACTAAATAAAACTTCGTCTATACACTAAATAAACTGTATCTATTGTCTCTTAAAATACACTAAAGAAACTTTGTCTATTGCACTAAATAAAATTTATCTATTGTCTCTTAAAATACACTAAATAAACTGTATCTACTGTCTCTTAAAATACACTAAATAAAACTTCGTCTATGCACTAAATAACTTCGTCTATTGCACTAAATAAACTATCTATTGTCTGTTAAAATACACTAAATAGACTTCGTCTATTGTCTCTTAAAATACACTAAATAAACTTCGTCTATTGTCTCTTAAAATACACTAAATAAACTTCGTCTATTGTCACTTAAAATATACTAAAAAGACTTCGTCTATTGTCACTTAAAATACACTAAATAGACTAAACCTAACAACTTCTTGTGAACTTACACCCAGATCTAGTTTCACATTTGATTCACCCGGGCAGCTAGACTTTGCACTTGTCGGCTGCCCTTTCAGTTAACAACAGTACAAATTAACAAAAGAGGAATGCTACGCGTTACTCCTTTCGAACCAATAACAAAGTAATATTACTTGGCAGTCAATTGTGACGTAGAAGTTGCTATGTTGCCGGTTTTTCTTATTGCGTGTGCGGCTGATTTCTATCACATATTTGTAATTGAATAACTGGTGATTAATTGAGCTAGTTCTTCTGTTAATAGTTAAAAGTGCCCCAAAGAGGTCATTTGCAGAATAATTCACGCTTAATATACGTTTACTAGGCGAAATTGAAAACTCAACACCACCAGCCGTTAAGCAGCGGTAGATGTTGCAACGTCGCAACCGCAGCATTGCCAACATTATTTGAACTGAGGCTGTCAAGTGCAAAGTTTCAGTGGCCCAGGTATAAAATGGGCACTGATGTTGCACAACTCACCTGCCTGGATTCTCGCCTAGCCTTTGTTCCTTCACATTATCTACTTCTGCGACTTCAATTGTAATTGCGTGTATAGATCAAATAAAGTAATTCTTGGAACAATGAAGCTAAAATTAAAATAACAAGAGATGCATAAAACACTTAAATACCTAGGTAGTAACAAAAATATCGCTATATCTCGAAGCGCTTGTATTCAGGAAGTTCGTGTTTTTGAGGGAGATCAGGAAGTTCGTGTTTTTGAGGGAGAACGAAACTTGAGACATCTAACGTAGGCTGAGTTGCTTTACATTGTTTTTTGAAATGGGAAAGGGATTCGGCTGCAGCCAATGGGAATGTAAATGCTGAAGCAAAGTTACCACGATCACTTGTTTCCCTCCCCACTTTCTTTCACCTCCTCTGTCGCACAAGTTTGTTATAACAGTTTCCTGAAAATATATGCATTTTCAAAATAATAATAATAATAATAATAATAATAAAATTGTTTATCTGATATTAGTCCAGTAGAAGGGCTGGAGGTTCGTTGTCGGCGTCTCCATTACTACCATTACCATCGTCATTGTCATAATCAATTAGCAGAACGTCACGTTTTTTAATAGTGTTTAACGCTTGTTTTTACTACTGGGGCACCACAGGCGGTTTCGTCACTGTCATTAGAATCTTGTGAATGTATTATTATTTAATTATTATTATTATTATTATTATTATTATTATTATTATTATTATTATTATTATTATTATTATTATTATTTCTGACATTTCGGTACGTCATATTTCTTTCCTAAAGTGTTTCACTTGTAATTTCTCAGGGTCTTTATGTACCACGTTGTGTATTTCTTCATTAATGAGTCTTTCCATGTCTTCCATATTAAATATCCTCTTTTATTTGCAACCTCCTGCTCTATTTTGTGTTTTTGATTTATTTATGGATACTCTTTAACATCTCAGGTCGCTCTATTTGGGACCAATGGATCAATTAGATTGTAATGACAATAATGAGCAATCGAATTACCTCATAACTCCCTCTCATTAGCCAATTGATTAAGTTCGTGCATTTAGGCTAATTGTTGAGCGGTAAAACGTATTGCATAAGTTAATTTTTCGTTTCGTTTGCCGAAAACTCAAATCATCATTTCTAGTTGATATATTGGAATTTTGCTTCTAGTAACCGGATGATAGGGGCATTATCCATTATTACTACACTTCCCTCTTCTAAACAATTAGGGAAATCACTCGAAAACCTCTCTTTGAATGACGAAGCTGCTATTTCCTCGTGATGGACGTTGATTTAGAACAAAATACCCGTTTGCTCTCTGGTACAAAACCTGTTTTCACCGATCCTACATGACAAATAAGTTTGCTGCCCTTCCCCAAAGGTAACCTTCAATCTACTATTATTATAGGAGTCTTGCCAAATGGATTTTTGAGTGAGGTTTTGATTAACGCAAGTTCCATCTAAATAAAGTGTCATCTTGTGTCGCCAGAAATTCGAATTTGATGCATTGTGCACAGGAATTTTAACCGTGCTGCCATAATGTCACTCTATCAAATACAGAATTTACTTCTGCAATTTATTTCTGTATTTGAAGCCTAAAGTACGCAATATTCTATAGGTGGTTGGATTACAGCCTTTGTATGAAATATTGGGTTTTTAAAACTGGCCATTTTGTCTATTGTTAGAAATTCACGTAAATAGTAAAAGCCCCAAACGATCATTCGTACAAACGTTCTTATCCAGGTCATTTAAGCGGGTCCCTTGGTTTTCAGGACATCACAGACATCGGAGCAGTACCAGAGCCAGATATTTTGATCTCAACTCCAATTGCTGATATAGTATTTTTATTTACTCCACAGACTTCGGTGTTAGGCTTTGACATTTTTTAAAATCATATTTTTTATCTATTTTTTTTAAAATGTTGTATACATTAAAAATCATATTTCATGCCTGACTTCTTACTACTTCTCTTTTAGAACTAGGTGCACTTGTACTCGGTTTACTGTACGTCATGATTAACATAATTCAGTTCTACTTCACTTGCCAGACTGGCCAATCGTTTCAAGCAGGGCTGAAAGCACTAGGAGTTGTACGGTTGGCCAGTCCCGAGCGACAGCGGGGAGAGCCGAAGGCAGTGGCACAGCTATAGCTAGATAATAATGCTTCACAAGCAGTGGCACAATGGCTCAGGCGGTTAGAGAGAAATGCTATGGATGTGAAGATTGAGGTTTCGAATCCTACCATCCCGTTTTTTTTTTCTTCTTCCTCTGCTGGATAAAGCAGATTTGGTACAATTACAATGATTTACTCGGTAACATAGTATCACGCACAGAATGGGTATAAATTGATGTTGACCTTTTTTTTTTCTGCTGCAATCAAAAGAAATTTGCGAGCATTACAGTGATTTATCCTTCCCTATCAATTTATATTTACGAAAAAGAGGTGATCGAAGGCTGTCAGACCGTAGCGAGCCGCAGCAAACCACTGGGTCCACCGTTTCTAGGATATACCCGAGGTTAGCATTAGGGCCAATGTGTACACACACACACAGATATATATATTAGTTGCAATTTGGAATAAGAACACGCTTTCCACCGTTACAATGCCCTCATTGCTGTGTTGCAACAGCTGTTAACATGTGTCAATCCGGAAAAGAGGATCAGCATCAAAGTGACCATAGCACTGTTGTTTTATCACAAATTATTAAACAAGACAGTACAAAACATTTTATGGGTGTGTACGTCCTAACAGCATATTTTTAGCATCAATAGATTCAATTTTACTACTGTTCTTATTTCACATGTACAGTAGTTGATTATACCACTATCATTACGAGACCATCGATAACCCGTTCATATTAATGACAGCACATATGTGCTGAATCTGAATAGATGTAAATACAACAGTAGCAATGTCAGCAACATCTGTCGATAATCGCATAATCTGTAGTGGCGCCATAGCAAGACACTGTAACAAACATATCTTATATTCTGTTTACTTCTTGTCCTTAGTAAAGTAATTTGTTATATATATATATATATATATATATATATATATATAACATCGTTTCATTTAGTAAGGTTTCTTTAATTTCGGCAAAATTTTATGTCATCGGAAACTAATTTAAGACGGTTAAATTTGCAAATGATAATCCTTTTTGTGAAAGTAATGTATCGGTGTCACAAAGCGAGGTAATGGTTAAAGAATCGACGTGGTAAATCAATCCAGCTTTGAGACCTGGTCATGGCGCAGACCCTAGGATTTTTCCGACTCCTATTCCTGTATACATGTCCAATCACAAAACATGATATGCCGTTGGATGGAATGCTAGGAACGAAGAGGACATTTCGGTACTCCAGCTTGCTCAACGGTTGGCCGTTTGTGTCTACGCCCCAAATGGGGACACCTCCGGGAGGAGGAAATGAGGTGAGGGAGACACTGGACAGCCAGAAACAGGGGCGCTAGGGCACGAACTTTGACTGTGTCTCTAACATTGTTTCCAGAAAGTAGGCGGAGGGGCCCCCCCTCCAAGTAGAGCTGCTTTTATTCCAGAAGTTGGGAGAGAAACTTTTCCACAGTCCGTCACACAGCACCAGTCCACCTCGCAATGGCATTTTTTATTTTGTAACTGAACCAACGTAATGAAATGATATGAAATAAGTAAGCGGAAAATAAAGATCATCCCAGCATTTGCCTAAGCGACCTGGAGAAACCGCGAAAAACCAAAGGTCCAGAAAATAAGTCCGAATGTTCCTAAGAAGGGCAAAGGCCTCCTACAAGAGGGTAGCTGTTATTCGCTAATGCGATAAACTAATTCGCATTAGAGTTGTGTACAGTAATATTACCCTTTATGCTACAATTTGTTCATCAGATTTCACTAGTTTCGAAGTTGATGTTCGATGGTTTTCCATGTATTCCTCCTTCTTGCCATTCTGGATCATTGTGGACCTGCCTGTGCTGCATAGAAGTCTTCCCATCTCCGTCTTGGCCTGTCTTTGTGTCGTTTGTCAAGCGCGTGTTCCGCATGGTGGTCTTATACGTCCCTCTGTCGTCCTGCATGCTCTGTATATGACCTCATTTCCACTTCAATTTGGCGGCTCTTTCTGGGATGTCTGTTGATGTAATTAAGGCTAATGCTTGTTGGAAGTTTTGTCCCTTATTGTTATTCCTAATATCCTGTGTTCCATTTTCCTTTGGCTTATTTGTAGTGCATGCATTCAGGGGAAATCACGAAAAAAACCAAAGTCAGGATAATTGACCCAAATGAATCAAATGGAATTCTCAAGCTTAGCTGCCTCTAGGGATCTGGTACCATGGTCAAACATCTTGTTAGAGCACATTTCCAATAACCTAATAACATATCTGTAGTTTTATAGTGCCCAGGATAAACTTTCTGTAACTAGCTCAAAAATTTTTCACCTGAATCGCAGAAAAAACGCCTACAATTTATTTCAAATCAGTATAGTTTTGGTATTCATGTTCCTACATTTACTTTATCTCTTTCCATGATGACACCTACACGTTTTCATCTAAACATACCCCTATATGTTCCTTTGGATGGGCCAGGTTTGATTGTGTTCCTCTTGTCAACATACTGTGACGTTGTATTAATGTACTGAAAAACGAACAGAAATGATTTTGCTTGGTTATTGGAAATGTGTTCTAACGGGGTCATGTTGACCATGCTTTGTGATTCGGCATGTCGTTTTTAGGTCTTTGAGATGAACCAAGTTTGTGTTTCCTGTGTCAACGTACCGTGACCTTTCCTTGTTGGTGCATATTTGCACAAATTTTGCAAACGTCACTGTTTTACTAATTGAGCTAGCATTGAAATTGCCGTTATTTTCCTGAATATAAAGGGATTCCAAACACTAAATTATATCCAAACACAGTTTCACTAATAGTAATGTAGTTGTATTAGAGTTTCAAGTCTTTTTATTGCAAATTGCATGCACTGAATTAAAAATAAACTCCTTTTAGTCGTGTAACCATTATTTCTCACAGCAACCTCATTTATTGGACTAAACATTCAGACTGATAGCAGTGCATCCAGTTTCATGTTCTTAATTCAGTTAATAAATAGTTGTTTTAAAGGAAGATATTTGCTAATGCTTTTAATTTGCTAACTTATCAAATATAATTAGGCGTAATGGGAAAAAGGCACTGCTTAAATAATCCTAATGCTTAGTTCAAAGTAAGTCATACTATTTGCAATGTTTGTGCTGAACACTTGAACATTTTGAATTATCTATGGCTTGATGCAGGCTGAGAAACCACAGCACTGACTATTTCCAATATAAAGTGTTAATGTAAAGAACGATAAAGAAATGTGTACATCTGCTAAGAGACCAGTGTTCCATGGCTGTTATATTCCGATTCCTGAGCCGCATTGCAGCGGCATTTAATAAAAAAGAGGATGATTAATTAAATATGTATGGATGGAGGGAAAGATTTTGGAAAAGGAAATTAATTTGATAGATTTTGGATGTAATCTCAGGGGTAAATGATTCTTCCTCTCCGACGATGGTTACCGCTGTCTTACAGTTTTACCACGGCTGTTGAGACTCTGCTGCTGGATACTTTTATGGTCCTGTGGCCATAGGGAAAGGAGCCTTGGAGATTAATTATGTTTTTTCGTTATGGAAGATGACACAATTTATTGTACATAAACTATTGCACTATTGCACTTAACTAATAAAGCTCGTCCACTTAATTCTCTTTCAAAACTAACTACCGCTTTCCACTAATTGAACGGAACTAAGAAAGTCCTTCCACTGATATTGCCCCGCTGAATACTCTTACAAAACTGACTGCGGGCCACAAATTTGCAAACTAAATAAACATGGCCTACGTGACATTTTACATGCAGATATCAACTCAAGCGGTTGGCTGCTTCTCTTGAAGAGGTTATCGGCATGTCTTTTCATCTCTGTAGTTGGCTCCATGTGTGTTATGGTGCCTACCCTGCTTTACAATTCTCTAACAGAATACTAATAAACATGTATTCTTTCCAGATATTGTTACAATAGGCTACAGAAATTCCCAGGAGAGATTTTATGACTGGGGGTAACTTTCTGCACACTTGCAAGAAAATGACATTTTACACATAATAACTGAACACTTGTACAGGGAAATGACAGTACACTCATGGTTATAACGAAGTTATATAAAATAACTTGCTATAATTGAATATGAGGGTGGCAGCCCATAAATACTGTCTCAACATAGTGAAGAAGACACCGAAGGCAGTGTATATCAGTGATCAGACAAAGAGATTTTACGATAACGCGCGCAAAAGAAAACCCAAGAGAGAGGAACATTCCAGACCAAACAAATTGATACGTTCCATATAAAGTGAAATAAATCGCTCAATAGTTATACAGTTGCTAAACTGTGTGTAATGTACATTTTCTCATATCGAGATCTAAATATTTCATCTCTAATTTATGAACAGTTCTGATGTGAGGGGAAAAGATGCAAAACACTTAAAGACTGAAATATTTAGGATCACTATTCGAAATTAAAACACCCTCTCAGAATGTTTAATTTTGTATGTCTGTGTAAAAGCTTTATGCACGCCTTACAAAACATAAATTAGTGAATATTTCAGCACATTTGGCATGTAAGTTCAGTAGTTCTTGTGGTTATGCTGGCTGGCTTCACAGAGAACCAGTTTGACACGATTGTTCTGAAGCAAGAAAAAGAAAATGTATACCTGTCAGAGTACTAACCTGAATCAGTTTAATTACATTGATTTCTTTTTCTATAGCCTTTTACAGCCCCATATGGGTCTTAGCTTACCGCGACTACCACTGCATCCTCTACATCCATCACATGATATCATTGGTAGAGTGCAGTATTGCAGGGGGGTGATCAGCACGCCGCATCCTACCGATCGCTTTATCGCGGCTTACTAGATCGGAGATCGCCACCTCTCCATCAAGCAGCTTCCCAATTGTCCTCACGAGGCTGGGTGGACCCCGTTCCAGACCTCCCTATCTTAGAAAAATTCCTAAGTAGGTACTGGGAATCAAACCCGGGTCTCCCGCCCGCAGACAGCAACGCTAACCACTAGATCAAGTAGGAATTAAATTGATACATTTACAATATTTAACTGCCTAATCTTAAAAATATTAAAGAACGTATGCACACTGCATAGCATTTCTCTTGCATCTGATTGCACAGGTTTTCTTCGTTTCCCAACCTCCGCTTGTAACAGTACGAAAGCCAGCGAAATAAGCATAGCTAAAATATCACACATTTCACTGCCAAAAGCTGCAACTGGTCACAGCATTTACAAGTACAATTGACATTGAGAGACTATGCACTGCAAGATGACTGTGACAGAGCTTCTCAGCCCCTTTGGCCGTCATTAGCGCACCCTCCTCCGAGACAGCTCAGGTAGGAGCTAAATGGTCATATTTCAGTGAGTAATCTCGGGAAATTATACATTCCCGGCGTTTTATAAACTACGCGGTATTCACTGACCCCCTGCGTCGTATCGATATCGACCGAATTGCGTGTACTCTCATCTTGCTCTGAGCATAGGCTGGGCTTTAGCGGAGAAGGTCCGGAGTTCAAATACTGGCCCATGAGTATATATTTTTTGTTTTGGAAGATGCTTTTTTTATTTGCTATATTTTCAGACGCTCTTTAACATCTCCGGCTATCAGTGTTCCAGTGTTCCAATTCAGCGTGAAACGGCCTATAAATTTTGTTCAGAGACCTTTTCTTTCAGACTTGAGGTTCATTTTCGTGCCGTAAATGTACGACACGGGACACGCGACTGTACTTCCGTTCCGAGGGAAGCCATACTTGAGATTTTTACGCCTGAAAAATTCCATCGATCCTGGCCGGGATTAAACCCGCGACCTTGGGTTTAATGGGAGGGAGGCAAGTATGGTTACCATTACACCACCAGAAATGACTGTTTGGAAGAGAAAAATAATAATAAATAATATTTATTAATGTGTAAATCCTAATTATGTAACAATTTTAATTAAATAAAAATTACCATAAAAAGCTAATTTATTGAATATAATAAGTAAATGCGAGTAATTTTATGTTAATGTGAAATGAAAACAAATAAGGCATTGAATTAGATATGTAGATATTCTTACATACAAAAGAAAGACAAATAATAGCAGTTCTGGAGCAATGTGTACACAGTAATAAAGGTAAATCCGCTTATAGTACATTCTGGTGAATGCGGCGAGTCGCTTGAGAGAAACTGTACTTCCCATCGTCTGTATAATGCAGTTGTGCCTAATTATCGATTCCTAGGATGAGAAGACACACCCGGTATATCTAGCAATGTAACTTTGAAACTTAGGGGATGTAGTTATTTAAAGAAAGAAAAATATATCATTCTAGAAGCATACGGCTTTCCTCAAACACTTTTAATACACTAATGTTTTACACATTAAACTTATATGAATCATCGATTGGAAATGGAAAGAATGTCCAAGTACAAGAATTCGAGAAAACTAAAAATAACTTTAAAATACTTACAGTTTCACGATATATATTACAAACGTTTACAATTTAGCCATTTAAATAAAATTAGTGATAAGTTTAAATGTATTAACAAAATAGATTTTAGAGTAATGAATTCTAAAGTTAGAGATATTTCTTCGCTTTTCTAATAACCGATTCATATGCAAAGTGCATATTTTCCCTTCTACTTTACTTCAAAGGTTCCATTCCATTTGATGTAGGTTTGCGCTTGTATTACTTGTAAAGCGGAAATGACTATGAGCTAAAATATTCTAGCCGTGGTTGTTTTCGGCAAGAGAATGAGATGTACAAAAGTCAAGGTCGTCGTTCGAACTGTGAAAGGAGGGGGAATTGAGTAGGCCAGTTTGATCGCTAATAAACACCGCCTTTTACGAAGCTGGCCTTTATTGTAATGCATGTACGAGGGTAGGTGCATATGTTTCCGGCCTAACCATTTTCTAGATATGATAAAGACAAAAACTAAATTTCACTTTTCATGTATTTAGTCTTTATTGCAATACACTTCTCACATCTTTGAATTTCAACCCCCCCCCCCCTCCAAATAGAAATTTGTCTGCAAAATGGGCATAAACAAAATCCGTCACTTCTTCGTCACACTTAAATTTCCTTCCTCGAAGATCCTTCTTGAGTTTTAAGAAGAGCAAATAGTCACTGGGAGCTTGATCTAAACTGTAGGGTGGATGGTCGATCTCCTTGAAGCCCCATTTCTTCTCAGATTCCTTTGCAAAAAGAGCTGTGTACATAGGCGCGTTGTCGTGAAGAAAGCGCACACCATCACTTAGCTTTCCTCGCCTTTTCTCTTTGATGGAAGCACGTAGTTTGTGCAGTAGGCCAGCATAGTACTCCCCATTTATTGTGATGATCTACTCCTTGAAGTCAATGAAGAGTATTCTTTCACAGTCCCAAAAAATTGTGACCATGATCTTCTTGGTGGATTGAGTGGATTGCCTTTAGAGGCGGTTCGCCAGGTTTATGCCACTCCATTGATTCTCTTTTGGACAGGGGATCATAGTAGAGATCTCCTGTAACAATGGTTTGCAGATTTCTCTTTCGTTGCCACGGCAGAACTCCAAAATAACCTGAGAAAAATGACTCGTTGCCGCTTTTGGACTGAGGAAAGAAATCTAGGCACCCATCTTGCACTAACCTTATTCATGCTTAAATGTTCATGAATAATTCGAAGGACTTGTTTCAAAAAGGCCCAATCTTGCTGCTATTTCTGTAACTCTGAGCCGCCGGTCTTCCATAATTTCTCCTTCCACAAGAGCGATGTTTTCCGGAGTGAGCACCTCCAAGGGCCGACCTGTAGGCTCTTCGCCTTCAATGCTTTCTGGACCCATTCGAAGAAGTTTGGCCCATTCTTTTACGATAGAATATGAGGAGGATACTTCCCCATATACACCGTCCAATCGCTGTTTAATTTCATTTGGAGTAAGACCTTCTTTAGTGAAGAACTTAATAAAAGCTCGAAACTCCATTTTGAACATGTCACAGTTTTCTAAACATCTTTATGCAACTATATCTGAATAACTGAACACAGAGGAGCGGAAGTTAAAGGTGCAATTATTTACTTAATAGATAAGGCATGACACCAGATAAGGGTTTTGTGAAGGCAATAATCGTTATGGACGAGACGGGGAACTTATGGACCTACCCTCGTACTTACTTTAGAGATGTTAATGAAGTAGCTGTTTTACTAATGGGATCTTTCACAGTAGTTGCAACTTAAAAGCGCACAAAAAAGAAAAAAGAACCGTGTTATGGACGGAGATGTTGATAACGAGATACTTTATGATGTAATATTCTAACTCTAATAGTTTTCACAAATATTTAGCATCAACATAGACGCATTAAGAACTTGCACCTTCAGGTATTTTTTTTTTTTTAAATATGAAACTTTGAGCTTGAGGTATGTGAAATCAATTTTTAAAGATGTACAAGTACCCCAGTTATGCATTAAAACATGTTTGCGTGTGACGGCAGTTGAACCTTTAAATCATCCCTAGCCACGCCCTTTTCCCGACTTGGGGAATAAGTTATTCATAATTTACCAGCTTACACTTCGTGCTGTAGCTGAAACTGTGACATTGTAGTAGTTCATTGGTGTGCAATTATTGTTAACCTGAGGAGTCATAAAAGTGTTTACTACCAGATGGCGGGCCTCATCCTAAACTAATTAACCATTTTCAGCAGTACTTGAAATATTAGTAACATACCTGAAGGATAGGCATTTCTAACTCTTTTTCCTTCCTTTTTAGAAGGAAAGGTTCTCCCTGTCTTTTATGGTTAATTCTAGTAATCGGAACCTTATAAGGAACGATTGTTTTTTGAACAACCATTGTTGCAGGTGTTCGTCGAGTGAAATCTTATACTGCAGTATCGCTATACACATAAATTATTTATACTGCAGAAACGCAAAACTGTGAAGTTGTTATACTGCAGTATAGTTTATGTATACCGAGAAACGCTTTTGATGAATGAATAGTGTTTAACGTCCGTTTTTACTACTGAGGCACCACAGGCGACGGACACTGATGATACATGAGATGAAGTGATATATGAGAAAGCATTTTTTTTTTTTTTTAAGGAAGGAAACGTTCCAGGTCTAAGTTTAGGGTACCTCCCCGGAATTTTCCATTTATGAAGACTAAGAAAAACCTGGAAAAAACCTCAGTCAGGAAGGATGATCCTGACGATATTCGAACCCAGACCTCCCGCTCACGAGTCCGCGTCTTAACGACCTCGGACACCCATGGCGGTTTAACACTTTTAAGTAATTAATAAGTTAATAAGTTTTAGAGGAAAGTACAAAAAATGTTTATTAGTCTACTATTCTTTGGACCAGACAGGGGCCACATCATAAGTATCGGTGGGGCGCATGTCTTTTGGACAGCCCAACAGTGTTTGTCGAAGCTGATCAGCAGCATGGCATACCTATTACAAACTGAAAGTAACTTCAACTGTTTATTGTTGTTGGTTTTAAAAGTGGTTGCACGATCCGTAATCCGCCTGTGGTGTCTCAGTAGTAAAAACGGGAGTTAAACAACATAAAAAAGAAGAAGAAGAAGATCCGTAATGGGGTGGGGGGAGGGTTTTGGGAAGTATAACCAAACATGGACCAAACAAAAGTGATTTTTTTTATTGCTTTATTTATGGACGCTCTTTAACAGCTCATCAGCGTCCCATTCAAATCAGGGCGTGAAACGGCCGACAAATTTTGCTCAGAGGCCTCTCTTTCAGGCTTGAGGTTCTTTTTCGTGCCGTAAATGTTCGACACGGGACCCACGGCTTTACTTCCCTTCCGAAGGAAGCCATACTTAGGATTTTTACGCCCGAAAAAATCCATCGGTCCTGGCCGGGTTCGAACCCGCGATCTTGGGTTTAGGAGGCCAAAGAAAAGTGCAATATTGCAAGAAACAACATGAAAAATTTAAAGTGCTATTAAAAATAAAACCGAAAATGACATTTACAACTGCAATTGTTATTGTATCAATCTGTAAGTTTGTCATTCGTTTTTTCAAAAGTGTGTTTTAAAAAACAATTTATATCATAACTTAAAGACATTTTTAAAAAGATTATTGCTTTAACTTTTCATAGATATTGTTCTTATTGAGGTCAACGACATGATTGTATCTTTATCTACTGTTAAAGGGGGGGGGGTTCAAAGTTATAATGGTGGTGAAATTGTGTTTAAAATACAAATTTCAGAAAATAATTTTCCCATACATTTGCACTGTATACATTTTAACGGTTGAGGTTCAGTTTTGTAGATCTAGCTGTAAATATCTTTATAATTAATAAACAATTATTAAGAAATGTTCAAAATCTTAGAAATAATTTCATAAATATATTCTATTCAAATTTAACAGTGAATGAATATTTTGAGGATTAATATTTTTAAATTAACACATGGGAACACTTTTTAATGTACAATAAAGAAATATTTTCAACCACACCCGCAGTATTTAATGTGAATATCGCTTAAAACCGGAGAAAGAAAAGGAAAAGTGCATATAAATTTTTAAATGTCAAAAAGTGTAATCCTAGGGTCTTTTATTTTACTTTTTTATTATTGGCGATAAGCGATATGAGGTTTGCAATAAGTGGCGTTATCATAACTGTAAGTGAAATAATAACAGTAAATTTGACACGAGTTTTCGCAAAAATTGACTGTTTCTGTGGAAATTGTTAATTTTTGCG
Source organism: Metallyticus violacea (assembly GCA_030762175.1). Taxonomy (NCBI): domain Eukaryota; kingdom Metazoa; phylum Arthropoda; class Insecta; order Mantodea; family Metallyticidae; genus Metallyticus; species Metallyticus violacea. The sequence goes on from CM060831.1 coordinate 59,782,201, forward strand.
ATAAAAATGAAATACATTTTATTCTAAGAATACACTTTCAATACGGAATGAATTAAAAATGTGTTTGATTTAATGCATAATAAATTCGAAGCCCTGATGTTGAAATATGAATGAAAAAGAATATAGAAATGTACAAAGAACGAAATAAATACGCTGGTGTTTTAAAGAACGGACGCATATTTTCACATTAGACAGTATTGGTCAGAGAGGCAAGGGAAAAGGGAATGGGAGCCGTTAAGATAGGGACAGTATTTGTTATTATAATAATAATAATAATAATAATAATAATAATAACAACAACAATAAATGTTCTTTGTACAGTTCTGATTCGTTGTAGCGTACCCTTTGTACAGTTACGAACACTTCTAGTAGCGCTGTTATCTGATTTGCTGACATATATTGAATATTTGCCCCTGTAGTGTCTTGGGCGGTTGAAAGAGAAAGCATCTTCCAATGTTCCCAAACTGGATTCTAAAGGATTCCCGTATGTACTTCTTCATTCAATCCGTTGTCTATTTAATGTCTTGACCATACATTGTATTGAGGTGGTGCACCATCATGCAAGAACGTAACGTGAATTCCTTCATAGACGCTTTCTATATTGCGTTTTATAAGAAATGGTAAGCAACTTTATAAAAAATGCTTGGTTTGAATGCAAGATTCCATTTATTAATGTGCTCACGCCTGTGGAAGCCTTCGCTAAACTTTTTATTTCCTTTCTTTCACTCAGTAGGACCTACTGTAAGAACAAAGGGCTTATGGCCTTTTTTTTATTATATATAAAAAAGGTGGTGTTTATTTGGTAAATAGATATAACAACTTCATTTATGTTCTTCCTTTGCTTAGAGAAAAATAGTGATCATGAAGAATGACAACACAAGGATTAAAATGCGTGGGGGGGGGGGGGGTTTAGCAAGAACGTTCGTAATATAATCCAGAAAATAAAAAGCTGTTGGACGACCTCCAAAAGATGAACAGGTGGATCTGAAGAATAAAGCCTTGAGGACTTAATCCGTAAAATTGATGACTACGAAAGGGAATTCTGCCATGCCTTATATAAGAGCTTTTTCGCAGCATGAAGTTACACTGCTTGCTAAGGCTTTTTGTCATGACGAATTCACGATTCACGGAACATAGTGTAGTATGAATTTAACAGCTTACGTATTATACATTACCTTTCGCATCTTTCCGCCAACCATGGAAATCCTTGATATTGGCAGTAAAATATGCTTATGTCGTAATCTTTTGACATTGGGAATGATGGACAATGTTATTTCTATTAGGCTACCGGGGAATTCATGGGGACAGGTTAACAAACTAAACCCGACTAGTCAACCGCATTTGCCTTTTAGGACAAGGGACAGTTATGAGTAACTTTTTTTTTACCCATCAGTTACGTCTCAGTTAAACTAAGATCCTTAGGGAGAGGTTAGGATTAGAGAATTTGGCCATTTTAGCAAGGGGAAGCTGCTGAATGTAAAGTTAGGGTGCCAGAGGATGCTAAAAATGTATACATACTTCAAGCAAAGAAAAAACTGTGTTAACATAACAAAACTGAATTCACACAAACAGAAAAAGATGAGCACTAATCATCTTAGACTTTTACAGTTACAACAGTTGCTCAAAATGCCCACCATCGGCGTCGATACACTTCTGAGTACGTTGAACTAAAGATTGAGCAATGTTTGCGAAAGTGTCCTCAGCGATTGGTGCACATGCCGTTTCAATTTCTTTCCGAAGTGCCGCCAGTGTAGCTGGTTTTCTACCATCCTTAAGAGTTCCCTATAGGTAGAAGTCCAATGGAGTTAGAGCCGAAGAACGCGGTGGAAACTCGATCGAACCTCTTCGTCCTGTCCAATGCCTTGGAAGATTGTCATCGGTGGTAATGTGGTGGTACACCATCGGCATATCGCATACGGTACCACGAGTCTCAAATTTGTCTCGAATGCGAGCTTTGTTACTCGCGTTGGCGGTTCTGTTCTGTACACAAGTCTTCGTTGCCTTTAAGCTCCAATAACATTCTCGGTTTTCCAATATCACTTCAAAATTGCACGATAATCTTGGCTCCATTTTGTTGTAGCAACGCTAGCATAACGAAATGTCACATCTGTTTACAGAACATCATACGATAATCTTGGCTTCATTTGTTCATTGTTGATTTACGATAATCTTGGCTTCATTGTTGATTTACCTGTCACATAGCAACGCTATCATAATGTGAGTCACATTTGTTTACAGAACATCATACTACACATTACTTTTTTTTCCTGTCCTATTTGAAATATATTAAATAGATATCTACTATGAAAGTGTGTATACATTTTTGGCACCTTCAATATATATATTATAGATAATTGTTTAGTAAAGTAAGAAATTAACGTTCGAAGAAAATTAGTAGAAATGATGAAGGGAGTAACAGTTATCTCTAGATGGTAAGTTAGAACGAGAAATAATTGCAATAACCACAGTGTTTGAGCGTAGTGTGGTGTAGTTACGGTATAAAGAGATAAGAAGTTGAGTGAGCAGGGATGGCTTAGAAGTTAAAGGTAACATAGAGAAAGTTCTGTATTCGGTAACTTCAAGGATGAAAATCTCACTTGTCAAAAGTGGAGAGCTAGTGCCTTCTGGATTTGCCTAAGACTTTGGTTCTACAAGCAACAATTGAAAATATAATGTTAAACATGCTACATTGTCATGTAATGTTAAAATTGGAAGAAGCAAACTATTCATTTATGTCTCAGTGTCTCTGAGCTCAAAAACTGGGAGGGAAGGGGGCAAATGCCAACATTCATGACCGGTTCTAAACACATCGGAAACATTAGCAAAGTCTGGGTTCATAATACACATTTTAATACCGCCTTCAGTTCATTTTCAAGTTAAGCCATATACAAGAAACACGAAGCGGACAAATGCACGTATCTAGTAATAACAGCTACGTGGGTTCGAATCTTCGTTATGCTTGAACTTTTTATTTGTTAGTGTTTGCAAGTAAAAGTAATGTATAATATACGGCAATTATATGTAAGGTGATCCGCTTGGGTATGGATAAAATAAAAACACTGTAAAACGTTTACTACTTTATATTTTCAAACTTGGTGTGTACAACATTGAAAGATGGGAGATATCTCAGAACGCTATTGGCCCCCATTGCGCACTCTGCACGACTCATAACGGTGATGCAATTCAGCCCCTGGCCATTGTAACATCAGAGGGGTGTTTTTTTTTTTTTTTTTTTTTTTTTTTTTTTTTTTTTTTAAGTTTGAGTAATTTTAATTTCTTTAGAAAATGACCAACCTCCCATGCCCAGTGAGGGGAAGCATGCTTTCTACAATGTTCATACTGTTGTCTACATCAAGTTGTGGCAACAGAAACAACTGCAACAAAGCGCTTGCTGTTGATTTGTAGTAGCCATTTCAACCATTTACGATTTTCATTTGTCATGCATTGTTGATTTTCATACTTGTCATTTACGGAAACTCCCATCTTTAAGTAAAATATTACCAGCAAGAAATGTCTCCTGTTATCATATTAGATGTTATAGTAATATTATCCATATCCAAACTGATCACTCCATATTTTGTAATGGATAACGTATATATATGAATTTTAAGACATTTATGTTCAAACACAAAAATTAATCATCTTCATTTTCTAAATAATGTCACACTAATATTCTAAAGTGAAAAAATGAAAAGAAAATATAAATTGTTTTTATTTCATTTAAAAATATTTGTTACTTTTCCTTTTATTTTGAAAACGAAACATAGGCTGTGTGAGCAAGCAAGTACAAATGCCTTAAAATGCAAATAGGAAGCTATATTATCATGTACGAGTATATACGGAATACTTGCAAGAAATAAAACAATTCGCGCCTGAGTAGAACGCGAACTGCGGTAGCTGTTATTACGAGATACCTGCTTTTAACCGTTCAACTATCAACTGTAAGATCCGCGAGTAGAAACATGCAGTGAATAGAGCACCGAGCTGAGGAGAAATAGGACAAATTAACGCTTTGAGAATGTCTTAGTGTGTACAAGAGGATATTAAATTTAAGCCTTTCTTAGGCATCAAATGATGTGGTATACACGTATAAACAGAAATAGCAGAGGTACATTGATATTTAATGAACATTAATAGTATAATTTAGCGCCATGATTAAGGTGCCCTAATGCAGTTTCAATGCAAGAACGCGAGAGATTTTTACAATGTTCTCTTATGTTGTATAAGTTTCATGCAACCTCTTACGTTAACGCAAAACCAATCAACTTAAGGGTTATCACAATAACAACCACATCTGGATTGCGGCTATTGTGTTCAACTGCTTGGTATTCACTCAATGATGCTCTTTTTTTTTCTTGTTACCTTTTTCTGATCGTCCCTTTCTTCCCTGGCTACCCTCCCCCTTACCCTTTTTTCCTCTGCAGTTTCTCTCTCTCTTTTCCTGACGTGTTGGAAGTGAAGAGGGTTCTTGGAATTGCTGCTGCTTTTTCGACCTACTCTACGCAAGGAAAGACGGATAGAAATAGCCTCAAGAATATTTTCTGATATTGCATTGTATTCCTGTGTACTAAGCTGAGTGTAACACGGTCTTTCTGAATTTGCAAATATGTATGAGAAACCACTATGATAAAAATCAACACACAAGTTATTAGGTACTTCCACTGTACGAAATCAAAGTGTTAAAACTGAAGTGTTCTATCAACTATTTAATACCTGCATGCATGAAACTCTAAGCACTTCCATGTTATTTAAAAAATGCTTGAAAAGAAAAAAATATAAAAATTATTAATGAATTATATGCACATATATAAAACACCTGCAAAGCACAATGGTAAAATTCATAGCAGGTTGAACACATTTCTGGTTTTACGCGGTTTGGAAAGAGCTAAACACTTAACATCCAGCCAACTATCGAATCCTTTCGAGCTGGTGCTGGGAATAAATAAATTGATAGCTGAAATAAGTTCGAAGTCCATGGCGCGTAAAATTATTTGATAAAGGAAAACTATGACGCCGTAATTATCAGTGTAATGCAGATATTTTGCGTCTTTTTTCCATCTGAACAACTACAGCAATTTTTTGTAGTGTTTAAATTCATCCCAGTACTGCAATCGCGCATTAAACTTTAGTGCAATAATCACATTTGGTAGACACTTAAGTCTGATTGATAATCCAGTCCATATTTGCATTTAAAATAATGAAATTTTTTACGTGACACAAGTTTACGAAAATTAGTAATATGTCCAACTTTTATAAAGTAACCAGGAAATGTAAATCTAGCAAATAATACAGCAGTATACATTTTACACTGTATCTCAGAAAGTTTTAAAGCTATCAATGTGCAATTTTTGGGACATTAAGAAAACTTAATTTAAGATGCTCCATAAAGTTTAATTCTTTAATGCGCGCGCGCGCACACACACACATTACCAAAATAAATTCTTGTTAAAAATCTGAAAACGCTATGTATAAGGATGCATTTTCCTTATAAACCATTGGTGAAATTTGGAATTATTTTTGTTAATACTTAAACTGCAGGCAGCGTGCTATCCTGGGAACTAGAATAATATATCTATACTAGTTGCTTGAAAGGAAATTAATGTTAATATTTGGAAAAAAAAAAATAAATAGTTAAGATACTTAACATTAATATTATTACAGGAATTTCACCATGTTACATTGTCGGTCCTGGTGGTATAGTGGTTACCATACTTCCTAAAGTTACCATTCCTTGCTTCCGGCCAGGACTGATGGATTTCCGGCGTAAAAATCCTAAGTATGGCTTCCTTCGGAAGGGAAGTAAAGCCGTGGGTCCCGTGTCGTACATTTACGGCACGAAAAAGAACCTCAAGCCTGAAAGAAGAGACCTCTGAACAAAATTTGCCGGCCGTTTCATGCCCTGAATAGAATGGGACGCTCATGACCTGAGATGTTAAAGAGCGTCCGTAAATAAAACAACTAAAAAAAAAAAAAAAAACTTCAACAAGGCTGGACTAAGCCAATCCTGAGAAAAATGCACATTCATGTCAAAACTTTAACCTATCGGGAAATAAGATTTATTTTTGTTTAAAAATACTGCTGAATTATTGCTAGATTTACACTTCGTGGTTAGCTTAAGAAAGGTCTGAGATCGGAATATTAAAGCATATACAGAATTGGCGAATATCAAATTGACAAACCCGACTAATCTGGCTTGAAAACAGAAGATTATCTACATAAGCAGCTCATATATGAAAATTAAGCCAAAATGACTGTTGAGAATTAAGAAGTTGGAATGAAAGAGGGTTTACCTTCTTGCAAGTAGAAATAATGATACACATGATAATATAACTTCCAATTGAAAGGTTTATTTGTTTTTTAAGGCATTTATGGCCCCCCCCCACACACACACACAAAAGTATGTTTTGTTTTCAACTGTTTCTTAAAGAAATAAAAACAATTTATATTTTATTTTAGTTTTTCAATTTAGAATATTTATTAGTGTGGCATTGTTTTGAAAATGAATATTGCGTTTTTCTGTTTAAGTATAAGTACCGTAGAATTCAAATATAAGTTGTCCATTAAAATGTATATTATTACCGTATATTAAACACTAATTTTACTTGCAAACACTAACTAATAAAAAAACTCAAGCATAACTAGGATTCGAACCCACGTAGTTGTTATTACTAGACACGTGCGTTTGTCCGCCTAGCTATCAGAGCAATATGTTTCTTGCTTATTATATGACTTGAACATGAAGTGAAGACAGCATTAAAACATATTGTGTATTGTACACCCAGACTTTGCGAGTGTTTTCCGGGTCGGTCATGGTGCTTCGCCTTTGGTCCCTCTCCTCGCAAGGATGTGTGGTTTTAGGCTGTTTACCAGGTGTGTCAACTAGTTCAGAGACAGATTGGGACATAAATGAATGAGTTTGTTTTTTGGTATTTAAATCTTGTTACAGCTGGCCATTTGTCCCCAATGGTGTCACCTCCGGAAGGATAGGATAAAGTGAGGGACTAACAGTTTCCAGAATAGAACACCCAAACGCACGGTTCCCCCTCGTCTTAAGGAGCTCGAACTCTCCGGAAGGACCACTTCCATATCAAATACCGGGGCTAAAACCTTACCAAAGTGAAACCGCCGTCACGTTGCACTAGCCCACCTCGCTCTGTAACAGAACTAACGAAATGATATGAAATGAATATGGAAAATTTGTGGAATGGAAATGTCCATCCCCAACGTTCACCTAAGCGACCTTGAGAAATCACGAAAAAAATGTAATGAATAATAACCGAGACCAGGGTGGCTGGCCAAGATATTTGAACCTGGAACTTCCCGAATGTATCATAGGCAAATGTAAATCTGGTTGTTGGATTTAGCAGGTGAAACGTAGAGACTATTTGACTGCAAAGTTTCAGAAACGCAACAGTTTTTGTTACAGTTTCCTGGATACTTTCCATCATAAGAAAATATGATGTTAAGATACATATTAAAGTAAGAGGATTTGAATTTAAAATACTGTGCTCTCTTCAAGGAGGGGCTGGCTTTAGTAGTTGAGGCCGCAGAACAGCTGGGCTTTCCAGCGTAGGCCACAGGGAGTTGAGAAACAAAATAAAACGGGCGGAGATTTCAAGGCAGTCGACAGGCACGGCAGATGAGTGGAAAAAACATTAAATGAAACATATTAAACTTTCCGGGTGTGGGTGTATGGGTTCGCTGTTACCACTTTATTAGGCAATAAGTCCTTAATGGGTTTCAGCCGCGTATTGTAATAATACTGTGTTAGGGAGCAATCAAGAAAGCGTATCTAACAATTCCCTCAAAACAACATGGCTTATAATGAGATCATTTTTAAGTAGCCTTAAGTACTTTTTTTATTTAATTTCTTATTCTCAACCTTGTTTTCCTGCCAAAGATAAAGATAATGGCGATGTTGGGTTACGCCTCGGAAGTACAATACCTAGCAAATGTTATAGATGCCAAAATATGGCTAGAAAATATGAAAACATTTTCTCAGTAGTCTTGTAAGAAGCAGTAATAACAAAGTAGTTATTTTTCTCTTTTATACTAAAGGAAATAATGTATTAGTAACTTCGCGGTTTACCAAAATTTCCACTATTTTCTCAGAAGAGAAGCCAGAGCGATATAATCAGAGCCCAGACGTTCAGGCATTTATTTTGGTTAAAATAGGCAGGAAAAAATGCACTTAAACCATTGCAAATACGCAGAAATATAATTAAAACAGCCCTTTATTTAAAATGAAAATTGAGAATTATATCACTCATTAATGAAAATAATATTTAAGAGACTCTTTATTACATAATTAAAGTACTTCTTTTACTTTTCTTAGTTACAAGTAACAAGATATCAACTGTCATAATCAGTTGCTTGTCAGAACATTTTTCATCATGGAAAAAAAAAAGTTGTACTTTCACTGAAGTGATTGGAGCATATTTAAAACAAACTATTTCGGAAGGACTCATACCAGTTACAACAGGACATTTCAGAACATTCACCGTTAGGACATCATGGATATGTTGATCAAGACAAAGTAAAGTAGATGTGAATAGTCCTGGCGAATGAGCAAAAGATGCGCAGTGATTTCTGGACGAGTTCATTTCCTGTTTATGCGTTTATAGGAGAATCATGTTACTTCCGTACTGAACACATAGTAGGGACGATTTATTTTACAGGTGTACCGCTCTCATTTTGCTTGCAATTCCTTGCGGATTGAGAAAAATGACTTGTGCATCATCCTGTTAAGAAACGCATCATTTTTACTGAACTATTGACACTTTCCTTGACGTTTTAATGTGTAGTTCTTACATGACAGCATCAAAAAATGTCCGCTACCTGTTAATGTGTATTTTGAGAGGAAGAGACAGAAGCAGATAACATCTTGAATGCCTCAATTTCAGTTAAGCTTTTGAGTCTATATTTGAAACATTCTCACGAAATTCTCCCGTTAACTTACACAGTGCTTTAGCAGATATTTCAGTTGAATGTTTTGAATAAAATAAGTTGGTTTTTACACCTTATTGCGACTTTTCGACTTCATCTGTTTATAAAAAAAATAAAAACATTTGAATGTTTAACCGTTCTAAATCGTCACAGTCAGCAAGAAATTTCACAAGGGCTATCATAAAGCGGAGTGAGTGTATTATCCGTATCAAATCTCCTGCATATGCCCAAAACCAATAGCAGAGCACAGCAACGAGCCATATCGTTGGGACGTGCGAGAAGGAGATAAGATAGGGCGATTGAGTACAGCATATCGTCGTAGGGTGGGACCGCGAGTACTTTGTGAGACATCCAGTTAGAGTAAATTCAAAGTAACCCAGTTCTCTTCCCAAACAGGATGCGATAACAATAGCTATCTATAAACGCTGTTCCTTTTCTTAAGCAGATCTGGTTTTGTTCCTTCTAATCAAATACTTTTACATTAAACCGCTTATAAACTGGGAACGGTTGAAGCTAAAAGTATATATTTTCATGCGATTAGATTCATTTTCATTACACCTGATGAGCTATTGAAAGCTTGCAATAAACTATTTGTGTCTCATGCACTATTCCTGATATATCTGATTCGCAAATAGACATAAAGAACATTCTTGTTTTGATATAGACCCTACAACGATTAGATTACTGCCACGGGTGGCCGAGGCGTTAAGGCTTGGTCAGGGGTTCGATTCCCACCAGGACCATCCTCCCTGACCGAGGTTCCTCAGTTCTTTTAAATGGCAAATGCCGAGGAAGTACCCTAAACTTAAGCCAGGAATGCTTCCTTCCTTTTATAAAAGAAACTCTTTCTTAAACTATCACTTCAAGTGCGTTAAGCAATATTTAAAAAAAGACCGTCACATAGCAGCTGCGTAATGTAGCGAATTTCTCAGCAGGTTGAATTTGTGAGGATATTACAGACCGCTAGAGCAGAGCATGTAATAAAATACAAGCAATGATAAACATATATGTTTCATAAAAACATTCAGACTAAAAGTATATGCATTTCCCATATCATTATTATTTTAGCTTACATTTCCAATTGCACTTAGCTAAACGAAATGCGATTAACATTTAGCTACATAGTTATTTTTAGGCATACGATGGCTTGTTTTCCTGTGTTCCGAAACCATTGTGTTCTCTCCGCCAGCATTTATTGTACACTTTACACTACCAGGGTTGATAGAATGCATACTCTATTATTTAAGTTATACATCATTCCGTATCGCTCCAGGATTCCCTGGAATTCTGTTTTTACGCTGCCGTTCGGTACTGAAACTGCTGTCTGTAAGAGTAAGTCCGATTATCCCCCCCCCCCCCCCATGTCACATCTCCCCCGAGCACCTTAATCGACCTCCTCGGGGATTACAGAAGTTCGGGTTTTCAGCTATACTTCCATTCCTAATTCCCTGATTTTCGAAAACTATTTTTGTTGTTTCATTTTAATTGCATATACTCATTGCAAAAAAAAAAAAAAAAGGGGGGGGGTCTCAGGTAAACCCCCGCTCATAATAGTTCGATATCATGATTTACAGAAACTATTTCTCTTGCTTTATTTCAATAGCATATACAATTTTGTTGAGGAAAAAAAATTGCGGCTGGTTAACGAACTCGAATGGTTTGTTAATTGATCGTTACATGCCGAGCTTCGTTGAGAAAAATATAAAAATGCAGTCGCTAGAGCGTTAACACACATGCATAACCTTTTTTTTTTTTTCTTCTTTTTTTTTTCTAGGATCGATGGAGATTTGAAGAAAATTTTTCCAAAATCTTTTCATGCGTACAACCGCGTTTGTATATATATAATTTGTATTTAGTAGTACGGAGTACCATTCCCTTTATTAGAAAGCTGACATGGGATGTCAATGACACATGCTTGAAAATGGTTCACAAAATGTCTGCTTAGTTCAGTCTGTTATTTCGGTAATTAATAAATAAAATGATTAAAATAAACATTTGAAAGTTTTTTAACATTAATTTTAATTGTATATGAAATACTGTACTGGCAATAAGACATAGCGGGGCATTGTGAGACTAACAGAAAGATGTTAGCTTCAAGTACACACGTTACTCCTTGCACTTCTGCCCATGACCAGTCATATTTTATCTTTGTCGTTCCGCCGGAGTATGTAAGCGTGGAAGGATATATGTAAAGTTCGTTGACAGCGCATATCAGCTTTCGTTTGCATAGGGTTTAGTGCTGACTAGGCATTGCCACAAGCCTGTGATTGGCTAGAGCTGTTCAGCCTTTGAAAGTCATATGCAGGAGGTTTGGTGTGCAGTATAACAACTGCATTCGCTGTTTACCCGCATTTCACATCGGGTTTGATCATACACGGCGAAATCTTGACTCGCTCTGTTGGCCTATGAACATCGTCTCTGCTCTGCTCTTGGCAGTCTGTTTTAGTAAACAACGGTGGTTGCAAGCGACGGACTGGCATATTGTTACCAAAACCATCCACTTCAAGAATAGAAGTTTCAAGGAACATGGGAGGGAGAATGTTGTTTTGACAAACATGGCGACGTCAAGTGTCCTCTTTGTTAAGAAATATGATTTAGATGGAATGTACAACGGCGCTATACATTGTCATCCAGATTACTGCTATTATTATTATTATTATTATTATTATTATTATTATTATTATTATTATTATTATTTCCTATCAAAAGTTACCCTTATCTACCATTTCAGGGGAGACTAAGTGATGAGATTATATATCCGTAAGAGGTTCCTCATTTCTTAACAATTAAACTGACTCGTCAAACCGTTACAAAGGGCATGGAACTCATGTCTGTAGATGTAACACTAAGATGAATGAGAAACTAAAAACTTTTATGAAGTTGCCATAGACAAAATTACTTACATCAACGATACAATACAGTTGGCTATATTTATTTGTGGCGTTGATGAAAACTTTAACGCAAAAATTGATTTTTCAATAGCTTTTCATTTACAAGGTTATCTACAGTTTTACATCGCAATGAAACCCAAGTGTGAAGAATTGATAAATGCTGACATTTCAAAACGATTTAAGTCATTGACGCTGTCTGCTTTAGATTTTAAATGGAAACTATATTTGCTACCAATTGCTTGTGGGCAACTTTTCAGTTAGCTACTGCAGACATATCGATGTAGGGGCCCCACGTTGGGCGCTAGGGATTATGTAGTTGGAGTGGCTCGCAGGGGAGGCACTGATTCGATGCTAATCGAATTACGATTAGTTATTGCTGGCCGCGACCACTTTAATGAACTTTACATCTACCCGAGCGTCCCACTTCGTACCCCGAGTTTCTCTGGGGTCAGAAGTCGCCTTTCCATGCCGTCGTGGTTAACGGAGAAGGAAGATGAAGGAAATTGATGTAAATTGTACGACATTGCTTCATTTAACACCTTAAAGTGTTTATTCAAGTAAGAGTTTCTGGACGGCCACCTGGTTTGTTGCCATTTGCCGACGAAGTTGGTTTTCTGCCGTGAACACGCAGTTGTCCGAGATGATCTGACTGGGGACGCCACGTGAAGTAATATTATGTTACTTAAACCACGTACGATAAAACATAACTCGTCTGACTGAACTGGACTCCATCAACTGCGAGTAAGCATAAAACCACGGTGACTGTCATCAACTATATAACTGAACTGCGTTGAATACTGCCTACTCTGTCCGAATTAAAGTCCAAAAAATGTGCGCCTCATCACCTTCAAAATGTCGCCACATGGTCCTCAGAACTCATCGGGGTTATTACGATAGCGCCCACGGCTGCTGAGATTTCGAAATTGTTAATTAGCATTGGCGAGTTTTAACTCGCCCATGCGCGCTCACTTTTAACTTTTCGAAACTCTGGTCTCCGATAGATTGCGGTTATGAGGAAGCCACTCACACCTACATTGGCTACTGAAGAATTTGTAAAGATTCTGAAGGATTTGCTACAAGTGAAAATGCGAAGCACCTATTGTTTTGACTTCTACCGCACACCCGCGTTCATTTAGTTATTGTTACAATCGGCAGCCTTTGCTTGGGGCTAACACGGAACGCAACCAGGTAGCCTACATAATGAACATACATTTCCCTGTTACATGTAGTTTTCCTTATTCACTACCATAAGCTATAAAAAATTAAATAATTATTGTAAAGTATATGCATTCGCTTTCGGGCAGGCGAGGGTGTGAAGACCTGTCACAATAACACCCGATTTGCGGTCATTAATCATAAAGGGTACTAATATAATATTTTACTGAGTATTGCTTTATACATTATATGTAATAAACAAATTTTAAGATGATTAATAAAGTTCATTATTGATAGTATCGTTCAGAAGTTAATATTGTGTTACAATAACATACTGTAATTATGAATGGATGCATTTGGGAACTAAATTAAATATAAGTTACGTACAAAACGCTATTAAATTTAATTAACATGCAATGTTTATCCATTAACGCAGTAAAATGAACACACAGTCCGTAACTGCGTGAACTGTCTGTACTTCTGAGCAACTGTCCAGGGCCGTTTCTCCATACCAATAACTGGTTGTGTCCAACATGGGGCTCGATGTAGTTTCGCCACCCCTGGTATATAAAGCGTTCACTGTTATTTTTCCCCTATTCTACCATATCCCACATTCTTTTGTTATGTTCTCGTTTAGACATTTGGCTATTCTGACTTGATATTATCTACCCATCTTTTAGTTAGTGTGCTTATACCTTTTGGATTATAATGGTTTGACGGCTTCCATAACCTTTAAATTTCCAAACCTTTTTTTTTTTTTTTTTCCCCTTTCAATATTTCTCTTTGTTTATTTATTTCTTCTAAGTATATTTTTTGCCTAATATTTTCGTTTCGTATTTCATCTTCTTTAATGCATCCTTTCGTTCTTCTTAAAAATAGCATATCGCTGTACTAGTACTCTGGAGAGAATGTTTTAATGGGTACCCAAGATTTACTGCTATATTAACATATTATTTTTGTTACTAATCTAGTTTAATTTCTCAATGCTTTATGCATGATATCGCAAATCGTTTCAGAATTTGATTTGTTTATCTTTTATTTATTGTACGAGTGGCCGAGGTCGTTAAAGACATGGATGCGTGAGCGAGAGGTAGGGTTCGATTTTTGCCAGGCCCAACCTCCGTGACTGAGGTTTTCCTCTGTAATAAATAACAAATTCCGGGGAGATACCTAAACTAGGCCTTAGTTTATAATTTCATATCGTGTGCCCACCACCTATAATGCCTCAATAACGCAAATGGGCATTAAACCACTATTAAACCACTCCTAAATATTATATATTTCTTTTTCTAAGATTTGATTTCAGCAGGTTTATTCCCCAGAACGGCAGAATTTTGATTTATTTATTATGGATATTTAAAATAATAGTGTAAAAAGCATTGTAAGTCAATCTCTGTTTTCTATACCGTTGTTGTATCGCAAGCATATAGTTTATATTTTGTCTGTTCTTATGATTCCTGCATTAAAATAATGTTTCAATTTTTGGATGTCTTATATTTTAAAAATGCGGGTAACTGAAAATTTCTTCTTAAACCGCCTACGCGGTCTAGTTGTACAGTTTGCGACTACTAATTCGGAGGTCCTGAGTTCGAATCCTCGTCAGATTAAGGTATTTAGGTTAGGCTTTTTTTCTGAGTTTTTCCTTACTCTGAGAAGTGAAATGTCAACTTTAAGACGCCAAGAACGTCGAGTTTATATGCGCCATCATTCATTTTTTTTATTTCAATTATCCTTACAGACTTACACCTACAGTATACACGTCCACTAACTACAGACGTCGCGAGAAGACCACTGCAGCCAAACCGACAATAAATAAAACATTAAACACAAAAAAAGTTTATCCTGTTTTATATATTTCTATATTTATTTTTATTTTTGAGTTTTTATACAACATTTTCAGCGTTTTTATATATTTTTGGAGTAACCACTTTCCTGTATTATTATCCTTAACTTTATTCGCATTATTAACAGCCTTCTCAATATCGATGAAAGCAATAAGTGTTTGTAAATTTTATTCTGTCTTTTTGCTAGTAAATGTTGCAAAAACAAAACCTGTTATTTATTTTACTTTTCTAAAATCACTTTGTCCTTGTGTTAACAATTTTCTTGTATTACAATTATGTGATGAATTTTCCCTGCAAGTTGTTTAAGGTAGGATTTTTCATTTTGTTTAAAGTTATTTTAGCATTCATTATAATTTTACACATTTCGTTCTAGATCTCGAGGGGCTTTGTCAATGCTTAGTTTCCACGACAGCCTGTCGAGTACCAGCTTTTATTTTCCTTTGTGAGTTCCATTTGCTATATTAATATGTTGGTGCATGTTAAAACGCTTTTCATACTTTGCAGGACTTAGGCAGTAGCACAAAATTGTGCCTCGTCGAACTCCGTAACTTTGTGCTTTGTTAGGTTTTTTTTTTTTTTTTTTTTTTTTTCCGTACTCACAAGTTTAGACAATCCTATTTAAGAAAAATTACTGAATTACTTCTGGTATCAGAAAATAAGCGCACATCCCAAAATCAGAAGGATAACGCAGTGATGCTACGTCAGATACAAAACATTTAAGTATCCTTCTAAAACTTCATAGAAATACGAGGACTAGAAGGTTTGTGAAGCTAACACGATGGCAGAACTTTTAAGATGTTGCTTAAAGGTCAAATAACCGAAATGCATAGGAATAGCAAAAGTACGAGAAACACTCAAAGGTCTCTTTCTAGCTCTCTGGAGAAGGTCAACGAAGCAAGGACAGGAATAAATATGAGCACCCAGCAGGAGCACTTCCAGACACCACTAAACGTAGAAAAAAATATAAAAAAACCCTGTGACGTAGGATAGAAAAGCAGAGAGCTTGTTAAATGAACTTTTCAAGAGTGTAGGGTTAGGGAGATAAATTTACTTTTTTTTTTATATTGTAGGCATTTTCTGTTTAAAACCACGTGTATAGAACTAGGCATATTTTGTGTTCATTTTTAAATAGTAATTTATCTGTTACGGCAACCACAACTGTCACATTAAAAGTTTCTGTTCTTATATACAGTTATAATTTTCACGTTTTACAGCAAAAATAAAAAACCTTTTTATTTCAATATTACAGTCAACGGTGTGTGGTTGTTAAGTTAGTGAATGTTTACCTTCGTATTAAGAAAACGTATGTAACAGTTTCATTGACCAGATATAAAATAAACACATTGAACCATGAAATTATATCTCTTTTTTGTACAGTTCAGCTTTTTTTTTTCAATGTGATAAATTTTACAATAATATTTTTATTTATTTACCTATACAAAGCTAATGATAAATTCATAAAGTTTCAGTAAACAGTAACAAGGGTACGAGATCCGGACTTGTGAGCCGGAGGTCTGAGGTTCAAATCCCGCGAGGACCGTTCTCCCTGATTGAGGTTTTTTTCCAGGTTTTCCTCAGTCCTCATAACTGGCAAATGTCTGGGAGGTACCCCAAAATTAGGTCTAGAACGTTTTCCTTGCTTAAAAAAAATATCCTTTCCCAATATATCATTTCATTTCATTTATCATCATTGTTCACCGTTTGTGGTGCCTCAGTAGTAAAAACGGGCGTTAAACATCATTAAAAAAATACTCGTACACACATAAACCTATGTAAAACATGAATGATAAAATGTGTGCTAATATCTTAACATGAATACACAAAATGAAAGCACTAATAATAATAATAATAATAATAATAATAATAATAATAATAATAATAATAATAATATCAAAGCGATAGGAAATTTATGATAATAATAATAACTAGAATAATAATAATAATAATAATAATAATAATAATAATAATAATAATAATAGAATGAATTATTCCAGCAGGATATATCTGAATTGTAACTTAAGGAATCTAGAGCTAGGTAATTTATTTATTATTGCTAATAATATTAATAAAATCCCCCTAAAGTTCGGCAGTCTATGGCATCCCTTGGTTATGCATTCCAGAGAGTGCAGTTATGAATAGGTTTTAAAAAGAAAATTAAGTTTAAATCTGTATAATAGACAGTACAGTACAGTTCACCTACTGATACACAAATGCAAGAAGTTTAATCCTTAATCTATCAAACACAATGAAACATAACACAAAATGCGATTTGTTTTCGGTGTCAATAAGCTGTCTGTTGCTCGCAACGTGGCCGCTCAAAAGAGATTTCTTCCCAGAAGTCATGCACTTTTTTTTTTGAGTTGTGTTTAACGCCCGTTTTTACTAAGGCACCACAGGCGGTGGACACTGGTGATACACGAAATGATATGATATATTGGGAAAGGATTTTATAAGGAAGGAAACGTTCCAGGCTTACGTTTAGGGTACCTCTCCGGCATTTGCCATTTATGAAGACTGAGGAAAACCTGGAAAAAACTCGGTCAGGGAGGGCAGTCCTGGTGGGTTTCGAACCCCAGACCTCCCGCTCACGAGTCCGCGCTTTAAAGTCCTCGGCCAATTGTGTCGGTGAAATCATCCACGAAGGGTAGATATCTAAGCAGAGTCTTCTCTCTAAACTCTACGGTAAATGCCATGCTTTTCGACAGCTATGGAAAGCATTAGTGACTCGGATATTAAGTTCAATCAATGCAAAAACAGAGGGTAGCGAAAGAAGGACGCATGAAGGAAAAGAAACCTCTATCTTGGAAATCTGCATGCATAGATTACACTGACCGCCACGGGTGGCCGAGGTCGTTAAGACACGGACTCGTGAGCGGGAGGTCTGCGGTTCGAATCCCGCCAGGACCGTCCTCCCTGACTGGGGTTTTTTCCAGGTTTTCCTCAGTCTTCATAACTGGCAAATGCCGGGGAGGTACCTAAACTTAGGCCTGGAACGCTTCCTTCCTTAAAAAAAAAAAAAAATCCTTTTCCCAATTTATCATTTCATTTCATGTATCATCAGTGTCCACCGCCTGTGGTGCCTCAGTAGTAAAAACGGGCGTTAAACACTACTCAAAAAAAAAAAAAAATAGATTTCACTGACCTCCACAGGGTTTTTTAGTGTACGTTACGAATAGATCGCCAACATCTGCAACGGAAAAGCGCCCTCAGAGGAAAGCCGAGAAAAAGGAAATGGGATAATAAACTACAGGAGCTAAGAATGAAGAAAATTTACAGCTACATAAACAGACAGGTATTAAGAGGAAAGATGAAAGGAAGATACGGGTAAATGGAATTCGAGAAAACCAGATCATTTAATGATTAAGTGTTGTAACCAATTTATTTCGTTTTCATTAATAGAACATAAGCATGTCAGCATCAGAAGAGATAGCCTATAACTGTCCTAATTAAAGCTGTAAGATGAGATGCTATTTGCCTGGAGGCATTTGGCTAATTGATCGCAGATTCCTCCTCAACCGGATGCGGGCATTCTGGAATTAACTGTGAGAGCATTCTTTTCTCCATACTAATAAAGCTAAGCCTTGCAGCTATTTGTATGTGAATCTTATGCTTAGTTCTATCGCTATGGAATTTAGCGACTTAATTAATGATGCTCAAAGTACACGTTTCTGTGACGTGCCTTCAAGTCAGCTGAAACGCACATGAATTAAGTTAATCACCTTTCCACTAATCACCAATTAATAACAAACCCCCATTTCCTTCTCTCTTACCTCTTTCCTCTGTAAGCGATTTGCAGCCTTGATACTGGTAGACTTAACGATTATTCCTACTAAAAATAGAAATAAAGGGGTGGTAAAGAGGTTTTCCGCGATATATATCAGATATAACGTAGCCTTTAACATGAATAAATACATCATAATGCTGACGATTTCATTACCTTCGATTTCTCCAGAAAATAGCCAACACTCACTAATTGTCCTGACATTTTTCTTTTTGTACCAAGCTGTGAATAAAACACGTTCTCGCTCTTACCGTTTTTTAGATTTCTCAGGCAACAAATCATTCCTTATACTTCAACCACCGCGAGTGGAATTCCTTCAAAATCTTTTATTACTTTCGTCAAATTCCATTATAATTTTCAATTAACCTTCATGTAGTTTAACTACGAAACGTTTCAATAAAATCAACAATAGCTAACAAAATACTAACGCGTAACTATACAAACATATGATCAAATGCTAATCGATTCGATACTCCTAGTGCTCGTAATTTTTAACTTTTCAAATGAAAATAAATTGCAATGCTGCGATGCTGGCGTGACATACAAGAAGAATTCGAGCTTTCAACTACTTCAAGAGCACCAGGACTGAGGGATTGATTTGATTGATTTGTTTTATTTACGGACGCTCTTTAACATCAGCATCCCTCTTCTTTCAGGCTTGAGATTCTTTATCGTGCACAGGACCCACGGCTGTACTTCCTTCCGAAGGAAGCCATACTTAGGATTTTTACGCCCCGAAAAAATCCATCGATCCTGGCCAGGTTTGAATCCGCGATCTTGGATTTAGAAGGCAAGTATGGTTACCACTACACCACCAGGACCGACAGGACTGAGGGAGGGGGGGGGGATATTTTTCTAGGCGAGAAAATAAACTTATCATGGAATATCTAATACAGTTTTACAGAGCACTTTCAGACAGCAGTGGAAGTGGAAGAACTTTTCAGGGAACTCTCTTTAACAGCGACGCTATAAAACTCAAATTGCTTATGTGCATTCTCCGGCAAGCAGTTCATTTTTCCGTGTTAATAGGATTGGAAGGAGACTGGTAAATACCAGACCCTTCGCTCTTGAGAGCCAATTATCAGAGCGCGTTCATATTTAATTAGAATTTAATGTTGTTAATTAATGTTAACTAGCAGATAACTCTGATGCTTGGCTAGCTAGGACTGTTAATTTCTTTAGGTACGGCTTTACGCTTAGTTGAACGCCATTTCGTTATAAACAGAGCCCGGAAGTTAGGCAAAATGCCTTTTCTATCTGGGTGGATATATTTAAGAGTCAGATAGAAGTGCACATTTTCCCTACATTTGGGGTAAGTAAAGCCAATTTTTATTTTACCACCCTCTTTGTTGTTCGTTTTGGCTTCTATTGTCCTTTAAGGTTTCAAAACTTTTTGTTACTTTTGTATCGTTATGGATTTTTTTCCTGTTATTTAGGCATTTTAAAAGGCACATGGCGAATTTCAATTTATCACAGTGAAAAAATTAAATGGCATGTTCACCTCACGAAAATATTTGTTGAGAATCTTGTTATGCATTTTTCTTTTCAAGCAGTCAAAAACTTTCTCTTCAAACCATTCACTTAAGCTCTTTAAATAGCAGAACCTTCATTAGTGAAAGGAACGCACTGTTACCTCGGGGATACGAATACCAGGAAATACAGAGGATGAGGGAAGGGCTGTATGCTTGAATAGCCTGGCGAATGACTAGTATCGATCTGCGCTAGACAATTGTAGCAAACTTCTCAGCTGCATAAATGTAAGAGAAAGATGAGAGCGGTACAGCTGTGCAATAAACCGTCATTACAATGTATTCAGTACGGCAGTATGAGAGAAGCCGGTTTTCCTATAAATCCATAACAAAAAATTAACTCGACCAGAAACCACTGCGCATGTTTTGCTCATTCACCAGGACTATTCACAACTACTTTACTTTGTCTTGATCAACATATCTGTGATGTCCTGAAAGGTCTGTTCTGTTGTAACTGGTATGATCCTTCCAAAATCGTTTGTTTAAAATATGTTCCAATCACTTAGTGGCAGTAGAACGTCCTTTTTCCATATTGAAAAAATTTCTCTCTGATAAGCGGCTGGCTATGACGGATGATACTGTGAAAAAACTTCTTCTTGCCTTTAACCAAGAAAAGTATCTTAAATGCATCTTCATTAATGAGTGATATTTTCTCTGTTTTCATTTTGAATAAATTGCTATTTTAATTATATTACAGCCTATTTTCAGAATTTTAACTGCCTTTTTGCCTGCCCATTTTAACGAAAATAAATGCCTCAACTTCCGGGCTCTGGTTACGAGTGCAGTGAGATAAAAATATATTATTTGTGTGTAAACATATGAGGCGTAATTTCCTTTAATTGCTTTAATCTCCCTTTCCGGGGGAGAAAAAAAGGTAAAAAAGCAGCCATCTCAGGACCCCTCCCAAATAAAAAGGATAAATAGCTGGCACATTTAAATTATAATATAACTATAAAAAGTGGACTGTGTATGTGGGGGGGGGGCAGAGATGAAAAATTTATAGAAAATACTATTTACATAATTGACATATAATTATAGATATTAATAGCTTTCTTTTCAAATGATATTCTACACTTGTAGGCATTGGAAACATCGCTTGTGGAAAATCAGTTTGGAGATTTTAAAAAAAACTGGCGACTTTTTGGAGACATGCAATTTCTTCAAGTTCTCCAGTTTTGACTGCTTTAGATATTTATATTCTTTTACGGAATATTAAATACTCTCCAAGGACTTGAATAACTTCGTTATTCCTATATGTGGAAATGTTCTGTCACCTATACATTCTCGCTGGTTTTAGCTTCAGTTGACATCTAGAAGATGAAACAAAACACCTTGCTTTGGTGCAGGGAAAACATAAAGAACCTATTTAATTCAGCGCTTAAAATATTTAAATGCTATTTTTTCTGATTGCTATTGCACCTGATGTGGGTCTTTTTTTTTTTTTTTTTTTTTTTTGAGTTGATATACATTTATATAATAGCAATAGTGCGCCTGCGTATTTTAGTGTTCTTAACTCATTTACATTGTTAAATGTTAAAGACAGTTTTCGTAATGTCTTCATATGTGTTAGTAAAATACTTTACATCAACACATATTTGTTTACATTTGCAACCACAGGCAGAATACGTGGTAAGGAATTTGAATTTCATAGACAGTGCTTGGTGCCGTATATTCAAATCATCAAGATTCCCTTCAGAGAGTTGGCCTAGGAAATTGGAAACGATATATAAAACAACGTAATGCAGAATTTGTATCCGAGACCGACAACATTGCATGTGGTATTGTCAACATTTTATCTATTTGTGGAACATGTAGTGTTGCTGTTTCACTCTGCCCATTAGCAGCTAACAAGCAGTGCATACACAGGTAGCAAGAGATTTAGCTACAGCTGCCAAAGGTCGGCTGACTGCCGTGTGTGTGTGTAGTTACCTGAAGGTCATCTCAATCCCATGTCAGCAGAGCTGGTCGTGTCTGCGATTCCCACGAGAGGAAGGGGGTCGACATGACGGGTTAATGGGCGATTTTTATCCGCCGCGGCCCAACTGCATGTGTTTGTGAGGCTACTGTTGTTGTGCTGTTGCCCTTAAACAGAATAAGTGACAACGTTTTATCAGTTTAATTCTCAGCTCAGGTAAGCAAGTATTTATGAGCGTAGATTTAAATATAACATTTGCCAATTTTTGTGCTTTTTCTTTCTTTCATTACTGAAACATACTGTCCGAATGTGTCTAAAGAACCACATGCCCCTTAAACACATGCGTACAAATATTCTGGCGAAGAAATTGTTTTATTAACTTCGCCACCCAAGTAAATATCAATGTTTTCCTCACTACGAATGGGTATTTACAAATTTATTTTTGTATAAGCGCAACTCCTTTATGATCCATTTTTCAGCCGTGGTAATGTTAACTATGCATATAGTACCAGGCACAAGACATCCTGACTTTATACCCGCCAGTGTCAAGGCATTTGACAGATGAGAAATCAGTTGCTACTTATTCCCGCATCCGACTGTTCCCGTACCAAATTAACAAATGAATATCGTATTACCTCACTTCGTTCGCCTGTCACTCCAATCTTGTCATGGTGTCTGCTCTAGAAATACAAATGTAAATATCGCAGAAAGCTTGACATTAAAATGAACTGGACTATGGCAGATAATATTCATTTGTTAATTTGCTACGAGCACAGTCGGGTGCAGGAATAAGTAGCAACTGATTTCACATCTGCCAAGTGCCCTTAACACTGGCAGGTATAAAGTGACTGCACTGTAGTCTTAACAGTTAGGATGTTTTGTGCCTGGCATCATCTGCATAGTTAACCCTTTTGGGTCTCCAGGATGTAGTTTGAACCGTAATTATATTTACGTAGACCTGGTAGTTCATAAGTCGTGTGTTGGCTCCCAGAAGTTCATGGGCTCGAGGCTCGCCTCGGACATTTGTGAATTTTGGTGTATTTGTACATTGTCTTTGTGTCTTGAAATGTTTTGAGAGGAATGCCGTGCACATATGTGATATATACCGAAGAATCTCGTCCATTAGGTCAATTTCAAGTATGATTTATCTGGCCTATCACCCAAAATAACTTTTTCTGATGCGTCGAAAGAAAAAGTGTTTCAAAATAATTTTTTTTTAACCTCGTAAGTTTATGGGTGAGTAAGATAAATGGGCCATCTGTATACATTTTAACCTGTCTACGGCTCTAAAGTTGCAAACTAAGAGGAAAACATTGATATTAATGCTTGAAAATGCTGGTGAATTGCTCAAACCCGTATTATTTAAATTATATGCAGGGAGTAAACACAGTGGCATAATAACCAGCTTATGGGGAGCAAAGTGTATACTTTTTTCCTACTCATTAGAGTTTTTGAGAAACATATGGTAACCCTGCATGATATCTGTCCTCTTGCTGAGGACAGGGAAAACATTTCTCCTCCCCGCAAGTGTTTGAGTAACGGTAAATAAAGTTCCACGATTTGATGGTCTCTTGGTACAACAGCTGTTGACTTTTGATATACTTTTCCTTAAATGAGTACCTTACACGTGTAAATACTCGTGACTGGTGAACTTTTCCATAGTTGACTGATAATTTAGAATGCACTAATTGTAAGATATTCAATTCGTGTTCGGTTGCACAAGTTTACAAGTTCATAATTATCGTTACTAACTTTTTTAATCTTTGTTAACATCAGCGCTATGATAACAATACTAAGTTCAGTGGTGCCAAATCTTGTTTTACCAACCTAAATGGGTCACATAAAACTTATATGAAAAACTAGCGAAAGATATTAATTGTTTTGTTTCTATTAGTCCATCCTTTTAATAATGGAAATGTACATATATATCCCAGTACCTTGTTTCCTACAGCGCAATGTATATTCTAGAGTTTTTTATTCTTTATTTGAAAAATTACACTATACATTTGTTACATTATTATTGTCAGATCTAAATCTAAAAACTAACCAAAATATAATAAAAATAATGATAAAATAGATAAAAATAATTATAAAAATAGTTAAAAAATAAAAAATGGATAGTGGGAGAACAAAAGAAAGAATACTATAAGAACATCTATCTACTTTAACATATACAATAAAACATATACATAAACTAAACTAAATTATAAATCCCCATACATGCTGGAAGCCAGCACTGGCCTCAACTGGTAACCAGCTGTTAAAACAAAAAACAAAAATGCAAATTACAACACTGTTATTTACTTCCTAAATTAAAATTCTATTTATAGCAAAGAATTAAATTATAAAATTACGTCACTAAATTTTCTCCCACTCTGTATCTGGCTATTTTAGCAACCTTTTAAAATATTACCGTATTTGTCACTGAAACTGTTAAACATTTCATATTCTGTTTATTCAAAATTTGTAGATGTAATTTTTATCGGGGAACTAAAAGACAGGTCTTCTTGCCCTTATCTCAGTAGTTTTTAAGTCTGTAAATGAAGGTGAATGTTCAATCACAAATCTTGGTGATGGGATTAAGGCACATTACATCTTCTAGGCAGGCATCTGGTGGATATAAGGCACTTCTCTTTAGGGCTTCGTAAAATAATTAATTAAATAGATGTTTGTGAAATTTAAGGCGAGGAAATGTGAAAACTATGAAAATATAGGGTAGGAAAGTTTTAAATTTTTAGTTACAAGTTTCCTTTCTCTTTCGACCATTTAGATGCTCTCTACCGGTCATTCAAATTCCTGAGGTGCACGGACGGTAAAAAGGCGTTGTCCTTCATGCGTGGCATGTTAAAACTTGAGTTTACAACTAGGTATGAATTAGTATTTCCTGCAAGTATTTGAAAAGAAATGCGTGTAGGAAACCTGCTAACTAGCAAGAAATTGTTTAGCAATGCCCTGCATTGTCTCATTAGCGTCCATTTGTTTTGTAAACAGGGACAATTTTTGTTTCCGCGTATTTTTGGAAGTTTAAGATGCTCTAACGAACGAAAGTACCAGTTGTATTGATTTAATATGCAGATATAGCGTTATAATTCAGTGTTTTTAATGTAAAATGCATATATATTTCAATTTTTGGTATATATATATATTTAACTTTTAGGTTACAGAATTGTAGTTACATCTTGTAAATAAGAGATAAAAGAAGGAAGCTTGTATGTCATACACAAACAGAAAGTCCTAAAAGTATATCAGCCACTGTGAAGAAACCTACAGTACTTGACGAGGCAGAGGAATATATAGAAATACTTTGTGTAAGTTTTTTGTAATATACTGACTTAAGATAACGAAAAAAAAAGTTTCAATATAAAAAGTTACAAGTTGGTTTTTATATAGTGCGTAACATTTGCTGGAAATATCACAACCTTTGATTCTAAACTCCAGTAGATTCAAATTTCAGTGATCCCGTGCCTTAATGCTTTTTAATTATTAGTAATATTAGCACTTCGAGGTAGCTTATCCATTGTTATGTCTTACTTTTGTTGATTTCGTTTATTCTATGAGAAAAGGAATCTTTGGTAGAGCTATTAATACAAAGTTGAAATTTATTGAAAGTACCAAGAAAAATACAAACTACAAGGGGTCTCCACCTATCTGGCCCAGGCCATTTTAGGTATACCTCCTTGCGATTACAGAACTTTTAATACATTGATGATTTTATACTAATCCTTTATTTAAATTCTTAATAATTAAATAAAATACAAAAAATTTACACCCTGATTGCATCAGACCCCAGTCCCCGGTTCATAGCCGTAGCTTACTGGAATTCCATGGGACTAGGCTCCGTTCCAACCCAGGGGACTAAATTGAAATATTTCAATTACTCTACCTATACCATTATTTTATCAGCTAGCTACTGTCTCTACAAAGTACTAATTCTTTTTATTTCTCAAACATCTACAATAATGCTCTATGCATTCACTTTCTAGAGCAATTTCCAATATCCCAAACTCAATAATTAATAAATTTAATATAATTTCACTCCCAACCATTCCCAGACCAATAACATTTTTCATAATCATACAAATTTTCTTTGTCATCTAAAATTTATCTAAATTACATATCTATTCAACTGACCATTTCCATTTCATTTTTACCTTCCACAAAAACTCCTCTAATTTGGGTACTTGCCCATGGTCTTCAAATATCTTTCTCAGTACAATTCCTTTATTTCTCATTAACCATTTCTTACTGATTAAACTTTCCCCTCCAAACATTTGTGGCTTTACATACATATTAATACTTTGGAGACGATTATAGTGCTATTTGGCAGGCGAGAAAGACTGTTGCGGGTTGTAAGCCTTTTTACCATAGAAACCAAAGTTAACAATTACTTCTGTTAAATTCCACAGATACGAAGGTGCTCGGTTCCTAACCGCGAACCTTTTGGCCTGCTTCAGCTTTGGCGGGCTACTAAATTCATCATCACCTGGTGTGAAAAAGAATCACGTTTTAAAAGATTAGGGGACCTTTATTTTCTTCTAAGCGGTAATCCTCCTCTAGTCAACTCTTGGTTGGAAATAAAAAGGATAAATAGTGTTTGACAGCATGTTGTAAGGTATTTACTAGTGCACCAACCGGTTTTATAATGAGATGGGCAAGATGCCAGCTTGTATCGCAGTTCCCCGAC
This sequence comes from Metallyticus violacea, assembly GCA_030762175.1. NCBI lineage: Eukaryota > Metazoa > Arthropoda > Insecta > Mantodea > Metallyticidae > Metallyticus > Metallyticus violacea. Next base: position 59,808,946 of record CM060831.1, read on the forward strand.
TGCTAGTTGAGTCATCGTAAAGCCCACAGACGTTAGTACATAATACACGAGTTCTATCACAGAAAACATCTGTGACGTCAGCCTGTATACGTTTGGAAAATTAAATTATATTTTGTACCTGCATACTAGAAGCACCATCCACTATTTCTTTTTAGCGAATTCCGTATGAAATAGCTGTTGTGGTTGTAGCCATGAAACCTTTTTTTAAAACTTTCTTCATATCTACAGCGATTTCTAGGCGCGCGCCCATACACACACACACACAACTCTGTGTGTGTGTGTGTGTGTGTGTGTGTGTGTGTGTGTGTTAACGCTCTAGTGGTCATAATTTTTGTTTTTTATCAACAAAACTCGGCATAATTAACAAACGATTCATCCAGTCCGTTAACCATCAAAGTTGTACCATTAGGTGTGGGGTTTAACCTAAAACTTAAAGTTAAAAATCGCTCCAGTGATTGCAATTTTTGTTTGTTTGTTTTTTTTTTCCAACGAAACTGACTCTATGCCATTGAAATAAAATTGGAAAAATAGTTTTTGAAAATTACAGAAATCAGACCATCATGAGTGGAGGTTTACCTGAAACACAAAAATTAAAAATAGCTCTAGTGGCACCATTGTTTTGCAACAAACTTCGCATATGCCATTTAATTAAAATAAGAAATATAATTTCTGAAAAGCAGGGAAATCGGACCCTTAGGAGTGGCGGATTATGTGAAAATAGAATTTTTGTAAGGTGGCTAAGGGGTGAAATTGTTGTTATTATTAGCATTAACTTGGATATTTCCGCCAAGCGATAAACTCGGTGTCATGTGAAAGAGTATGGGGAGGAACTAGACTAACAGACAGAGGATGGCAGCTTTAAAAAAAAAAAAAAAAAAAAAAACCAGCTGGAACGTTACAAGTTATGTGCAAATCTTAAGCGGTACTGTATATTACACTCTATCAACTTTGGTAGTGTGAAGTGTATAATAAACGCGGGCGCAGAGAACACAACGCTTTCGGAACACAGAAAAACAAGCAATCGTACACCTAAAATTAACTATGTAGCTTAAATGTCAATCACATTCCGTTTTAGTTGTTGTACAGCTAAGAGCAATTGGAAACGTTTGGCTAACAATGCAACGCATAAATAAAACAATAATGATATGGGAAAAGCATATACGTTTAAGCCTGAAAGTTGTGTTTTTTTATTAAATATATATGTATATCTTCAGTTAACGTTGCTTATTTTTTACTACATTCTCTGCTCTAGCGCTCTGTAATAACCTTCACACGTTCAACTTGCTGAGGAATTCGCATAGTTCACGCAGCTCCTGCATGGCGGCCATAAAGGACGCACATTGACAAAGAGTGAAGAACTAGCATGACAGATCCCCATACTTCGCCCTTCTGCATATGCGAGTACTAAAACTCTTTTTCTTTGTAGTATAAATCAAAGAATGTAGATGCCTTGCTTGAAACAAGGGAATGCCACTTGGATTACTGTAGCTAAAGTGTTTGTACTCGATCACAAGTTAGTTGCTCTTTAGCTTGTTGGCTCCTTTGCTGAAGCCCTCCCTGTCTTTGGCAACAAAGCTCAACAACAATGACAATACTTCTAGAATCTAGATCCTTCTAGCCGTTCTGAGACTCTAAACAGGGCACGGTATGTTTGAAAACATGCCTACTGGATCGTTTCATATACAGAGTGTTTCTGCACGAAGCTTTATTCATTTCGAGGGCTCACTGAATGACGATATGGCGCCTGCGTACTTTGCAGCACAAGGTCTAGATGTGTTTTAAATAGAACGTGCATGTGTTTCTAGCGATATGGAATCTACAGTGTTTATAAAATGGGAAGGGTTTTATTCATCAACGAATATTAACAGGACGTTGCCAAGTCGCTAACTCCCATTACAACAAAATTTATATATACACTTTTAACACAATAAACTACCAGTTTTATTACTTCAGCGGGCTCATCATTGTTTTCACTGTCACCAGAATTATTTACACTATTTATAATTCGTCATCCAAGTCTTGTAAAAGTTATACCTATAGGTTTGGAAATTTTATGGCGTTCTTTACATATATAAACTGTCAGCTTGTAGTTTTTCAGCATGCTGTACGAGAGTGCCAGCCTCAATTTCTTGAATTCCTTGAATGATTGATTGTTCAACTAATAGACCACATCTCATCTTGAATTGAATCCAAAGCGGTAGGTATATGAAGTTTCCTAGAGGATTCCACCATATTGTACGGTAATACTTCATCTTTATAGTGAATCAGCTGGGCTGAAAACGTGCGGTTGATGAGCGTGTTACCTGCCTAATTGCTTTATTAACAATAAAATTCATTTTTCACCTAGCGCAAAATACACTGATATATAACATTTATTTATTTTTTGCCTTTTTATTTTTCCACTTGAATGTCCTGAATTCAAATCTATTTTAAATTTTACTCTATCGGACTAGTTTTTTAAACAAAATAACATAAGATGTAATAATATTCTTATGAAATATTAAGTTTTAAGACATGCTAAATTGTTTTCGTAGATTTCATCATAACTTCAATATTAATGAATATATTGTAAAAAGAGAACTAAGTGCCAATACTTATGACTATCCAAGTTTTATTTTCATTATTAGGGAGAAGAAAACTTTTTTTTAAAAAAAAAAAAGTATCATCATTTACACGTCCCAATGGCCTTGAAAGTGGTTTCCATTGTTTTAATGTTTTTTATGAAACCGCTCACCTTGTTCTTCACTCATTGCACCAAGGTTTGCTGGGAAGTAACAATATGGCTGTTGAGAAAATAACACTTTAACACTCATTCTACACGATAGATTTCTAAAATGCTGTAACATTCGTACACAATGTTTTATAGTTCTCAGATTTCTTGTTGCCAAGAAATTTTTCTCTGTCACTTTTTTGTTTGCCAACAAAGGTGACTTCTCTAACTGGGACATCGAGAGGGAAGGTCTCATCCTGCATAAGCTCACAAATCTGGGGTCCCTCGAAAATACCTGCTGCTATCTTAGCTTCAGTTTTCTGTGGGAACTTTGTAACAGAAAGTTGAAACAACCACTCTCCTTAACACCAAATGCTTCATCAGGTCTAACTTAATGTGAAGTGGTGGAAGGACATTAAAAGGAGAAACCAATGATTCAGACTTCACAATTTTTTCTCCAGGAACTAAATTGCTCCTTTGTAGGCAATTTTTTCTGATCCAATGCTCTGATTTAGCCCTACTGTCCCATTCACAAAGTGAACCATTTATCTTGTTTAAATATCTCAGAATATTCATGTAATGTATTTGCTCAATGAACAAACAACAAAAATATTTTATAATACCTATTTCTGAAACAAAACTAAGGCTTGAGAGATTCCATGTGGTAAGGAATCAGAAAATATGAACAGTTTTCATTCAGCAAAAATTGTTATATATTTGCAAGAAGGATTAATTCCGCCCAGTAGCCCCCGCACGTTTCTGAATGGACAATACACTATGAGAGTTACAAGGCCAAACATCGTCCCATTTAACAAGCACTGCAGAAGTAAAATCATTTGCGATATAGCTGGTTTCACTTTCCTAAACTAAATATTTGTACCTACAAATTAACGATGTAAATATCCATTGATCGCCTCACCAGTTAAAGCAAATGAACTACTAGCCTGAAACCCATGCAACCAGCAAAACCATTTACACCATTAGCTGCAAACAAAGAATTCCTTACAATAAACACCTGAGGTAATCTGCAAATGTAAACAGTAAGGGTGAAATTTGCTGTTGTCCGCGTTGCATTTTTTTTTTTTTTTTTTTTTTTTTGGACATTTTCCCTCTAGCAGAATTTTGCGTGGTCTTTCATCATTCCTGTGCATGCTGTAAATGTGACCGGGAGTAAACACTGACCGCTTGAAACCTGAAGTGTGTATTTGATAGCGGGGTACTGTATACTCTCCAGTGCTAGATTGCTAGATACATAAAAGATGGCGTCTCTACTAACTACCAAAACCTTAATATATCTGAAGGTTTGGGTTTAAAATTGAATACAACTGCGGTATTTATGTTTTACTGGAGAAAGCAACAATATTCCATTGGAAGGAAGGGGTAGTAATTATTTTGAAATTTATGCTATCTCAGTGTTGAACTATGAACTGTGAATGAATGCACTTCATTATGTGAACTACATGGGTGTGGTTTTGTGCAGTTTCAGCCCCGTGTTAAATTCCGAAAATACTTCAGGTGACAGAGTTAGAGAAAACAACTTATAATGTCCTTTTCCTATCCCATTACCAGATGCCCCTATGAGATTTACACAGCAGTTGCCAAGCGACTGGAGTGTCCTATATAGCGATGTCCAAAGCCAGGAAGTTCAGGCATTTATTTTGGTTAAAATAAACTGCCAAAAGGGCACTTAAAGTAATCAAAAATAGACATTTATTAAAAGTGAAAACAGAGAGTATTAACCCTCTTACTTCCGTACTGAACACACTGTAAGAACGGTTTATTGTACAGCTGTACCGCTCTCATCTTTCTCGCTTGCAATTGTTTGTTACATTTATACAGCTGAGAAGTTACATACACCACAAATTTACTAGAATTGTTTCGCGCAGATCGATATAAGGTCAGCTAGGACTGTTCAAAACTACAGTACTTCCTCCATTCTCTCAATTTCCTAGTATTCGTATGCCCGAGGTAACCTTAAGTTCCTTTCACTAATGGAGGTTCTGCTATAAAAAGCTTAAGTGAAGCGAGTTGAGGAGAAAGTTTTTGACTGCTTAAAAAAAAAAAATCACTAAGATTCTCAATAGATATTTTTTGTGAGATGAACATGTCATTTAATATTTATAATTTTTTTTCACTTCTATACATAGAAATTCTTTATGCACTTTTTAAAATGCATAAATAATTGCAAAAAAAATCCAAAACGATCCAAAACAGGCCAAAAATAAAAATTTATACCTTAACATAAACAACAGAAATAAAAATAGAAGGGAAATAAAAAGGAACATAAAAACTGGCTCTACCGACACCAAATGTATAGAAACACGCTCATTTCTATCTGCCTCTTAAATATATTCACCCAGATAGAAAGGACATTTTAGGGCTCTGGTGATATCCTTTTGCCATAATAAAACCCTCGCTAATTGCTTCGATGATATCTAATTTCTTGAATAAGTCAAGCAACACATCATTTGTGCAGTTTTGAGGCTTTGTTTATTATTTATCAATAACACTTTTTTTTATCAGCGTTTGTTGATGATTCTGGGCTGAATATAAGTTTTCCTGTCCAAAACGTAACAATGGACGAAAAAAAAAAAAAGGTTGCTTTTTTCAGTAACATAATTACATAGATCATAACTATTTCATAGGCTTAATTATAGGCTGTATGAACATTCTCTTAAAATAGTTTCACGTACATTTAAAAACCAGAAAATTCCAGCTACACTAAATGTACATGATATTGATTAATCATTGATGGATCTGTCAGTTAGTTATCGCCCGTAACTACTAGCATTATCGAACTTTAATTTTTTGATACAATCTAAAGTTTATATTTGTGGTTTCTTTTTTATTTTAGAAGTAACTCTCAGGTGTGACCATCACCGTAGTCAAGCGCTTCACACACGGGCCCTGGCTCGATTGTTGGTGGGTTGATGGTTGTTTCTTAACTGAGTTTTTTTTCAGAGTTTTCCCCTTAGTTCTTTGCCTGGGAAACTTAGATCACAAAGTCCCTGAATTCATTCATCACGTGTCACCCTTAATCTGGCTTAATAGATATCTAATATGTGCGCAGTTACAAAATATCTGTTAAAAAAAAAACTGCTGCAAAAGGCCCTGAATAAACACGAGAATGGGGTTTGAAGTTAATTGGCTATTTGTCAAGTGGTTTAGATCTTGTTCAAGATTTTAAAGGTAGAAATTGTTGGATTTAGACCCTGTACACATTTCACAACGTTTTAACATACCACTTGTTCCACGGTAAAGGCTTAAAAATAGCGTAACTTGCCATGCTGATAGAAGCACATGACACCTGACATTCGAGGTAAATTTAGCTGTCATTAACAGACCTCAGTGATTGACGTTCGACGGGATTGGGCGCATCAACGTGGACCACAGTCGTAGTGGGAACATAGGGGTGCACCATGACCTCAAACGTTTCATACAACATCGGCAGGAAAACCATCTGAACGGCCATTTAATATTTCTAATTGATTACGTTTTGTTAACAGCCGCATTATTTCCCAAAGTTTGTAAGGAAATTTAAGTGTTGATTGTTCCCCCAAGAAAGCACCCTGGCTCGCTAGAAATGGTGCTTGCTTTGAAACATCTATGCTTCAATATTCTAAAAGTTTTCCTTTAATGAATTAAGCAGCCTCTGGAATGCTTAAACCCCAAACTTAGCCTAAACTTGTAGTTCTAAAAACTTTCATTTTTAACACGTAATCTTAGAAACACAGAAGAGTAAAATGCTTCGTATTCGGCACCCAAATATCCGGCAATTCCAAAACAACGGCACCCTTCAATAATAACGGAAATCGCAGTTTTAGACACGCGGTCATTTTGATGAAACTTCGTGGCTTCACACTTTACAGTAAGCACAATAATATGGCGGTTGAACACAAGCCATATTGTAGATTTCTGAAAGCCAAGCCAAGCTTAAACGCACGTTGAGCAGGGTATTAGTAGGACGATGATGGAAGACACGTCGCGCGACACAGTTGCATCGTCTTCATACGTAGTTACAACTGGTTCTTGCTCTCGACGTCATATGGTCACATAAAAGTTATAGGGTATGACAATGATGATGAGGTTTTTATAATGCACAAACCTACGAATGTGCTATGTTAAGTAATGAAAATTTTTTAAAATGCAGTTAGAAATGCACAAATTTTGTAATGGAAAAAACGCTCGTGCAGCATGTCTTTAAATTTTTCTCTTGTCCTATAGTTGCCGGATACGAGAGATTTTAGTATCTCAAATATGCCAGATTGCAGTTTTCTGCAAGTAGCACATCTCTACTGGAATGCTTACGAATTTAATAGAAAGAAGTTAAAAGAAAAGGGGGTTAAAAACTATTATATAAAATACATTGACGTATTTTATTCAAATCTGAACATAAAATGAATGCTTGCATAAATAAATATTATTATTATTATTAATAATTTTACTTTCAAAATAAGTGATACTTCTGGACACAGAGCTCTGTTAGGCGTTTCTGTTTGTGAAAACACTCGCTGAAAATGTTTCGTAACTTCTTAATTAACTCCAATTCGTTTCCTATGAGGATGCTGCATGATATTTGGAAACTTATTGCCGTGTTTTCTTCTCGTTAAACACCCAAGTTCAAATCTTTATGCTTTTACGCGTGCATTTAAAAGTCGATCGGTGAACTTTGATATTTTCAGATTATTGTTATTCTTTTTCTGCAACTATTTGGTTCCCGGGTTCATTATTTAATAACGAAATGTATGAATGAAGGCAGGAAAAAGAGAAACTTTTAAAAAACTAGGATAATATAATACATTTTAAAGGAGGAAATTATGCACTTACTTTTCATTATATCTTTGGGGTTGCAAATATTAATTTTGCGGCGGTGGTTGAGGGTTAAAACGCTTCTCCTTCATATTTTAAAAGAGAATGATTTATTCATAAAACACAATACCCTAATGAAAATAAATCCATAATATTAATATTATGATTCAATTTGGAGTGTAAAAGTAAACGTTCTTATGTAAATATTGGAAAAGAAAGGTTAGCTTTCGTCAGAAGCAGTATTTACAAATAATTTAACTAATTTATGTAATACAGTAAGGTAACGTTAACATGATCCCTGCAGTAATGATATATTCTTTATTAAGCACATTTATGTTGGTTTTTGAAGGGTGGTTCATAATGTGTGCCTGTTTGGAATCGCTCGCGATTTTTTTTTCGGTCGTCCACACTGTTTTGTATATCCGTTAACATTCCGATTGTTGTTTAATCTGCATTTCTTCATTGTGTCGCCATGGAGCAGTTTACAGCTGAGCAACGTGTGACAACTTGTTTCGGCACGGAGAAAGATATGCAGTAACTGCCAGGTGACCTCGCCGGATTCTAGGACGTAATGAAACCCGAATGAATCAACAGTTGGCGGACTTATTCGAGAAAGGGTAAATGCATCCACAGCGAGTGACGGTTTGGTGTGGGTTTTGGGCGGGTGATGTCATCCATGTTTTCTTGAAGATGAAATGGGACATAGTGTGACAGTTAATGGAAGCTTATACCGTACGGTGATAGAGATTTTTCGTGGCCTCATTTCGAATGGAATGGCAATTCAAGAGTTGTGATTTCAGCAGGATGGTGCCACCTGTCACACTTCCGGCGAAACAAGTACGTTGCTCCATGAGAGGCTCCCGGATGGGCTCATCTCGCGTATTGGTGACCATTGCTAATCACCAAGGTCATATGATTTAACCACTTGTGATTTATTTTCTTTGGGGAAATCTTAAACTTATGTCAATAAACCACGAAACATCCAGGAGTTAAAGGAGAAAATTCGACTAGTAGTAGCGAAATGAAAATGCAAGTGTTTGAGACAGTCATAGTGAATTTCTCGGACAGAGGGGTAGAGGAGGTCATATGCCTTATATCTTTTTCCATACCTGAAAGGGAAGGTGTGAGGACATATTTATGCCCTTGTTTGATGTGTTTTGAAAAAATAAAGTTCATAATTTGATGCATTATAACGGCGTGGTTTTTGAACCACCCTTTACATCACAACATTAGTTTAAACTCTCTTCAGTCCCTTGCGTCAATAAGTTCATTGGATTCAAACTTGCAATTATGTTAGTGGGTTCTGCGTTGGGATGTTTTGGCCTTTATAAAGACAGCAATTGAATGTAAGCCTGTAAGCTTTAACAAAGAATAAATAGTAGATGAAACGAGGGATGAAGTGTGTAAACCGCAAGTCAATGAAGAAAGCGAGCATTACTGAGTAATTTGGGATAGACAAATGTACAATAATTAAGCATTGTGAAAAAAAATCAGCAAAGCAGTTGATGTAGAGGTTAACTGATTTTAACCTAATGGAAGAAAAACGCCCCTTGTGTGTTCTCTGCTGCATAAACGGAATAAAGTGAACTAAGATTATTTTTAATATGAATCATGATTTTTCAACATCATGGATTTTGTGTTACTTAAAGTTTTGAAAATGTTTTACTTTTTTCATCAGCTTTTAAAGGCTTCTTGCGAGCTCCAACTAATTTTTTTTATTGATTTACCTATATTTATCTTGATCTTCCGATATTTCGGTTTCCTTTAGGCACATAGAACATAATTTGTTTTGGGATTATTGTATCTTACATTCGGATTACATGTTCTAGCCAATATTGCTTATAATATTCTTTGTGTCTCGTTTAGTTACTCCTAGTCAGCCTTGGGTCCTGTTTCACGAAACTACTAGTCTACTAATTACTAGTTGCTAGTTACTAGTCGTAATTCCACTAGTTGTAATAAAACCTGTTTCACGAACAGGTTTTATTCCACGCTGGTAAGATCCTACCAAATTGTCGTTAGTTACTTGTCAAAATTACTAGTGATTTGACGTATCCGAGCGTCCAGAAGGCTGTTTTGAGAACGTTTGTTACTCTTTGTAGATGCGATTTTGTTTACGCAACATGTATTTTAAATCGCATATTCAAGCCAAGAAATAGCTAAATGTAATAATTTCTAGTATCCAAAACAAAGTAACAGTGCTCCATTTAATTAAAAAACATAAAGAAATACTATTTGGGCAATTCTCCAACAAAATTACGAAACAGGCAGAGCCGAATAGTTGAGAATAGTGCCGAAAAGTTTGCTCAGAGATCTCTTCTTTCAGGCTTGAGGTTCTTTTACACGCTGTAAATGTACGACACGGACCGTAGATTCCCTTCCCTTCCGAAGGAAGCCATGCGTAGGATTTTAAATGTCCAAAAAAATCCATCAATCCTGGCCGGGATTGAACCCGCGATTTTGGGTTTAGGAGAAAAGTATGGTTACCACTACACCACCAGGAGTTGATGTGCAACTGTTCATCCTGAAAAAGCAATGGTTTTTCAGTTTCGCGCCTCCTTGACTTTCTTTCTCCTTCTAATATGTCTTCAAACATGGCCACGGTAATGTCAAAGGGAATGCTAGCAAATTTTAGCTGGTGTGAAAAGGATATTATTATTGATCTGGTGCTAAAATATCAATGTATACTTTTAAAAACGATCTCAAATAATGATAAAGAACGTACATGGGGCGAAATTGCCAAAATGCCAAAGGTTAAGTTCTATTCTTAAGACTCCTGCATTATCATCCCCATGTGTGTGTGCAGTGTATAGCAGCTAAAACCCTATGAAAGTTGCGGATTTTATATAAGCCTTTGCGTACACCACCCTCTTCGGTTGGCATTTTAGTGAACTGGGGTCTCAGAGCTGCTATCACTTTAGTAACTTTATGGACGGTTTTACTGGCCGTTCCTTTCTCCGCTTTAATATGTCTCCAATAACTATTTGGAAGCTCTCTGTCGCATACAACCTTAAAGTTATTAGTATAATGAATATCGAACTCAAAGCATGATGTCACTTAGTTTGTGATTGTAATCGGGGACTAATATCTGTTCCAGTTCTTCGATATCTTTTGCTAAGCGAAATCGCGTTTTGAATGATTGGTTATTCAGTTCTAGGAATGGATATTTCTCATGAATTACACGAGGTGCATGGTGAAATGCATCAGCGGAATAATCAGAAATCTGTGCAATATACCGCTTGTTAGGTTAACCTAACATAACCTATAATTGAATGCAGCTCTTGTCTGTTGTTATTAGGCGGAAATGAAAAGTGAAACATTGAAGAAACTTTATCCATATGAAATTAAACTGAACGTGACTCAGCATTTTATTTATAAATTAAGTGTTTACTTTACAAAATGTTTTGTTTAACTATTACTAAGTCTGCTTAGTGCTTTTTAACTTGTGAAATTTCGCGAATTAGATTTAATTTGAGGTTAAGACGAAATAATCTTAGATTAGTGTTTATACGAACAAACCTTCCAAGTTAAGCATAACGAAGGGTTAATTTTATACTTTAAACTTGAGTTAACTCTTTATACAATAGATCCGTAGTGTAAAAGGAAAATGTGTGGGGTTTATGTAATAGAAAAAATGTCCCAACACCTTTCTCGGGTGCCACTATAACTTAACTAGCACTCAAGCTGATTTATTTTTTATTATATAATATAATGAATGACCGTGCATCATTCAACAGAAATTTGGCCACCTATGTATGCACTGCGAAAACAACCAGAATCATCATGCCATTTGAATGCTATGTTGACTTTAAAAATGAACAAAGTTTAAGTGTTTCGAGGAAACTGATACCCTCATCAGTACATTCACCCAAATGACCATTTTTTTTAAACAAGGTTCTCATTGGGAGGTCCCGTAAAGAAATGCTTTCTTGCCAAATAAAAGCAGGTAAAGAAGGTGCATTTTAAGCTGATTGACGAACTCGTATGTTTGAACTACCTCTTGGGGAATTTGTTGATGTACAAGGCTACCCACAGCTTAACTACCCGCAATTTCTTTTGTAGGAACTAATCGCCCTGCATTAACGTGCTCGGTGCACCGCATGCCAACCTAAACCACATCAAAGAGCGGGAAACCGACATCAGGAAACACTGCTCTAGATTATGTGCTCAGTTGGATGACGCTTATCCCCCAAAGGTCATAATGGTTCCATTTGTGTTATGAGAAAATAAAATGTGTGAAGTAGATAATCCCCCGAATCGCCAACCTTTTAAAGGAAGACTGGAATAACACTTGTCATTCATCCGAGGATGAAGAGTGGCTAAGAACTTTTCTTTCTCGTAAATTAACATTTGGAAAGGAAGAGAGAAGTTTTCGTCTGTTTACTGTTGAGGGTATTGGCCAGCAAGCCTCCTGCTGGTGTGGCGAGATATGCTAACTCGGAAGTTTTTCCGCCAATATGATTAACTACGTCATTATGGATCAAGAAGGGCTGTTCGGGGCATTTTGTTAGAACAGATGGTGATTGGAAAATAATATCCTCGGCAGTAGTGTAGAAATCCATTGCAGAAAAGAGCTTTTTGTCTGAGAAAATGTTTTGTTCTTGAAAGAATGCAAGCTGCATTTAGATTTCAACGGAATTTAGACTCATTTTCTACAATCGTTAATTAAACTTTACTGAAGAATATAACGCATGGAATACACCAGGCTCGGTCCAGATTAGTGTAGTCTTTTTCAAAGTATTCTTCGTTGAGTTGAATATACTTTGCCTAAGTCCTGGAACACGTGCTGGAAGTCATCTTTTGACATCATCTTCAAAACCGCCCCAACCTTTTTCATACGGCCTCGGAAGTACCGAAATACTCCCCCTTACCTCCATTTTTAGACAGGGAAAGAGATAAAATTCACAGGGGGCTAAGTCTGGGGAGGGGAGGATGGAGGACACATTCGAAGTTCCCTGCACACTTCCACTCGCACCGTCTTCTGTTCAGAAGTCAGCAATCTTGGGACCCAACTGGCACAAACGCGTCTCATGTACTATCATGGGAAATGTATGCAAGTCTGTTAATTGTTATTCGTCGGTCTTCACGAAGAATGAGGCCAGGTGTGTTAATCATGATTTCGTTTACTGCTGTTGTTGCAGCATCTGGACCGCCTAGCTTTGTTGTTGAAACACGGCCCTCCTTAATTTGCTTGAATCATCGAAGTGCTGTGGATTATGGCAGACGCATGCACGGGGGAGTTTATGTGTGTGTATATTGAAAACCTCAGTCTTTGTTGATTTGCCCTCGAAAATTTAATTCAAGGAAAAAAAATATATAAATTTAAATATTGAGGGGAGGTCCCCTCACCCCCCTTTACTTAGACATTTTAAACGGCACTCCTTTATGATTTTTAAGTTTAACGAGAATTCAATTAAAACATATTTTGTTTTCTACAGTTGTCTGGCAACCTGCATAGTTTTTTTTTTTTTATTGTTATTTGAATTTGAACAAAGTGAAACTTCAAAGACTTTAGCATTTAATGTCATATTTGTGTAATAAATTGTTTCAAAATGACGTATACTCTTAAAAGAAAACCGGAATTTAAAGCATATTGGTCAGAAGTTCCGAAATAGGCTTTTATATTAATGACCAATGATACCTAAAATGCACTTAAAGCATTTTTAAAGTCCCGATACATAATTATACCGGTCGGGGGTTTGACCCCGCGTTGTCGGTCATTTTCTTGCGTAGATTTGGCGCTCAAGCGTTCCTTCATTTTAAAACTTAAGTACTTTATATTACATGAAAGAATTTGGCTTCCTTACTGTAAGTGCTGGAAATGTTGCCCATTTTCCCGTACATGCAATTCACATCTTAGGAAATTATCACTGACAGGCATCAGTTCCCATCACTAATGGACCTCATTGTAAGTTCCTGCAGTGTGCGAAGGTTAGTTGAATGTCTGTATTTTTCAATGTCCCCCAAAGATAAAAACCAGGCAGTGAGATATGGGAAACGAGCAGGGCTTTAATGGAAGTTCTTATCTCATCAAGTTTTTCTTCTGTGAGCTTGTGACGTCTTCGATTTTTTACAGGTCAGTCACAGAACCTGTTACATTAAACTTCTGTAATGACTTCATGGTTTTTCGTATTGAAACTGGGCTGCCCGGAAATGTACGCCTAACGTCCTGTCCCTTTCTACCAAACTATTTCTACATCTGATGTAGCATTGAATATGAATATACAACTAGGCGTGAGCATCTCTCATTTGCACTACACTACTGCACTATTTAATGCAGTCTCATTCTCATTGCCCATTCTGTCTAAATCCCGCTCGCAAGTGACTAGAAGAGAGAATGGTGCTGCTTGTGCCTTGTAAGGAATCTCAGCAAGTGGAGGGAGATAGGTCGACAGGTCGGCTGATTTAAGTCGCGGGTCCTTTAAACTGTTCACTTTCATCTTGCAACTAATGGGCATTCGGTTATAGTAATCGTTTTAAAAGATTTAATTTTCCATGCTAAGGCGTGGAAGATGAGTGAGTTATATAATGCTATATATAGTAAGTGAGAAATTACCTTGTGATTGACGTGGCCGTGCCAGCACGCTGTTGCCACATCCCGCCACGCGCTGTCCTCCAACAATTGCATTCCAAGAGCATCATCACCTTCTTCCTGCTCCTCTTCGCTATTGATTTCCATTTCATTACATTCACTATCTCTGTCAAATGAAATCACTTGAGCAACCCAATTTTATTATAACACGTTCCACTACTTCTAGAATGCCTTCTTTCAACTCATTCTCTTGAAAACGCGTTGTTACTTCATAATTTACATTAACTGTTAACTGTTGCAACGCCGATGATGTCATGCCTCTGACGATAATGTGTTTTTGTTATCTGATTGCTCAATGATAAGGCGAGGTTCTTTGTAGACATAGTAACGTAAATTATTGGCGTAAGGGAATTCTTCCGAAGAGTAGAATTTGGGACTTCGCTTGGGCTAAAGTGATGACCGCAGTACATGCACCCTAGCTAGTTAATCAATTGATTAACTAATAAGAAGACACTCCCTCATCTCAAAGAGGTGCAAGTTTTTATGAACTTTTGCTAGCATATTTCACTTAGGAGGTTAAAATTTTCATAACTTAATGCTTAAAGAATCGAAGAGTGCACAGCCAAATTTTCGGTTATTGTTCGCTGTAGTGTGCCAGTGTTGGCTAAATCTATTCGTATATTAGTACTGTGTTGGTTTGTATGTACCTATTATACTCTCTAACCATTTTCGTTTGTGTATTCAATGTCCAGTACATTTCGCATTGTCTTCACACACAAATCCAATAAAGCTTAGACCTCGCGTATCATTCGATCAAAGGATTTGCCAAAGCAGTCGAAGCCAAAACAGTTATCTGCTTTTGGCACTTGGTTGGATTTGGAGCACTGTGATTAAGCGTCTCTCTACTGCAGTTTCAGAACTCAGTTTGTAGAGTTTAACGTGTAACAAAAGCTATGGAGAAATCTTATTAAATAAAGTAAGTGCACAAAGCTGATAGATTCCTACATAGTTATTACCATAAACATATTATTATTGATCATTGAAAACAGTAGATTATCTGCTAAATATAGGCTACCTCTGATTCAAGACACCAAAATCGATAAAGATTAGTTTGTAAAATGATAATAGGACCGGATTTTGTAATTAAATCAATTTGTGTTTTCCTTTAAACGTTTTTAAGATTAACACATTCTTTTGGTTTGTTTTATTTTGAAGAATTGTACTTGGGAACATCTTCAAATGGCGTACAATGTTTAATAACAAAATACTACTTCAAAGCTCTATCAGAAATATCTTAGGATAGTTGTCATTTAGGAGTGAAACTAATATATATAACATTATATTTTATTATTGTGAATAACTTAAACGTGAATGCATTTTATATAATTGTTAAGTTGTACTTGTTAGGTTTACAAGTATAAAACACTCCTTTAGTTCGGGCATGCGCAAGAAACTTACCCGTCTGCTGTGCAGATAAATGAATAATAACCGCTACATGCATCTCTGTTTCTTGTTATTTGATCTATATTGTTCCAAGAATAACTTTAGTTTTCATTTTAATTATATGACCATAAAACAGAGCAGTCTTTTATTTCCTGAAGGCGACCAAGTCCGCAGTTGTATTCTGGGTGGTTTTGAAAGATTAGCGGTAAGTGAAGCGTATCTTGAGAAATCATTCGTTAATAATTTCCTCCATGAAATGTCAGCTTGGTTCAGCAGTGTTTTGCTCTTTTTTTAAAGAATTTTCGTTCATTTTGTACAGTTTTGTAGTGCTTTTATATTATTATTATTATTATTATTATTATTATTATTATTATTATTAAAGTTGTTTTCTAAAGCTTCTATCTCTAAAAAGATATGCCCGAAATATAGCATAGTAAGGGCATATATAAATTATGGAAAATTAACATGGTGGAGACAGGAAATAAAACTATACCTACAATTTCTTTCTTTCTTTCTTTCTTTCTTTCTTTCTTTCTTTCTTTCTTTCTTTCTTTCTTTCTTTCTTTCTTTCTTTCTTTCTTTCTTTCTTTCTTTCTTTTTTCCTTCCTTTCTTTCTTTTTCCTACATAAGCGACGGCCCCTGAGACTCTTAACACTCTATTAGCATTCCTATTTGCTCGTACATTATGGAATTTTGCAGAGAATTCATATCCGTGGCGGATTTCCCAGAACAGCGGAGCTTTTGTAACACGTTAAAGGACCTATGGCGTCTAGTGGCTGATTGTATAAATTCATTTGTAAGAAGACCAGAGCAGAATATTGTACATGGTTGATGTGTTTAAGTAGAAATGTTGCAACTACTGAAGCTATTCACTCGGCATGAAGATGTTTAAACTTTAGAAAGCGAAGAAAGGTTAAACGTGTGGTCTAATACAGTACAAGTGTATGAACTTGTAACTTGTAATTATTAGTAAGATTCTGTTTCATCTAGGTTTATAGCTACGCTTGTACTTTACAACTCCATACTTACAAGTGTACAAGTGATTTTTCGTTATTCTGTTCCACAAAAGTATTAGTATTAGTGAGGCACTTATAACTTATATAGATTTCTCTACAACTGTGGGAATATAGATAACTTCAAACATTAGCACAAAATTTATTATCTTTTCAATGATAAAGTTAGGTTAAGTGCAATGAAAGTACGGCTTGTGAATGATAATGGTGTTTACTATTTCAAATGCAAATTTCGGACCAGCATCTTCGTATTTTTAAGAATATTTCCACATGCCACGAAAATAATTTCTTTCATTCTTCATTCTCTTTTATAATCTCTTTTGACTCAGTTTTACAAATTATTTCGTTTATCATGAGAATGTCATTGTCAAGTAATATAAACAAATAAATAAATAACCAAATAGGCTAATAAAACAAATGACAGAGCAATCAGGAAGCTCGATTCTTATGCTGTCTCTCGATGACTGAAATTGATGCTCCGAAATGTAGCCATCCATATATGAACTTCGTCTCAAAGTGGATTATTACGCTTGAATATCGATAAATGCATAATAAAGTATTTTAATTATCGTTATATATGAGAAAAAATACGAAACCCATTTAGCAGGAATGACAATAATCCGCTCTGTACATTAAAAAACTCTAAGGAGTGGACATAACCTAATTCAAGGTATGGCAAAGTATGGCAAACAGCTGTTCCTCCATCTTGCTCTTATATGACGTTAATTGTAACTTTTTACTGGTACTTTACAAGACCTTGCGCTTGTATTAGAGCACACTTTTATGCAATAAGCCGCTGGTCATTTAGGGAATAATCGCTGCGGAATAAGCCTGCCTGCTTAAGATCGTGTAGTTGACACTTTTTACGCGAAGCTTTTCTTCAATGCAAGTGCTTGAGTAGTGAATGCATGCTGAGCTACATTGCTGACAGCAATTTAACTGAAAGGATGAGGGAGTTCCTTAAAAAGAGGGCGAAGCTCATAATTATCATAAATCAGACATACTCCTTGAGGGTTCGAGCTCTGGACAGCAGCTTTCATCTGTCTCTGTCACATTTCTTCTTTTATAATGCCTACCCGTCTTGTTCCACTCCTTCATCCTCCAGTCTAGCAGAGGTTGTCTTCTATTTTCCGTTATATGTCTGCTAATCATGGGCTATTACGACTCTCTTTTCAAGAGTTCTTAATATCCATTTGTGAATAGGGGCGTACTGTCTATAAATATAATAGACTGGCAATCGCCCATGCTTTTCGTTTCCTTCAACATATAAAGGGTTAACTCATTATACTTGTGAACACAAGTTCACTCTCCTCTATACATTTAATGTTTACTAATTCACACAGGCTGAACGCGAAAATGACAGAGAGATTTTGTTACTCGTCATAGGGCACGGATATTATGATCTAAAAAGTGTGAAAATGTGCCAATATCATCTCAAAACAAAAATTGTCTGACACACTTTAAAATCTTTGTTTAAATTAAATATTAAGTTTTGAAGAAAAAACAAACACATATACGTTTAAGTTTTCAAATTAAAATATCCGTTCTTATCACAGGATGTTATTGAGGCATATTTACAACAAGTCAAAACAATTATAAAGTTCAGGCTTCTAAAATGTTGGATATTTTGTGAAAGTATTTTTTGAAAATTAAATTCTAAATAACTACAAGCAAAAATGCAGGAATGCCTAAACTATGTCTCCAAGACGATTGCAAGCAAAGAAAAAGTATATAAAATATTATCAAATTATCTAAATATTACAAAAATAGTTACCAAAAAAAAAAAGACTAACCGAAAATGAAATTTTGCTTATTTTAGATTTGCAATGTAAATTTAAAAAATGGGGGGAAAAATATGACATGACAACGTGCAGCATCTCACCACTCTTTTATGTTTATATACATACTCTATTCTTTACGATTAAATATCAGAACTGTTCTCATTTCTTTTATGTAAATTGCAAAGGTGAACGATGACAATGAAAATTAATAAATAACTAAATACCCTTTGAAATTAATCCTCCCCCCACATGCCTCCCCCCAAAAGTCACTAATTTCAACCCCTTATGAATAGCGGAATCCTCCCTTTTACCCTACTATGTCTTTCACTCTATTTACCCTCCTGCATTTGTAGAATTTGTACCTGCACACCAATATCCGGTTCAGTCGCGGATGTACACAAGCATACTGAGTGGCTCCCTGAAAGAATGGCCAGTCCTATGTCAGGGCCGCCTCGATGGCATAACAAACACAGGAGATGCAGGCGCATATACGAGATGGAATTAAAATGAATCATGAAATGGAAAGTGGCAGAGAAAAACTTGGCACGTTAGTCCACCGCGGATTTGAGGACCTCTGGTGTTACCTCTTGGACTATTTTATACACCAGTAGTTGGTTGGTGAAATCTTCCCCTTCTTCCAAGTTGCCAGGAAAGAAGTCCATTGTGATGTAGTAGATGGGTATTTGGCAACAAATCTGGGTAGTTTTCAGCAACACATTTATAAATTGCTGGTTGTTTTCAACGTTGTAATTCCCTGTAAATCCTCCCGCAACAGATGCAAAAGCAACTCGCCGCGTAAAAACTTTTCTTCTGCCTTAATTTTTTTTTTTTATTTGAATTCGTGTGTTGACAAATTTACCTGCTTTTAATTTGCCATCACCTGTCTTAGGAAACTTGAAGCTTCAAGTACTGGAAGCCATCTGTAGCTGTCAATAATTTTTTCACGAGGTCTAACTTTTTTTTTCTTCTTCTTTTCTTTCCAGTAGTGGAAGTAGCAGATTTTAGGTCCAAAACGTGGATTATATCCATATTTAACGTATGTTCGCCAAGAACATTTACTTCTCGAAGTACAGCCCTGCACCAAATAATGTTGTGATGTTATTCATCTCTCCCGTGACATAAGCAACAGTTTTATGAATCCCTCTTGTTATCCAAACAACAAAGCAATCACTTTCAAATCTCCACAGATTGACCAGCAATATTCCTTGTAGTTAATCATCAAACTTGACATCATTTTATAGATTTCTTCCGTAGCCACTGGGATGGAAGGTTTTGTTTTTCTATCGTGTAATAAAATTACTTTAAGCCAATTTTACAGCTTCATTACCTTAACGTCTTTGTAGATATGAGAAATTTCCATTATATATTACGTTTCTAAATGTTTTTACGCTATGCTCCACGGTTTCAGTTTAAATGCCAAAGAGTGACATTTATTGGGAGATATTTGAATGCATCAGATAAGACACATCGTTTTCAGGGCTATGGAGGGGATTCGCAGATGTTGAAGGAGATTGTCAGAGCAGTTGATGACTCTTGTTCCTCCGGAATGGTAGCATCTGGTTTATATCCATTTAAGGTCTTTGTTCGAAGTTATGTAAAAAACTGAACTGCTTCTCGAGTTTCCTTTCTTGAAATTAACGACCGCCGGATATAATACTACTCTTTGTGCCGTCACAAAATGTGGGTAATAAAACAATAAACGAACTTAAGGGTTGTGCTCACCCACTCCCTAAAATTGGAAATAAATAAAATCTAAAATCTTTATTTAAAAAAATTAAGAAAAAACTACCTTCACTCTTTCTAACTATAAATAATTTTTTTGAAAAAAAAATTAATGGAATTTTTTCAGTGTATTAATCGTAATCAATGCATACCAAATATTACTGGCGTTTATCCTCATTATAAAATCTTGGTGGTCAGTGTTATTTTTTGTTATTCCCACGATAAGTTTTCAAGAATTCTATAACTATTTTCTGTTAGTATAAAGTAATTTTAAGGGGGTATGTATACCTATTTGACACTTTTCCACGTTTTCTTTCTCGTCGTCTATAAGAGTCATTAAAATAAATTTTCTGTATTTAATGTTAAAATATTATTTATTATAAACTAAAAGTATTCCCATATGTTAAATGTGAAAGTTTAAAATAATTATTCTCAAAATATCCATTAGGGAAATTGCATAAAAAGACGTTCATAAAATTATTTCTAATATTTTGAAATTTCTTGAATAATAATGTTTTTTATTATAAAGGAATATCTAAATCTACAAATGGAACCCCAAGATTTAAAATGTGTGCAATAAAAATGTAGGAAAATAATTCCTATCTGAAATTTTAATTTTAAACATATTTTTCCCTCATGATATTAAAACTTTTCTTTTTCTGTTTAACATAAATAAAGACAGATTCGTATATGACTTCAATAAGAATGTTTATACAACATTTCATTGAACATTTTAGAAGTTGTAAACAGTTTTGAGTAAACGAGGGATGAACTTAACAGATTGATGTGATGATAAGCAGTTTTCAGTTTCCTAAAGCAGTTTTGATGTAGATTAACTTTAAATTCACCCTTTTCATGCAATGCTGCAACTTTTCTTTAGTCTTGTTGGCTCTCATACAAGTTTTTGCTTTTAAAATCAACAATATGCAATTATCCAGTTCATAACAGGCCTACCATACTGTTCACAAACACGAAAAAAAAAAGTTTGAATAAAATTAACATAAAGTATTTTTGACCCCAGAAGGTTTTCGTACCTCCTTAAGCATTTTACGAAGAGGTAGGGGGGGGGGAACAATAGAGGAACTGCAGGTCACTCAATAAGTTAAAAATAGCAGAATAAGAAAGTTTGGGATTAGATAAATTCAGCACGTACATTTTCTGTTGTTTCTATGCCTCTAATAAGTTAAATTTATTCACAGATGAAAGAACAAAACGTACCATTTACATTCCTGATTAAAAATAATAAAATTAAATTTGTCAAATGGAGGATTGGAAAACAAACATTAACTAGTCCAAGCATAATAAATTTATTGTATGTTAACGAAAAGCTATGGATTCAACAACTGGAATATGCTTTTTCTGATCGTTAGGAGAGATGTGTGAGGAACATTTTAAACACCTTAGAAAGAATATCTAAGTACATAAGACAGTAGCAGAACCATGTAATTAGAATGTACTCCAACGGGATATCTGAAATGTATATAATTAAAAGTTTATAACCCTGTAGGAAGACCAGACTAGGTTGTTCCCAGAAAAGATGGAAAGACCAATTGTAATATAAATTCATAGTGTGGAGTTGGAACAAGCCTTAAGGCTTAATACGTGTTGTATATGCTGATTTGAGTCGTTTCCGCCTTAGGTGCAGAAATCTGGTGCAGAAACCTGTTTTCTGTTAATTATATTGTTTGGTAGGCTGTCAGTAACGCCTGCGCCTAACTCAATCGGAAACTAGGCACTGAGTAATGCATTTGGAATGCAGGAAACTTGTTGAGGCGTGCGTTTAACATGTTTTATGTTAAGACTGCAAGAACTTTGCTGTTTTGCTCCCCAAGGATTCCCGTTTGAACATGATGGTTCATATTCGGCTCTTGTTCCATGTTTGGGAAGTGGCAGTGTATAGAAATAACAAGGTAAATAGGAACAGCAGCATCTTGTGCGTGATATAAGCACGTATGAATATTGTAACAGCAGGTAGGGCAGACGGATGTGTTGGTTTGTCAGTGAAACCTTGCCCAATGTTTCCTGTGGGGATGACTGCTTTCCCTGCCCTCTGCTCTTTGTTCGACCAGAGCGAGGTGGTATCGATTCCAAACTACATACAACTACGCTAGCCTGCGGTGAGGAGGGGAAAAAAACTTGTTGCCAGAGATATTTCCAAGGGATTCAAGTGTCTCTGGTCTATAGTTGCGCACTGCTTTTTGGCCATTGCAGCATTCACTCGAATTTGTCACGCATTGGTGGGTCGTACCTAACGACGAAAAGTTGATGCCCGGAGGAAGGTCGGTCAACCAGAGACTGCGGCATAGAACGTGTCACTCTTAGGGTTTCTAAAAAAGTATAGAAGTTGAAAGATATGGCAAGAGTCAATCCTGTGCTTGGTATAATTTGTTCTATATGCTTATATTTCCATTATTCAAAGAACACGGAGATTGCAAATACAGAGTTAGAAATCCGTTCTATTCTTAACTGGAGACTAATCCAAATAAACATCAATGGACAATTTTGTTAATAGTGTTCAACACCCGTTTTTACTACTGAGGCACCACAGGCGGTGAACACTGGTGATACATGAAATGAAATGTTAAATTGGAAGGATTTTTTTAAGGAAGAAAATGTTCCAGGCCGAATTTTAGGGTACCTCCCCGGCATTTGCCGTTTATGAGGACTGAGGGAACCCTGAAAAAAAACTCAGTCCGGGAGAGCGGTCCTGACGGGGTTCGAACACTAGACCTCCCGCTCACGAGTTCGCGCCTTAACGACCTCGACCACCCGTGGCGGTAAAGAGATGTTTCCTTGAGTTGAAACATTATAAGGACATCTGGGATCTTATTCATATCTAACACTTATAAACGAGTGTAATGCTGAAGTTATAAGGGATAAGTGAATCATTTATATGTTTCTATTTCACATATATCACTTACAGAAGATACACACTGATTCATCCTGTGATGTCACGGCCCTGAGTATGTTTGTCATTGTAGGTTATGGACTCAGTCCTTATTAGTGCATTATTTATTAAGCTGTTTGCTTAAACAAGAGAAAGTGTTTCACAGAGCAAGAAAGGCTTCACACGTAGGCTTTAATATTCAAACACTAACACATAATAGAAAACACTGATGTTTTATTAAAAGAAAAAGAATTAAATGTTGGAGAAAATTTGATGATGTTGATCAGTTCAAATTATGGAAGTGCTGAAGTATTTTTTTTATATTTATTATGTAGTTATGTGTTCCCTTTCTTTTTCTGTCTCTTTCTTTATTTCAGAAAGACATTGCCCATTTAAAAAAAATATGAGCAAATATTAAATTCCGCAAGAAAGTAGAATTTTCTTCCGATAAAGAGAGAGAGAGAGAGATGGTGTTTCACCTGTCAATAATCTTGGACTCGACTCCTGCAGCTATTTAAATACAGAACTACAGGGCATGGATTGACAATGCTGCTATTACTGAAATTTTAAATTGTTTGCTGACCCACACAATATAAATCCGCACAAACCAAATACAAAAATAAATTAATTACATGAAACATTTTCATTATTATAAATTTAAGTAAATACTTATAGAAACTCAGAGCAATGAACATTTTCGTGAGATAAGATTCTTAAATTGCTGTTATTCGTAAACGTCTAAAGGTCTCTCCATATCCTTAATATATATTTTTCTTTGCACAACACGTAAAAATCGACATATTCTGTAAAGGGATTATCACTTATTATTATTATTTCCCGAGGAGCGGCCAAACTATCAAAATCAACAAACTAACTAATGAGTAACGCTTAAGTGCCCATCTTAGCTTACTTATTTATTGAATGAGAGAGAGTTATGAATTGGAAATGAGTGTAAGTACTTCAGAACGTGTTGGCTATGAACACGGTCCTTGAGAGTGTCAAAACAGCACATTCTCATAGCCAAATGCTCAATTCCACATTAAACAAAATGCAGATCTTATCCCAAATAGGCATATAGGACAAGACCCACAGGAATGCACTAAATTAAGTTCCATTGAGGAAGAAAAGTTGCGCTTTTGTAGTGTACAATTCAAGAACTGGTACATAACACTTCTGTTAGTGAAGTAAATACAAATCCAAGTTTGAACCTAACAAGTCAAGGCTGTCATATGCGCGAAGCCTCGACTCTCAGCTGTTTAGTCTCTATCTGAAACTAAGGGCGTTTTAGAATTAAATATTGAACATTTATTAAATGTATTGTGCTTACAAGATAGAAACATAACGGTTCTCCCCTCGTGTAAGGTTAATTAATGTTAAGCAATAGCTCAAAATCGTAAGCTTTGAGCGGAAACCATTCCTAAACTTCGTTCATTCACGATAGATTTGCTGGTTCCATGACCGTTTCTTTCAGGTAAATATGTTCTCACCCACCTCTATACATCTCACGTACATGCAGCAGATAAATATTCTGCGAACTTTCATAACAATTTGTATGGGACAAATCGTCGATGCAACGCTCAATAAATCCCAAGCACCAAGTGGTCTATATTTTGAGCGCATAAATTATATAAGGATGCATTCCTCGAGTTATTCAATTTTTGAAGATAAGACTGAAGAACCGTTCCTGAACTTCGCTTACGGCCCGGATTTTAAAGAGAATATGTTAAAAAAGAGACATAAAAGAAAATGTGTATATAATCAATGCTGTTGTACATTTACTGCATTAAAAAATAATTGTACTTAAATACATTCAATATTGCAATATGTTTGAAGATTTTGTAATATGTACAAATTCCACAAAGACACCGGTGTCACAAAACGCATTAGATTTAATTTGAAACAATGCCTCTCTGAGTTGTTGCTTCTAAATGCATAATGCAGAGAACCTAGTCTTTCATTCACAGAACTTTAAGAACAGTTTCAACAATTGCGAAGTTCCTTGAGGCTGAAAATAAATACTTTGTAACTGGGGAGAAGAAAGCTGTAACGTTGAGTTAACTGTATTTCCCCTAGCAAACCTTTCACGGATGGTAAAAACATTGAGTACATCAACGAAAAGATCATAACTTATTAAAACACATAGAATACATAATTTTTATGGGATATTCTTCCTAAGGACGATACTATGAACTTTTTTCTGCAGCATTATGGTTTTGTTGTGGAAAGTCAAATGAAAATATTTCCATTCAGAAGAAGCAAGTCGGTCCTAGTGGTGTAATGGTAACCGTATTCTCTCGAAGACCCAAGATCGCGGGTGCGATCCCGGCCAGGATCAATGTTGTTTTTTTCTTTCTTTCTTTCTTTTCTTTCTTCCCCAGGGGGAAAAATCCTAAGTAAAGTTTCCTTCGGAAGGGAAGTAAAGCCGTGGGCCCCGTGTCGTAGATCTAAGGCACGAAAAAGAACCTCAAGCCTGAAAAAAAGAGCCCTTTGAGCAAAATTAGTCGGCCATTTCACGCCTTGAATGCTGATGACCTGAGATGTTGAAGAGCGTCCGTAAAGAAAACAAAAGACGCAAACAATTACTAATAAAATAGATGCTTAGTGCTCTTGGAACTGGAAATGTAGAATTTAACAAGAAAATTGTTTGTTTAATATCGTATGCCCGAAGTGTTTGAGAAGTCCTCAGTAGCAAATTAGTGACTAGCATGAAAGAACAGGAATCTCAGATATTTGGAACACGTTAAATGTTTCCCTAGTGGAAATAATGTCAGACTCTTGCTAATAAAACCGACCTACTCTCAAGGAATTGCATTCCATTCATTCTCAAACTATCAAGCTTTCGTTATACCGAGTCAAGCACATTGGAAATTCCGTCACTCTTTGTGCACCGTGTATTGGAAAGTTAATATTAAATGCTCATTCGTAGAAACATTTCTTTGTATCATTTAACAGCTCAATGCTAAAGACACGTTTATTAACTTTAATAAGGCGAACTTTATAATGAACCACCTCCTTGATCTAGTGGTTAGCGTTGTTGACTGCTGGCCGGGAGGCCCGGGTTCGTTTCCCGGCACTACTTAGGAATTTTTCTAAGTTAGGAAGGTCTGGAACGGGGTCCACCCAGTCTCATGAGGACAATTGAGAAGCTGCCTGATAAAGAGGTAGAGAGAGAATTTCAATGAATCGCAATGATTGATGTGAAGATATAATTAGGCTAGACCAGACTGCTTTTGCAGTGCAAAACCGGTATTAGGATGCCATCGACACAAAAATGGCGGTCAACAAGCTATTTTGCTGGGCTTCTCTTGTGCACTTCAGGAATGTACCGTTTATTAATATACGTTTGCATATTAATTAAATTAGAGCTATTTGTCGTCCAATTTTTCATTCCGGAGCAGAAAACTCCATGCATAAATAACCAAGGTAAACATACCAGTCATTCTGGCCGTACCCTGGAAGATGTTCGAATTGCACTTCCAAGTGCATTCGCCTATCTTATCGAACTAATGGTCTTAAGGGCAGAGTACTTAACCTTCTGTTTGTTTTTCATTTCACGCACAGAGCAGGGGATTATGGCTCATATATTTGGTAATGGGCGTTACGCTGTCACGCTCAATTATATTAGCTTCTACCCACGCTGCTTTTAATAACCCCGGGCGATCATTTAAAACCGTGCACAGTCCACGCCTCTTGCATAGGCATCGTACGACGTTCCTATTACTTGCAGAGCTGCAGCGCGTTCTTTATCTACCATCTACCATCAACTGTTACAGCCTCCCCTCCCCCTTAAATTATTTCATTATGCTTTTATGCACGAAGCGTACAATGCGCAATAGAAATAAATGCTACTCCATTCAATTTGCTCGCCAAAAGAGAGGAAAGTCATTTTTCTAACCTTTGCTCTATCACTGCAACTTCAAAGTGGAGAGTGCCGCGCTGTAGCAGTTGTAATTCCTGAGCTGTCAGTTTATTTCCGGTGAATAAAGGGCTGGGACGACGTAGAAATCGGCATTTCAATGAAAGGAAGAAAACGGCAATTGTAAGGTGCTTACTAGAGGCAAGAGTAGCTCTAGTGTGCCATTTCGGGGTTGTGTAAAGTAAAGCATAATTCTGAAATTGTGCCTCTGGGTTATACAGAGCGATCCATGAACTATGAACCAACTTGCGGTCTTTTGCCGCGAGAGCTGCGCAGGTATCGCAGAGTATCGCTGACCCAACAACACAAAAGTTTCCGTAACTATTTTAAAAAGTTTTATTCACCAAATGGGCGAAGCTGAAACAGGCCATAGTCGTTGTCCGTACTTTTTGGCACCTCTTTAAAATACTATCACTCGCTGTAGTTTATGTTCAATAATGCTATTTTGTTTCAATTCTTCCAGGGTATGTGGATTTGTTTTGTATACGACATTTTTAATTTACCCCAGAGATAAAATTTGCAAGTGTTAGGTTGGGGGACCGAGGAAGCCACGAATTCATAGTAATAACTCTACTATTTTGCAGCATTATTTAAATTTCTCCCGTATAAAATATTCGCTGTTATGACTTATGTTGAAATAAGGCGAAAACATTCACCTCTGGTCATTTCCCTTCTCTTGTAGAAGACGGGCCAAGCCAGTTCCCCTCCCCTTTCAATAGCCCTTGATTATAAAAGCGATAGAGAGTCTCTGTCACCACATCAAATTTTTTTACCTTCAGCCAATAACACTCAAGGATTTAACAACAGACAAACTCCAAATGGAGGATGTAATAACTTTAGCCAATAGCAGCCTAGGATAAACAGCAGACAAACGTACAGTTGCGGAAGAGTTTATCAGTATTATTGTTGGGATATGGAGTAACGATCATATCAATTTGCCGCCTATTTTGATACCGGTTATGTGTGTACACAGTGTGGTAATACTAAATTAATATTTTACAGGACATTGCTTTTGTCAAACAGAAACACATGCTTAGATAT
The DNA here is from genome assembly GCA_030762175.1 of Metallyticus violacea. Taxonomy (NCBI): domain Eukaryota; kingdom Metazoa; phylum Arthropoda; class Insecta; order Mantodea; family Metallyticidae; genus Metallyticus; species Metallyticus violacea. Next base: position 59,836,800 of record CM060831.1, read on the forward strand.
AAAATAGAAGTTAATTTATCGTTTTAAAAAAAATTGAGAGAGAACTAAACACTAAAGCGATTTTTAAATTTCGGTTTTCAGGTATACGCTACTCCTAATGGTCCGATTTCCCTAATTTACAGAAACTGTTTAACTTTTTTTTTTTATTTTATTTCAATGACATATACCGAGTTTTGTTGAGGAAAAACAAATAATGTGGTTGGTAGAGTGATTTTTAAATTTTGGGTTTCGGATAAAATCCCCCCCCCCACTCTCAATTTATTTCGCTAATTTTTCAGAAATAATTTTTATTTTATTTCAGTGACATATACCGAGTTTTGTTAAAAAAAAATGGCCACTAGAGCGATTTTTAAATTTTCGCTTTATGTAGGTTAACCACCTAATAATCCAGTTTTGATAGTTAACGCTATTGATGAATCGTTTGTTAATTGATCTTTATATAGCGAGTTTTTTTTTTTGCGGCCGCTAGAGCGTAAACTGATATTTGTCGTCATTTTTTGGCGTTTAGTAAGGAGGATATTGATGTAGAATTCAAAAATATTTTTATGAGTACAACCGCAATTCCTTCAGAATTTACTAAAAGGGGACAAAATAGTATTCACGTGGGAGACATCAACTGTTGCCTGGGTAAAAGAATAAGAATGAAAAAAAACTAATTGTTTCTCCGTTCATGGCCCACCATATACCACATTTTTCGTCATGGAGATGTAACTTCATGAACGATATCAGGTTTCTTCACGCTCCAATAACAATTGTTCTGTGTACACACATAACCATGAAGCTGGAACCAGTTTTGTCCGAGAAAAATATTAAATATGGGTTTTATTTCTTCGTTGTATAGGCTCTTCATACTCCGATCAACTGGTTGAAAGGTACAGTTATTTTATAAGGGTTTAACTTTAACAATTCATTAACTTTTAGCATAAATGTATAAGAAGTGCTTGTTTGTTGTGAGAGATATGCAAGTCATTTTATGGGGGAATTCTGCAAACGATGGTCGATGTCATCTGATGTTTCTTTGATGAGAATCCTACGCAGTCTGTTAGATTTCTTAGACTGAACACTACCCTTCCCCTGGAATTTGTTATAAAGATTGTGGAATGTTGTACGATCTGGAACTTTTACACCCGAAAACCTTTCTTCAAAAAGTCTTTGAACTTGACGAGCTGATTGAGTTAACACACATGAATCGTAAATAAATACACATTGTGCGGCGTAAAGCATATACTGAACCATATTTCCTCGCGATTAAATTACAGAATACTCGTAAGTAATAACTGAATTGAACTTTGCTCAACCACTCTCAGATCCACACTGACAGCCAGAAGCTAGCATGAGTCCTTGTTCCAGTCAATGACAGTAAACACGCACACACGCTCAGTTGGTTAACATTTCTTTGTATCGCACCGTCTGTAAATCATAAATGTTAGTTAAGTATTATTTTGCATTTCGAATATTTTCATTTAATCAGCAGTTATTTTTTCTGTCCTTTGGTTATATATAAAGCACTATTTTGGATTTATTTTTCAGTTGCATTTTATTAACAGCGGAAGAAAGGTATTCCTCCCCCCCCCCAGTTTTAAATAAAGACAGATAAATGAAGTATAATCTGTGAATACTAATAGATAGATGGTTTACGGTCTTCATTTCTTTATCCGTAGGTCCTGGGCAAAAAATAACGGCATGTAAAGCATTTTGCTGCGGTAAAAGTTTTCAGAATATTTCACGAGGGGACCATTTACAAAATTGAAATTTTCTGCGAACGTCCTACTCCCGCCTCTTTTGAAAAGTTTTATCGTAGGATTTTCAAGTTTTGCAATATATTGATGTGCCTATATTTTTAAAACAACATTAATTACAATTCCCTTTGTTTTATATTTGGATTAATAGCTAAAAGAATACACATAGATTTGTTTTTTAATAACTGAAGAGTATTTTATAATAATGTATGTACTATTTATGCTAGAATATAGTTTGACACTTGTTGTTTTTACCTGATTAACCGAAATAAAAGTAGTTGGTGCTTCCTTTAACCAAATGGATATGCCTGCCGACCCTTGTTCAATGTTTGTTTCCAAACTTCTTGAACATGATCACCATATGTTTCATGGTGGGGGGAAGAAGGCAACTGAAATCTAGTATATTCGTTACATTTTTTTCAATGAGTGGTCCGCAGTTGGTTTTCCTTTTATTTCTCCTTTCTATTTTCTGGACTAATGCTCCATTTTAACAACATATTCAACATAAGTCTACTTTTGGTTCGCAGAGTATAGTTTGGGAAACGCTGGCCTAGGTTTTTACAATGCATGCATTGTACCGAACGTATATTATTCTTCGTTCCATGACAAGAGTACCTTGTTAGAGTTATTTTCCTAATAATAACGTTAGGTTTTTTTTCAAACTATAACAATAATGTCACTGCAGTCGGCGAATGCGTCGTTACGGACACCATAAAAGGATTTCTTACTAGGCAGTACGTTTAATGTAAAACGTTTAATTTTTACTCAATTATAATACATAGCGCAGTGTTAGATTTGAAGAATGTGCTTAAGAAACCTCGTTTTCTATTTTTAAAGCTCTTTCTCCCTCTCCCAGTTCTCTGAAGAGCGTTACATCGGAACAAAGCTCTACAGCATTTAATTAATTCCATAATGAAATGCTTATTTAAAACAGTTGCACAATTGAAGATTAGCAGTTAACTGAATGAAAATATGTGCTTTTTGCTTTTGGGGAGGGGCTAAAGACAATTCTTTCCAAATCAAGTGCTAGTAAATAATGCGTAACGTGTAACTTAGTTGTGCTTATAGTAACTCCATTGGTAACAGACCGGAGCTCCTTTTAAGGAATGTAAAGCCGCACACAAATTGCCAAAGATCTTTTGAGATGATGGGTTAACTGAGTTAATATAAACGCAAAGGAAGGTTGAGTCCGAAGGCATTCCCTTTTAAGAACATGGAAAAGCTCCAGAAGATGGACATATGCAGCTTAATCCAAGCAAGATTCGAACTTAAACCTTCCACTTCTGCAGATACTTTTGGACCAATGCCCTAACAGCCAGACCGTAACGGGTGGCCGAGGTCGTTAACACGCGGACTTGTGAGCGGGAGGTCTGGGTTCGAATACGGCCAGGACCGTCCTTCCTGACAGTTTTTTTTTTCCCCAGGTTTTCCTCATGAACTGTTTGAATTTCAATGGAATAAAAAAATGTGAGTTTTAGGATAAAAACAAATTATTTTGGGCGGTGTTAAAATTGGCCTTAGTTGCTGGCTGCTTAAAAAAGTTTAAAACAAGTTAGATTTAGAGCGAGGACAATTAGGGAGTTGGCTGATAGCGAGATGGCGTTCTTCTATCTAGAAAACCGTATAATGGCGACCGGCGGGATGTCGGTGAACAGTTCCGTGTCTCCCTGCATTACTGTCTTCTACCGATGTCCCAAGACGGTCGCTATCTCACTGAACTTTGCTGGCAGATAGGAAGGAGGAGGAGGGAGTAGGTAAATTTTTAACAAAGTGGGACAGCTCAAATCGGAAGGGGCAGACAACCGGAAAGGAAGGGGGTAGGGGAACATAGGTCACATTTTTTTTTTTTTTTTAATTTTTTGTACATATATGAGAGGGATTGAAATTATTTACTTTTGTACTGTTTTATTTTAATTTATTTGGCATCTAAGTTAACTTTTTCTATTTTGTATCTTTTTCCATGTATTTATTTCGTTGTTATGTGTATTGTTGTCTCTTAAGAGTTAAATATTGGTTTTTGCAATTTCCTTGTATATATTGCGAAAGCACGAGTTAGATTTGTAATAAATATATTTTGTAAATTATTGCAGTACTACTCTGCTGTTACTGCTGCTGCTGCTACTACTAATACTGTTATTATCTAGAAACAATATCTTACCATAATGTTTACATTACATTAAATGATCAATAGTTTTTTTATACTTTTTTCCTCCAAAATAGTAATAATGTAGGTTGCTAGGCAAGATATAAAACAATAGATATGGTAACATTGAATCTTCAAAGTAGAGTTGGGTGCGATGATGAGCCGAAACCAAAAACTGTAATCAACCTTGGTTTTAAACTTCTACATATCTAAATAGATGTTTAGAATCAGTCATAGGAAAAACTTGAGGTCACGGATGGGACTCTAACCATAGATCATCAGCTACTGTGCCCTGCCCGACCATACCGCGAATCCTTCCCATCTGAGTCTATATACCCTGGGGACCTGAATGTTATGGTAAGCCGAAGAAAGATGACTTCCAAAATTTTTCCGTCTCACTGCGACTCCAAACCTTAGCTTAACATACAGATTAAGCGGAAGGGAAAGGAAAAAAGAAAGGAATAAAAAAGGAAAGAAAAAACCTAAAATAATTGTGCATTTTCTTTAAAATAAATTGATTTTAAATAAGTAGTTACTCGGGCCGGTTTTAAAACGAAACCCATGCATATCTGAAGGGTGCATTTCAGTGGTACGAATATCTCAGAGTTGAGGTAATTATTTCTACCTTATACTTGATCGCTATATTGTGCTTTATATATTTTTTTCTTTATGACTTCATGTTGAAAGTTTAATGCACTCAATCTTTCGGTTCATAATGCAGTTGGTTTCGACTAGACTGGATGGGGCTTGAGAAAGTGGCAGGTGAACGGCATTGACGTGACGTGGTCATGATAATATTTGTAGGAACGAAATAACGGGAGCTACTTGTCTGGCCATTAACGGAGTAATTTATTATAGCTGTCATGAAAATACACTTTAAGAACCCGTTCTCTCGGATCCTAGGGTAATTACGTCTGGCAGCTAAAACTCGCCGGGCCGCCTATTGAAATAATCTATTGAATTGGTATGTTAAATCGGTAATACATAAATAACTGTTGTTACAAACTTGTTTCTGCTGATGGAAGTTTCAGGTGCCGACGTTTATAAACATATTTAACATTGGTCGTGTAATTATGAACAAAACATGCTGTTACAACAAACCTTCACAGCATGTTGCTTGTTCTGTGTACTTTGCACGTTCATAAACAGTGAAAAATCAGCTTTGTGCTGTTGGTGTTAACGCTTCCACATTCCTGTGTGTCGAAAGGTAGGACGGAAAAGTTTTTGAGGTAAAAGTTGCCTTTAAATTGGAATAAAGAAAGGATATTTTAATCCCCTAAGTTGGCGCAATTACTAGATGAACAAAATATGCCTATGCATGTTGAAAAGCATGTACACTCTTGCGATATAAAGATTTTTACAAAATGTCTTAATTACCCAAGAAAAGTGTAAAATGTGTGGCAAACAATTTATTGCTGAAAACTGATGATAAATGCCAATGAATAAAAGACGCCTATAGTAAAATATACTTAAACTTTATTTGCATGACGATTTTGAGAGTCAAATGTTATCGTTGCAAAACTAAGCCACTCATTTACTTCAACACTCCCGTCCGGGGGGAGGGGTGCTATTTTTTAGTTCGATGCCTTCGTCTTTCGAACTATAAACTTAAATTTTATTCGTTTTTTTAATGAGACATGCAATATTTTAAGTATTTTGGTGAGCTGCTTTCGGCTTTTGAGTGGTATCTAGTACCGCAGTGACCGCTGCGTACTCTACCTCCGTCTTGTGACACCGGCAGAGAGCAGTATTGTAGAAGGACATGCAATCAGCACACCGACACCCCGCCGGTCTCTATCAGCAGCAGTTATTTTACGAGGCTAGGCGGGCCATGTTCCAGACTTCCCTAGTACAGAAAATGTCTAAACAGCATTGGGGATGGAACACGGTACATCTCGGCCAGCAACACTGACTACTTGACCAAGAAGGCGGTCAGTTAGCACGCTTAGACTTACATTTGTCACATTAAAAGCATCTGGTTTTGTCAAATGAACAAATGAACATTCTTTGTTACAGGCATTTGTAATGATGTCGTTTTCTGCGTCTCTGTAATTTCCTGGTGGTTCTAGCAATAATCTGCGATTTTTTTTTATCATCATGTTACATTTTCTCCAACTCAAATGTTTTGATGGAATCTTTCACCAATGTCATATCCAAATATGCGGTGGGGGAGGCCAAGCTAATGCAGAAAGTGTATTCTGAAATTTGTATGTGCATATTTTTCTATTTTATAAAAACTGTTTAAAGTATGCTTAAAGGATAACCATGTGTCTAGTTCCACTTTGTTTTACTATTCTTTCCATCAGTTTAGCAGCACTGATTCTTAGAAATTTGTATCGTAAGTGTTTGAAATCCTTTCTAGTTTAACTAATCACTTGACTAACTTCACAAATCCTAATATTAAATACAGAGTTATTTTAAATCTATAAAGCATTAAATTAGATGGGATATTCTGTTCACCAGGTAAAATCTGAAGTGTCAAACTTTATTGAGTTGTGTTTGACATAGTTCCCTCGAAGTTTGACGCGCTTGTTCCAATCCACTCGTACATGCATCGGAAGTGAAATAACGTATAATCTTTGGGTTTTTACAATGACAGTGAAATTACTGAAAAATGTATTTTTTGTTTACCAAATATGACGAATTATAAACATTGAAATTACACTTAATGAATTCTACACATGCTAAAACATAAAAATTGTGTTTTACACATACACTGCGATTAACGGGCAAAACAATGAAAGTTCATATTTTTCTGCTCTCTAGTAAACAGTTTTATCTAACAACTTGAGGTGATATGTTCAGTCATTACGTCCCTTAGGGACAAATCAAGTGATAACACACAACTTAGTATGCAAATACACGCGATATTTTGTATAACTAAGTACTTTTCTTCATAAGCGGGCAAAATAACGATAAAGGAATGTTTGTAAAAAAGGATAGGGAGTTAAGCGACTAGCTCAATTTGTGTATCAGTACTCACTTTAAATTATTCATTAACTATGTAGGAAACACCTGCTCTTATCAAGCTACCTGTCTTATTTTTTATTATAAATTTCTGAAACGATTCTTATGATCAATTACTGTACCCTCAAGGAAATATTGATGTCAGTTTTGGTCTAGAACTCTAGATTATGAATCCTTATAAACACTTTATTCTAACAAAATGTTTATATATCTAATTAATTAAAAACTTAGTCATAAATATTGCATACCTGTTTATTTTACGCTTAGCGACATCAGGTAAGGAATTATTGATATTTAGAGCCGAGAGCTGACGATAACACACGGTGTGAGCTTTCACCGAGCTGGGTTGAAGTCAGACTAGTGACAAATGAGTAGGAAGGGAGGATTCTGTTTGCTTAAAGAGAATATGAAAGGCCTATCCTTGTAATATTAAATTTACCAACTTCAGTTCCCGTTTTCTCAAGGACTATTAAAGCTAATGAAATGAAACTTTTACAGCATGCAAATGGACTTAATTGAAATTTGCTGATCTATTATCACTACTATACCATGACTATGAAGCAAATTATAAACTATTTTCAATTGTTTGCTTTTTTTTTATTTTTTCCCAACATTTTACAATGCTACATTTTGTCCTAGCTCTACCATAATAGATCCATATAATCACAGTAATAATAATAATAATAATAATAATAAATAATACGTGGTACAAGTTTTAAAGTAATAGCTTATACAGATTCTAAAAATATGGGAAACCTATAAAAATGTGTAATTTTTCAATAATTGCAGCCAAAAATGTATTTAAAGAAAAAAAAAACTATTTGAGGGAAACACCAGCTAAAACCCTCCACTGTACAACGAATATAAGTGTCATGGAAACAAATGCTGCCAATTTATGAAATACAATTTTTTCTATCATTCAGCCTTCTAGAGCAAATAGCTCCTTAGACATAGGATTTTACTGAACAAGAGCTCGCGAAATTTAAAAAATAAATAAAATAAATAAAAACCCTGCAGTGAAATGAATATATTTTTTTAAAAAAATACATGAAATTACAAATATTAAATTGGTATGAAAAACAAAAATATGTTTGCCCCCCCCCCCCCCTTTCCCCTTTAATACTTCCGTTAACTTGAATCGGAACTGGTGATAACTTTATTTTAAGTATATCACTACGCAGCCTCTCAAATTTGTTCCTGTGTTAATGCCATCTGCAGGGAGATATATACTGATGGGGAGAACAGAATAGGAGCGAGTGTATATTTTGCAGCGCTTCCATCAAGATCGACAAACGTAAAGTAAACTGCATTTAAAAATGTTTTCAGAGTTTCAGACTTAATTGCAAATGTTGAAGGCCCCCCCCCTGTTTTTTTTTTAAAGAAACTCGCATTTTAGATAGAAAATAGCTTAACGTTGCTAGTTAAATTCCCAGTCGTAATGCAGTGAGGTTATCTCAGTTACGGGCAACCTGAGCGTGGATGCATAGTGGGGAAATGCCGCAACCGGAAAAACGGAGATAACAGTGCCGCGCTTAAAGTTAATATTTTTATTTAGAACACATTTATGTGTTAGCTGAAAGCATAAACTGGCACTCTATTAAAATTATTAATAATAAACAGTAACCTCCGTTATAAGAGATATTGAAAATGATGCCCTTTATCGGCGATTTATTGCCGTCATCTGAAATGTATGTATTTCGTCTGACTTTAATTCCGTAAGAAAAGTCTCTTGTCACTGAAATATTCTGTTTTAACTTTCTAACAAGTTAGCGAACAGCTTCTCTACCTGGAACAAGATTGCCGGGATATTTTCTTGCAAACCTCCGCACCATTTCTCTACAAGAATCCGTTTTCACATGTGTCATACAAAATTACCCGTCGGAGCGATGCAGTGTACTATAAACGGGCAACTCTTCGACTTCCTTGGTTCTTTCAACATGAGATTTAAACTAAGGTAAAATAATGCCAATTCAAGTTTTTTTTTCTTTCAAATTTGTTGCACAGTAATAGACTGTGTGTCAATTTTTGATAAACCAGTATATGATAGTGTTATTACATTTATAAACGTTCCTTATATCTGTGCGTTTATCCTGGGGAAAAATAACATTTGTACCCCATATATTTTCATGGCTAAATCCACCGCCACGGGTGGCCGAGGTCGTTAAGGCGCGAACTCATGAGCGGGAGATCTGGGGTTCGAATCTCGCCAGAACCTCTTTCCATGGCTGGAATTTTTTCCAGGTTTTCCTCAGACCTCGTAACTGGCAAATGCCGGGGAGGTACCCTAAACTTAGGCCTGGAACGCTTCCTTCCTTAAAAAATATCCTTTCCCAATTTATCAGTTCATTTCATTTCATGTATCATCAATATCATCGCCTGTGGTGCCTCAGTAGTAAAAACGGGCGTTAAACGCTACTCAAAAAAGGGGGGGGGTTAAATCCCCATAAAGATTTAAAAAAAAAAAGATAATTTTTGGAATTCTTCCAAAAGTGAAGAATTACATAACTTATGAAAAATACTGATTTTTACTTAATGCTTTTTTTTAAATGTGCCTTGGGGGGGGGGGACAAAATGCTGCTGGACAAAATAGTTTAAAGACAGATTGCATTTAGTTGAGAGGATATTGCAGGTGCCCTAAAACTTTTGATAGGGACTGCACAAAGCCTCCCTCATATACTTTCACTCTGTGCCTTCTCCCGATACACAACTGCCGGCCATAACTCAAATAAACTCACTGTATAATGAGGTTATAAGGGAGTGGTTGGTTACACATTGTGTAGGGACTCTGGTTTTCGAATGAACTTATTGCGGTGATATAATTTTTTTTTAATTCTCTTGTAAAAACCTTTTGGATGCTTGGCAACAAAGCTTTTACAGCGAATTGTTAATGCAAGACATTTCGATTTTATTTCATGCAAGCGATACCAATGCTTGTTAACACCATACCGCGCGATCAGCAAATCCCGTAACGACTTTGTTCGGTGTATCAGTAATCTGAGAGCCGTTAAAGTTTTATAGGCTATTCATTAAGTATTTTATAACGCAGCTAATATAAAACTCCCTTGCGTTTCATGCCTCTCGGCCCTCTGCCGCCATTTGCTGTACGCTTGACGGTACTAAAGATAATAATCACATTCCTGTCAGCATTAGGTCTGCTGCGGTACATTCCATGAGCCGGGAGTGAGTTGTCAGCAAAATAATGAAGAGCCTGCCTGCACCGAGAAACCATGCGAGGAGAATCCACTGATAGAACTTGCTTTTTATTGATCTCTTCACGCTCAGCGCACATCTGCTAAGTTAGCGACTGTAAAGAATAATGAGCTACATGCAGTCCGAGCGTGGAAACCAGGAACGTTCAAAGCATTCCGAGACAAAGCCTCAGCCACGTATTTCGATTCTAGTTCACTTCGAACCTTCTACCTTCATAAAAGTAGTTGGTAAGAGAGTTTTTACCTTGTACTGAGTTGGAACGCAAGCACACAGAAAAGGATTAATTTTTGAGAGGAAATAAATTGTGTCAATAATATTTACAGCATTTGCATTGACTATTTCACTCGTGTTACATCTTAAAATTTTGAATTTCGACCAATCACAGCCGGTTTTGTCTTGTGGTCTCTACTATAGCCAATTCTGTATCTCCACTATATAATTCCTGAACACGCATCCTTGACCTCTTTTGCAAGAGGCGGTGGGAAACTATTGATAGTAACAAAAGCATAGACAATTGACAATCATAACGCAAAATGGAGGGTTTTTCGAAGAGTTTTGGTGATGCGTCAAATGTGCAAATTGGTCTATCATTAGGAATTCTAAACCACAGCACACGAAGAAAAACAGAGACGCTGTATGCTACATATTTTGTTTTGTTTTTCTCAGTTGGTATTAGAAAATCGAACGCTAGGGATTGTAATAGTCGATTTTTGTTCATTTCAGTCTCACGGTTTCTGAATATATATATATATATAACACGTGTTAATATTCTGTGCGCGAATTTCAAATATATGTATCACTTTTATTCCTCTCTATTCGTGAAATAGTCCTAAACTCCTATTTTGCTCTTCTCTATTACTGACAATCGACATTCTTCTGTAGCAAGATTACTTGAAAAGTTAAGTACAAATATACAATTATTATAATTTGTAATCCAAGTTTAGAGGAATTATATTTAAATTCTAATTTTATTCGTGAAATAGTCCTAATAAATATCTCTAGAGAGTCTGAACTTTCCAGATATGTTCGTGAATTTATCGGTAACTTCAGACTCGCCCGTAATATTATTTGTGATGGTACAATACGTCAGTGCACAAAAAGCAAAATGTAATCCATTATAATGAAAATTACACACTTTTCCAGTTTTGAGCAACCAGCACAGAATCACAAAACTGTTTATGCTGCTGTACGCTTTTATATAACCTAAAAACCGATAAACCTATTCATGATGTTTTCCATTATTTGTTTAACAATAAAAATTGCCTCCGTGCACCTTTGTTCATATCCACATTGTTATTCTTAAAGTATATTTTCTGCTATGTCTTGTATTTTGGTCTTCATTAATATTACCTATATTTTATACCCAGCATTCATAAGCGAGGGTCCTTTGTTATTATATGATTGTTTTTATATTCCCTCTTGTGAATGGTAATAACTTCAGCTTTCTATCCATCTGATGGTATGTTGTCTGTGCTGCACATATATATAAGATAGATTTTTAAAGTTCGACATGTATATTTTATCAGTTTCATTTTGATCCCATCACATCCTGCAGTCTGACTTTTTTCATTTTAAGCAAAACTGCATGCATTTTACCCTAAGTTATGTGACTTAGTTCATCTACCTTTATCATATCTGCAGGGAATGTTGACATTATTCCAACTATTGTTTTTCTAAACTACCAACTTTAGAGTTATCTTGGTTTTCAATATTTATTGTAATTAAATGTTTGTGAACTAGTTTCATAGCGTTCTATCCTTTTAACTAAGTTTTTTCATGACTTTCATTATACTTGCCTATTCCCTCACCCTAGCTCTTTTTGTCGGTCCTGGTTGTGTATACCATACTGGCCTTCTAAACCCAAGATCGCGGGTTCAAACCCGACCAGGATCGATGGATTTTTTCGGGCGAAAAAATCCCAAATATGACTTTCTTTGGAACGGAAGTAAAGCCGTAGGTCCCGTGTCGTACATTTACGGCACGATAAAGAATCTCAAGCCTGAAAGAAGAGGCCTCTGAGCAAAATATGTCGGCCGTTTCACGCCCCTGAATTGAATGGGACGCTAATGACTTGAGATGTTAAAGAGCGTCGATAAATAAACAAATAGCTCTTTTCTTTTTATACACTACTCGTATATGGTTTTCCTGTCAATGTTTTTAACTATAGAATTTTGTAGAGCTAATGCACGACATCTCTGCACTTTCATATGAAAATGTCCTTCACACTAGTCTTGTGTAGGGTTTAAGTTTGATATGAAGAACCAGACTTGAAAATTCTTCATTTCCAATCTGTGCCTTAGTCAGCGAACGTTACACAGTAGGAGGCAACCATTCTACGGGTATTGACCTCTCGGTCCACTGTCGGAACGCCGTGTACTGCATAGAATTTCGTATTTGAATGTCTGAAAAGACAAGTTACACTTAGGGCGGGTTAGAAGCATTTTCATTTTCACTTGTTGCCGTGTGTAATTTTCTCGCTCAAGCACAAAACTAATTTTTTGTTACAATTGATACCTACTGCTGAAGTAGTCATGCGCAGGCGCACAATATTCTGTCTCTCTTACTGAAGAGCATTCTCTATCCCATAATAACGGTTTCCAAGCATAAAGCTTATCGTGCGGGAGTAAAGTTCATATAACTTCTACAGTAATATAAAATCAGAAATATGACAGTAATAATGAATTTCGTCAAGAGCACAGGAAAAAAAAAACCTACTTTCTATTCCAAAAATTACAACTTTATTTGTTAATAACAATAAACAAACCAACACTTTTCGAGTTTGGCACTAGAGAGTGGTTAAAAAGCAAAGAGGTGTTGAAAATTTGTAATAAAGGCGACATATCTGAGATAACTACATGTTTGCTGTTACTTATCCGGGGACTAATTTGCGCCATAGCAATCCACTTTATCACTCTTAAAGACCAAGGGGAAGTCGGCGGGAACATTAAAGCTCTGACGAATAAGTGAGATGTTCCAATTAAGCTCTCTAGCTGTTGCTCTTATCTGGCAACCCACGTTCCAAGTTAAGTTTTACAACGTGGCCATAATAACGCTTCTGTGTCAATGGCGGTGTTTAGTTCTGTAAGGAAAGGACGAAATTGTGATAATACTTGTGTACCAATAACTATATTACCATTCTTAGATACATTCCTTGCCCAGAGCTAGAGTTTATACACTTCCGAGGTCACTCACAGCTATCAAATAATGCGGTAAGACATTTGAGCAGGTTAAAGGAACTGAAGTTGAAACAGTGAAAATAAATACATACACATTTAACACTCGGTAAACATATCTTCCTCGTTTTAGCACGGAACCGAACAGGAAATTCGATATGTACACCCTTTGGAGAAAAAAAGATGCTGTATCCACAACGCCCATGCAGCGACTGCACACTGCAGTGCGCGCTTTGCTGCGATTTCTTGTTAGTATTAGTGACAATAGCTTGACTTTCGGGTCCTCATTGGGTACTCTCACTTCGGCATCGTTAATGAAAGACGATACAGCAAAATGTTGATAAATCTTCCGGCACGGAAAAAACGGAAAATAATTATAATAGAACACGAATCTAGTAAGAAGTAATAACCTAATGCATTTGAAAAAACAAAGAAACAAAACAATTATCCCTTTACTACGAAGAATAAGTGACAAGTATGGCAACTAACACAAAAAATCTAAGATGTACGATTGAACACGACCCACTATATTAACTGGACCCCAATGTAGGATCGATAGTAGACAAAATGGTGGAACATGTAATTCGTGTGTTATTACATTACGTTATTAATTTGCAGTTATCTGGTTTGTTAACAGTGGTTTATATTTGAATTTTTACTCCCTAATTTCTAATGCTACCCAATTGCTATTTTAGATAATATGAAAATACTTGCTAGATCTACTTTTCATGCTAATTTCTGAAACATCGTAAATGTTATTAAAATCTGTCAGAAAGTGTAATATCAATATACAATTGTTTCTTTATTACGGAAGAATTAACGTACATATTAAAAATTATGGTCTCGCTGTAATATTTACAAACCTGATCTAAACAGCAGATATATGCTTTTCCCTACTTCTTCAGAGTCACCACGACATAGTATCCAACATTATTCCGCATTCTCAGCCTTAGTAACATTTCTTCTTCATATTGGTGTTTCCTTTCACCCATCTTGTCACTATCATTACCAACAGAGATTGGGAAAACACAAGATCAAAATGTGAATTAAAAAGGGGCGAGGGAGATGTAAAGTGTCTCGTGACAAAACATGTATTTTATGCATCCAGCAATTTCTTAATTGTTAATTTGTAGTTGAAAAAGTTTTTATCTGGAGCTATCATTCAAGGCCTTTTGTATTTTCCAACGTAAGCCTCACTTCCATCTCATTTAAATATTTTATTTCGCAATGGTGCCCATCTGAGATAGTGTATCCTTTCTCTTTGTCGCCTTAAGTATTTTTACGACGTTTTCATTCAAACCAAGCATTGTTTAGAGAGGTGGGAATAGCACCTGTTTTCTTTTCTTCTCGTTGGAAATTGCTCTTAGGTATCCAGTAGCGTTTGATGGAGATTTCTGTGGTATTAGGTATATTCCATAGGTATTGAATCATCGCAGATGCTTAAAAGATGAACGTCAGCATTTATGAAGAGCTTTAGATTTCCATTGTGTAGAACAGCTTTCGAACTTTGCTACGATGGATCAATAAATAATTGTAAAATACTTAAGAAATAATTTCAATATTTTTATTTTTAATAACGGTGACTGCGTACTAGCCCCACGCATGCAACGGCCGTTGACAGAACATATCAGGTGTTTTTTTATATTCTGGCAGATAGCTGAATGGGATGAAGTTTATATTGTTGTTGTTTAGGCGGGTATGTTAATACTTGTTGTAATAGTGAATTGGTATTGTGTTTCAGGGGCTAAGATGTTGGTGGCCGGCGGGCCGTGCGGGCCTGGTCAAGCCTCACACCACGGCTCGCCACGGACCCGGCTCTGCGGATGGCTGCCCCAATGAGAGACAGCCCGCTGGACGGCGGCCACCGAGCGAAGGTGGCAGATCCCAGGACGGCGGCGGCAGTAGCGAAGGCGGAATCGGCTTCAGCCTCCAACTTCGAGTACGACGATAATGAGTGGGATATCGGGATCGGCGATCTTATCATAGACTTGGATGCGGATATAGAGAAAACGAACGAGAAGAGCAGCGGCGGCGGCTTGACGGCGGCGGGGGTGGGGTCCGGGGGCACCACCGCCAACAGCGGCTCGCAGCCATCGGCGGGCATGTCTTCAGCAACGAGTGCGACCGGTAACAAAACCGGAAAAATGGCAGTGGAACACTCGGCTACGGTCGATAAAGGACTTAAGATGAAGATCAAACGGACCAAGCCGGGCACAAAGACCTCGGAGGCGAAGCACGAGATAGTGAAGCCCGGCGAACAGAACGGTGGAGAGGCGGCGGGTGCGGCAGACGGTAGCGGAGGAAAGGGCAAGCACCCGGCTTCCTCAGCGGTGAGTGGGGGCGGTTTGGGATCGGGGGGAGGTAGTGGTGGTGGCGGTAGCGGGAGTGGAAACGGCAGCGGTGGAAACAGTGGTAGCGGCAGTGCAGGAAACAGTGGCAGTGGCGGCGGCGGGGGCGGCAGCGGTGCCGGATGTGGCAACAGCAGCAGTAGCAATGGGAGCGGGAGTGGCGGGGGCAGTAGTAGCAGCAGCAAAAGGGGCTCTAGCGGGCATCGCAGGGACAAAGCGAGGGACAAACATGGCGGCGGCGACAAGGCGGTGACGAAACCGTCTCAGTCTCCGGCCGCCTCATCGCAGCCGCCCCAGGCCGTCGCGAGCGCGCCGGACGTAAATGGCGTCGTGAGGCCTCCGACGTCGACGTCGGTCGGGGCTCCGAACGTTGGTCAGCAACAACAGAACGCGTCGCATCAGCAACAGTCGCAGCAGCAATCGCAGCAACAACAGTCGCAGCAACAGCAGTCGCCGCAACAGTCGCAACAGCAATCACCGGCAACGACGCCGTCGACGCAGGCCCAACCTCCTCCACCGCCTCAGCAGCAGCGCGTTGTGTTCCCCGTGTCGTCTGGTCCGGGGCCACCGCCCGCGCCCTGTATCGCACCGTGCAATGCCCCAGGCCCGCCCTCCGTGGCGGCCACGGCTCCAGTCGCGGCCGCAAACAAGCCGGAGCAGCCCAAGGTCGTGGCATCCACACCGACCGGCAACGCAACCTCTGCGGCCGAAGATAACCGGTCCACATCTCCACCACCTCCCAAGAAGATAAAGACTTCCACGGAACCCAAGGTACTTGTTGATTATTACTATAGTTTTTGAGAAACGAGAATAATTATCTTCCTCCAGGCATAACGTTCTTGCGAAACACTGATATCGTCCAGATAATGAAGATATTAACGTGGAAAGTCATGAGATTTTACACGTTTGATATATGTAGCTTGACCAGTTACCGAGCCAGAAAATAAACCGCGTATCTTTTTTATTGTCGAAGAGAAAAGAACAAAAAGAGACTATAGAAGCAATAGAGGTCCCCCCCCCCCCCTATCTTCTGTATTATTATTGCGCAGAATGTGTTTGTGACATGCGAACAAATGCATTAATGGCGCAAACGAGTCTGCAATTCGCTGAAATACATTATTTGTAATGAGAAAAAAATCCATGTGCAAAGCATTAGGTATCCAAGCAGCCAGAAAATATGCTTCAGCTATTAGATACATGCTCATATGCATGCGAACGCACACAGCTGGATAACAAAAATTGTAATAGAAAACTGAAACATACAAACTGTGAACTTATCTGGAAAACTCGGACCCTCGAGTGATATTTATTTAAAAAAAAAAAAAAAAAAAAAAAAAAAAAAAAAAAAAAAAAAAAAAAAAAAAAAAACACACACACACACACACACACACACTTTGTTCCTCTCTGTAATAAATGTATATTTGTACTTAACCTTTTCAAGCAATCTTGCGACTGAAGAATGCCGATTGTCAGTAATGCCAATAGAGAAGAGCAGAATACAGGTTTAGATCTAGTTCATGAATAGAATAAGAATAAAAGAATGTATGTATTTGAAATTCGCGTACAGAGCACTCACAATTGTTATACGTATGAATTTCTATTCTATTCAGAAACCGCGAGACTGAAATGAACGAAAGCCGACTGATAAAACGTTACTGTTTGATTTTCTAATACCAACTGAGAAAATAAAAACATACAGTCTATTTTTCTTTGTATTCTGTGATTTGGAATTCCTAATGATAAGATCAATTTGCACATTTGACGCATCACCAAAACTCTTTGAAAAACCCTCCATTTTGCGTTATGATTGTCAATTGTCCATGCTTTTGTTACTATCAATAGTTTCCCACCGCCTCTAGCTAAAGAGGTTAAAGATGCGTGTTCAGGAATTATATAGTGGAGGTATAGAGTTGGCTACACTGACCACAAAACAAATGCACATCGTGTGATTAAAACGGATTTGATTTCTTTTTTCTTTCCAATATTTCACTCCCGTAATCCTGCTATGATTGATCAAAATTAAAAATTTAGTTTGGTTTCATTGATCTATTTTAAGATGACGAAAATGAAATAGTCTTTGTGAACGAGAAAAGTAATGATTATACATCGGGTTTTCACGGAGGAACATCATGCACGCATTCTTATGCATTAAGGTAAATAAAATGAACTGACAGGGCATTCTTGGTAGCATTATTTTGCAGTTTAAACTTCTGAATATCCCTCGCATTGCTTGCCTTGTGCTGCGATGCAGACGTTGTAGCTTCTTAAACGATTTTCATTCATATTTTGCAACTTTTCATGTCAAATGTTTGCTGTTTATTCCTTTTGTTATAGTGCATCTAATGTTCGCGGATTTACTTTATACACTTTGGTTTTTAAAGTGATCCACACCACGACTCTGCACTCTGTTTCCAAAGACGTCCGAACTGTATGAGCAGTAGCATGTCTTCCTGAAACAAACAATACATTCTTTCATTGATCAAGTGAGGGGAAAAGTGTTCCAGAATAAATTATTACAAGCTCAATTATATTAACAACTTGAGATTCTTCCAAATAAGAATTTCTAAAGAATGCTGCGACATAATAAAATAATCACATTGAATATTTTTTTTAAAAATAAAATAGCCATATTTAACAATAATAGTTTTACAAACTGTGTTGCAATTTTATGAAAAATGCCTATGTATTTTATCATTCAGCTGTGTGGTATGCTACTTTAAGCATACTGAACAAAAATAATTTTCTATAAATATTGAAACAGATGTTGTAAAATAAAATGATGGATTGGTATATTTTGAGAGGAGGTACAAGGGTGTTTTATGTAGAAAAAAACATGTGCATGAGATTGGAAAATTTGATGGGGAAAATGATCTACCTTGTATAGGTCCTGAAAGAAGTTTTATGCATAGTTAAACTGGTAAATTATGTAAAAATTAGCATCTGAATTGACTGCTAACACAGGTGCAAATTAACCATAAAGATAGTTTCAGAGATTTTAGAGGCTGTATCTATCTGGTCGTGCGATTAAGTAAAACTAAAGTTTGTTCTAAAGGTGGAATTCCTTGGTGTAGAATATAAAACAAAATGAAGGTAACAATTACAATTACGAGTAAAATGCAGAATGCATTCAGGCGATTTATTTGGAAGCGGCACTTTCATTTTAGTATGCTGGATGTTCTAATGTACTTTTGATTTTCATTTGCAAAGAAACAAAAGACTAAGCATTGGAAAACTTGAACATTCAGACGTAAGTAAGGTAAGATGATAAGCAGAGGGTTCTGAACACAGGCTGTCCAACTTAAAACACCAATAAAAGAAATGCATAGGGTGAAAAAGGATCAAATGTAATTGGATTTGGGTGTGCAAAAGTGTATAGGTCTAATAATTAAATATTTCATTTAATAAAAACTGATTGGTTAAAGAGTTACAATTTTACTTTTCAGTAAATTTTAACTTTTCCTTGATTTGTAGTGTGGCAGACTGTCTACCGCTTCAAATCTTGAGGTGAGCCATACACGTAATCTTTGATTAATTCCCATTTAAAAGAAAAGTATAAGTGTATCAAATCTGGGGATCATGCGGTCAAACAGTGGCCTCGATCCTCGCAAATCTATTGTCTCGGGAAATTGCCATTAATGGCGCGTGAAATGAAGAGGAGAGACATCTTGCAAGATGCCCATTATAACCTGCTATTGACGAGAGCGGCGCTCGTGGACTGAGCGCATCGTAAATTTGCGCTAACACAATTACACAGCAGTTTCTTTAACTATTTTAAAAGTTTTACATATCACCTTTATGAAAGGAGGTGCTGAAACTGGCTACTATGGTTCATATATTTTAGACATCTCTTTAAAAAACAACTATCGATCACTCGCTGTAGTTCACATTTACTAATGCTGGTTATTTCCTGGCGGATATTTTGTTTCAGTTCTTCCAGGGTATGTGAGTTTGTAATGTACAATGATGTTTTTTAATTTACCCCAGAGATAAAAGTCGCAAGGGGTAAGGTCGTAGGACCGCGAGGTCCACACAATTTTAATAATAAATTTCTTATTCTAAAACACTGTCAATTTCTCTTATAGAATTATTCTCTGTATGAGCTGTGGCACTGTCTTGTTGGAAAAAACCGAAATTACGCTCCCTGCGGTTGTATAGTTAAAGAATCGGTAACAGCATACATTTCCGTGCGAAGATATTACGATAAAATGAGATACGGTGCTTAAAAAACACTGGTATTTAAGTGTAGAACATTTTATGCAAGAAAGGTTGTTTAGCTTGGTCCTAACAAGCTCGTATGTTTGTTCAATAACATCATGTGAAGTAGAGTGATTATTTTCAGCCTTGAAAAATATCCTTGTAGATAAAATGTGACTATTACGTTTTGAAAAATTATTAGTAATAACATCCCGGGTATCCCATTTATTTGTTCATCAAAGTAAACCTTTTTTCTGGCGTATCACAAGAAAATTTGTTTCAAACAAATCTTCTAACATCATGGGAGAGTTCTTTCTGATATACTTTTTTGTATCTCCATTAAGGTAGGGGATATGAGATAGAACTTAGTTTTCTTTTTGTGTTTTTAATGACACAATGTATATTTTATTCAAGAATATATTTGCCCTCTCCAAGAGATATTCAGAAAGGTATCACATTGCACTATTTTGTCAAGAAATCATTAGATACAGAAGTGTAAATGCACAATTTCCTTTTCTTAATAGCACTACAATGAATTTGTTTAACTCAATTATTTAACCTCTTCAATGAACACGAATCATTTATCAGCCAACTTACATTCTCTGTAGAGCAGTAGCATTTCTACTCCCTCTGCATGCATGTAAGAAAAATTGTAGTCACAATAACTCAGTGCAGCATTAACTTACTCTGATGAATGACTACAGTACACTGGTATGTAACGACAAATTAAAGAGTGAGGGAAATGCATTATTTATCCTCATTTCCCTCTCAGGGCACCTGTCGGAAATCATAAACAAAACCCAGAACTCTACTACATTGGTAAGTAATTTGTACAATCAAGGCACTAAACAGTTAGGTTTCTTCAATAACTGTGTTAGTCCTTACTTTTTGCATATCTACTGTTTTCTTGACAAAATTGGTACAGTCTGATAAATGTATTCTTAAAATAAAAATGTACATAGTCATTAAAATAAACGAAATTCTATCTATTATCTCATACATTAATGGAGATAAAAAATAATATGCCCTGAGCAAGAACTCCTCCATGATGTTAAAAAACCTTTGTTTGAAACAACTTTTCTTTTGGCGAGTCAGAAAAAAGTTATTTGGGTGAGCAAGATAAATTGGACACCCTGTATAAACCATGCTTGTTTCTATTTTCGTGTAAAAAAGTTCCAGTGTATTTCCGATTTATTTTTACATGTATAGAATCCTAACCTTATTGATCACTTGTTGATCGCGTTTTTAGCAACGTATTATGAATTTTACTCGTACATGGAGTTGCAAAATGGAATTGCATTTAGGAATTAACTAAAAGGTATTCCGTAATGTATCTAAAACGTTGGTGCTACTGCAACACGCGCTTCTGTTTCAATCACAATGGAAGTATAACTTCTTTACTGCTTTTGATGCGCTTGTTGCTTTATTTTGGCGTGCCTAAGACTGCATACTTGAGGCATCATGTGCGTGAAAGAGGGAGAGGAAGAAGAGGAAGGGAGAGGGCTGAAAACGGCACTGAACCTTTCATCATCGTTGGCCTTGACGGCCTAAAGACTTCGTGACCAGTAAAGTCCTTTAAATTAGAGGGTCGATATCCTCCAGACCTTCTAGGAGGTCGGTCTTGGAAGAATGCAGTGGAATACGAAATGTGTGCTAAAGGGAAGCTTTAAAGCGCACACGTGTGAAGTATTATTAAAAACAGCCATAACTGAATTTTGAAACCTCTAAACTAATTTTCAATCTTTTGGAAGTTTTGCCATGTGTTTCAATGAATAACACTGATTAATTAGAACAATGGAATCATTAGTTCTAAGAGTTTGGAAGTAATAAAAGAATGAAATTGTTCCATACAGCAACACTAAGAATTTTCAGCTATTAAAAGCTTTCCAAAGACGTAAAATACATTGTCTTCAAAAGTACTACATTCGCCTTATGTGTAGTTTTAAAGTTATATACGGTAAATGT
This sequence comes from Metallyticus violacea, assembly GCA_030762175.1. NCBI lineage: Eukaryota > Metazoa > Arthropoda > Insecta > Mantodea > Metallyticidae > Metallyticus > Metallyticus violacea. The sequence goes on from CM060831.1 coordinate 59,858,539, forward strand.
AGAAATATTAAAATTTTGGTAATTAATATACCTATATATAAACACTAACTGTAACGTCCCTTAGTAAAATCTATTAGTTGTACATTGGATGACTTTAAATAAAAATTTGAATATCGGACAATAAACATACAGCATATGAAACTTTTTGAAGAAATGCATCACAAAAATAAGTATTTATATTACCCTATCGTAATGTAACTAATTTTAGAACTAAAAATAACAGTTTAGCGGCACTGGAATAAAACAACCGAAGATTATTGCTGCAAAGTAACTTTGTACCGCTACTTACCGACACTGTTTTATAAAGTACAAATGTAATTTATATAGTAAAGTAGCAGTTTTGCTATATCACAGAGTTTAATGAAACACATTTATAAAATTATTCAAACAGTGCAAATTACATGGAATAAATACACCACAATGTTAAAGATTATAGCACCTTCGATCTCTCCAGAAAATACGCCAATATAACAATCTTACTAATTGTCCTGATATTTTTCTTTTTGTACCAAGCTGTGAATTAATCACCTTCTCACTCATACAGCTTTTTAGATTTCTCAGGCAGAAAATCATCCCTTATACTAGTCGCCGCTCCAACCACCTCGGATAGTTCCTTCAAAATCTTTATAACCTTCGTCAAATTCCGTTAATTTCACTTAACTTTCCTATCATCGAGCTACTAAATGTTTCAATAAAATCAATAATAACTAACAAAACACTAACGCGTAACTATACAACATATGAACAAATGCTAATCGATTCAATATTTCTAGTTCTCTTTATTTTTAACTTTCCAAATTAAAATAAATTAAAAATAAAAGGCATTACATGGTAGTATAAAAAATAGTATATAACACAATTGTTGAATTGCTCATTGCTGTTTTCGCGTGAAAAGCATCCCAAGGTGCGACTAATAACATGATCCTTTCAACACTTATATTACTATTTTTGTTACCAGAATTATAAATAAGCTTTATCATTGGTCGAAATAAAATGTTACATTACGTCATTAAATCGTTTTCGTGACTAAAATACTGTCACTAACTGACATATATTAAGTAAACAATCGTTTATCAATCCTTTAAATTGTTAATACAAATTATCAAGTTAATATTAGGTACCAAATGAAACGCTTCCATTGCCGGATGCTTGATATGATATCCAGACAGGCTTTCCGCAGCAATATACACATGTATCAATAGTATTGAGGTTTTTAATTCCTGAATTTCGGAATTGAAACTCATACATATTTATGCATCAATTATTTGCACTCATCCTGGTTCAGGGTGTCTTTCTTTTGTCCCTCATTCTTACTGGCGCACACTCGTCTGCTTGCCGTTATTTTGCACCTCTTTTGATCTTGTTGGCCAAAGTTTCGTTTCCGCACCTGAGTTTTGCTAAGACAATTTGATTTTGTTTGTGCCCTGTTCTGTTCAGGTATTTTGGTAAACTCCGTATCCTGAACTTTCTCGAGCTTGTTGAATCTTATTTGTGTTTGTACGCCTTTATACCTCTTGCATAGTTGATAGAGAATCTACCGTTTCATTCCCACCTCCTGACTTGTGCAGACGGTTGTAGTACTCTCGTTCCTTTCCCGTCCCCCCTCCCCTCTTTTGTGTACATCTAATTCCAAGATTCATTTCAGGTATTTTACTTGTCTTCAACAACTTTGTCAAAAGGATTGTGCTGTTCTACATTGCCCCGAAGGAGCGCAAGCCTGTATTATGAGCAAACATTTGTGATAAACTCGTCCAGGAAACGACCTTTCCCGGAAAACTAATGTTATCACGGAAACAGTGGAAGCTTTATGTTCAAAACCACTGTATTACTATCATCCTTTCATATGTGTGTTGAACATTTTAGGAATTGAAAGATGCCTTTAGGGAAGTGTGAAGTATGCCGCTGTACATTCGATAAGTGTGCTTGGTTCAAAACTGATTAGCTGTACGTGATGCATATTGCTGAAAGCTAATTCTTAGCTTCCTTCATCATCACAGTTGCCTATGTGTCGCGACTTAAGCGAATCTTCTGTTCTATCTTCAACTAGCCATCATAATTTCACGCCCTTAATGTCACTCTCCCATTGAAACTCGTAATTAAGTACCTCTATAGGGATTCGTTCATTGTCTAGTCCGTCCAAAATCTCAGACTGAACCCAGTTTGCGGCCTTTAGACGTATATTCTCATTTAGCTCAATCACATCACCTATCTGTTACCTTGTCGAGGAACTTTTCTCTACGGGACTTCATTGAAGATTCGCTACTCTAAGCTTAGAGGTCAAAAAATATATATATAGTTTGTCCTCAAGTTCTCTATTAATGTTAGTCTCCGGACAAAAGTATTTTGGACTATGTTGTGAGGTCTCACGCCATTTGACAGGTCTTCGGCACGAAAAGGTGATAGGAATTTGTGGTGATGGAATTAATGAGTAGTGTTTAACGCCCGTTTTTGCTACAGAGGCACCACAGGCGGTGAACACTGATGATACATGAAATGAAATGATATATTGAGAAAGGCTTTATTTTTAAGGTAGGAATCGTTCCAGGCCTAAGTTTAGGGTACTCCCCGGCATTTGCCATTTATGAGACTGAGGAATACCTGAAGAGGAAAAAAAAAAACAACAACAACAACAACTCAGTCAGGGAGGACGGTCCTGGCGCGATTCGAACCCTATACCTTCCTCTTACGAGTCCGCACCTTAACGACCTCGGCCACCCGTGGCGGTTTGTGATGATGGCAATGAATCCGCAATTACATTGTCAAAAGTTACCGGACGAGGAAAAGCTGCAAAAGCAAAAGCTGAAAAACTTTTCCATTGGTTTTTAAGCTTAAGTATAGATCAACATGAAGGGAAGTGTCGAATGTTTTTACTTTTAAGTTTTGGCACTCAGTTATTTATAAAAAAAACAGTTTATTTTTATTCCTTTTCCCCTCTTAAGTATTACTCATAAGATGTAATGATATATTGGTAAACAATTTTTTTAAACGAAGCATTCCAGGTGTAAGTTAGGGTACCTCCCCGGCATTTACTATTTATGAGCACTGAGAAAAATCTGATAAAAGGATTATAATAAGTAGAACCCCAAATCTCGAGCTCATGCGTCCGTGTCTTAACGACCTCGGCCACCCGTATCGGTGACTCAACTCCTTGCCAATGTCCTTTACGCATTGTTGAATCTGCGTGGCCAATTTAGTCCAAGTGCATGGCATTTTAGGGAGCGAAAAATCCTTCACTGAGTCGTGCAGAAAGTTGAAGGGAGAAGTTTGGCGTTTACTTTTATATTCATCATGCTGGAACGGTTTGCAGATGTCTTTCATCTTACACAGACCTTTATTATTATTTTTCTTCTTTTTTGGCACTCCGTCTACTGTTCTGTTTCTTTCTTGCCCGTGGGTCCTCTTTGAGACAGCGTAGTCAGGATCTCCAGTGCTTTCTTCACGCTCTCCCTACACTTCTGCCGCACAGCGTTTTAGGACTCTGGTAATATGCTGCGTTGAAAGCGAAAGTAATTACCCAATTCTTTCTTAGAGTAAAAAATGAAAACACGCGCACGGTTGCGGTTGTATGAAGACCTCACAGCCGGTATTCCGTGATTTTCTTTATATATGTGTTAGGTGAAGATCCCCCCCTCCTCTTCCGGTGACCTTATCGAGCCATGTATTTGTGTACCGCTGGGAATAGAAACCGGGACCCTAAGCACAGAAGGCAAGATTAGCCGGAGACATTGTTATTTCAAATAAGTTTGTGCTGCCTCTTAAGTTCAAACCCAGAGCGATTGCCTGGAATAATTATTAATAAAGAATGCACTGGTAGATATTATAATGAAAAACAGGCATGCTAAAAGATAGTTAAAGCGTCTAAAAGTTACAGAATAGGCTCATATAAGGGCATCAAACTTAGATTTAAAATTAACTGTCTCCTCTGAACTCAGGTTTGCGGATTAAAACCTGACCGAGTTCGAATGAGCTCAAGCCTACAGGAAATGTTTACGACACGTTAAAAACTCCATACATGAAATATTCCTTGGCAAAATTATCGGACGTTTCACAACCAAGTAATGTCTTACTTCCCTATTAAATGGCGCTAGAGGCATTGGGCTTACCACTTCTGCTCTCTATAGGAAAATTAAGGTATTACATACGAAATGGCAGTGTATTACTGAAAACCAGGTTCTTCACAGTAAATTTTGATCTCTTGTTCATTTAAAACATTATTTCCATTGCCTCACACGTCATAAGGAAATTTATGTTGCAATTTTTCAGTAGACTGACATTCGGCCTTGAATAAAAGTTGAATTGATGTAGGTACTTGTTTTTTCTAGTGCTGCGCAGGTATATATGCATGTTCTAGGTAACATTTTTTCTAAACATATAATAACAGAGTTTTCAATATTCTATAACTTTTATTTCTGTTAATAATAAAGAAATTACTGGTGTCATAATTTATTCACTATATCAGATGCACTAATAGTTCATATTTAATTGTATGAACAAACAATTCCATTCATCCATCATTACATCTCAAAGCGAATGCAGTCATTCGTAGCAAAATATTTCAAAAACAGCGTGTAAATTGTTTCCAAGTTTCACGTTTAGGTCAATGTCTAGCAACATTATGCCTTTCAATTAGGCTCATCAGACACACCATTATATACAGTCTTAATTATTTTATTCTTGATTTATTTGTACACACTTTTCTATAATCACATTCTGAACCCTTGTTTTCTGTTATCCTAAACTCTTCTCCACCCAGTTTAGCTGTTTTTATAGTCTTCTTTATATTTCCACATTTCCTCCTCTTTTAACTGGACTCTCATGCCCAGATTCAGAGTTTTTTTTTTTTAAGCAGAAGAATTTTAAGTTAACATTAAAATCAAAGTACAAAGTAATGTAATAAACAGCTTCTATAATACGGCACCGTGACAATCAAAGGGGTAGACAGATATAAGCTTTAGGAAGGAGGGCTAGAAAGAAACATTCTAGAAACATGTTCCTTTTTTCTGTAGTTGAAATTTTGTATTGACTACTACAATTTGGTTAAAAGAAGAATGGTGTCTTTCTTTGTGTCAAAGATTGCTGCTTCGTTAGAGGAACAAAATGGCCATCTCAATTTGTATTGAGCAAAATATGAAATTTTCTTCTTTCTCTCAGCCATTTAATTATTGTCTCTAATGGAAGTTGGTGCATAAAATTATTATTAAGCAAGTTCTTGTTTCTAACCGCCAGTCACACCTCCACGGATGGCCGAGGTCGTAGGCGCAGACTCATGAGCGGGAGATCTAGGGTTTGATTCCCACCAGGGCCGTCCTCTCTGAGGTTTTTCTCAGTCCTCAAAAATGGCAAATGCCGGGCATGTATCCTAAATTTACGCCTGGAGCGCCTCCTACATTTAAAAAAAATCGCAGTTTATCATTCATTTCATGTATCCATTCACCAGTGTCCATCGCCTGCGATGCCTCAAGCATTAAACACTAGGGGGAAGAAAAAAAACTGACGCTCACCATAAGAAAACGAAGCATTTTGCATTTTCATTGGTCTTATTATTATTTCAAATTATTTCTGTTTTTATTGCAAACGTGTAATACGAACGTTTATTATTATGTTTTGTAAAGTGTATTTCATTCATCTTTAACTAGTGATAGTTAATGCATCCTTTATTGGTCACCGTTGGCATGTGTTGGTTTGTATCTAGCTCGCAAATCTCCAGAAGAACACGCCAACACCATCTTTTACATACGTTTGGACAATTTTTAAAACATATGCACTTGCATACATACAAATAAAGGCACCCAACTTTAAACTGCTGGCAAAATGACCGCGATTTTCTTCTGAACTTTGTTATTACTATATTGATGCGTTAGTATCAAAGGAAGCCCGAGTGTATCTACCCGTAAAACATGATTATCCGTGCGGGGAGAGCAACAGAACATATATTCTACGTGTATTCCCCATATTTTTCAGGCTTTCAGGTATTACTCTCTCTTATAATAGGTTTATATTAACTAGTAAAGCAGATAATGCTATAAGGGGAAAAAGTGAGTTAATAAACAAACACGGGGAGGGAATTATACATGTAGGTACAGGATGTTCAGCTTAAACCTTCATTTTTGTGTAGGCAGTTCGGTAACATGCACTACCGAAGCGCTAGTGCGTTCAACTTTTGTATGTTTACTGTTGTGTTGTCGGTTTAAATCGCACGCACTACATAATACTGTTATTTGCTTTATTGTCACGAACCAGACTCCTTTTCTCTGCAAATCTATGTTCTACTACACCCGTTTATGGAAAGGAAACGTAGGTTAGTGGTTTAACAACCTGAAAAGTTACATAGTTATTACATACTCGCTTAGCAAGAGCTGTGAGAGATGTATGGTTAAATAATTCAGTAAAAGTCACACTATAAGATTTATTCTAATTTTCTGATTTATCAAAAAATGATTAAATACGATTTTATACAGCTACTGTTGTGTAACTTGCTGGCATCTGGTGTTCTCAACCACATCTCCTCGGTCTTTCAGGGTGGTACAGTGCTGCAAACATAATGCTAAACCACTCCTCGCATCTTTACTGTATCGCCACGGGTGGCCGAGGACGTTAAGACGCGGACTCGTGAGCGGAAGGTCTGGGGTTCGAATCCCTCCAGGACCATCCTCCCTGACTGAGGTTTTTTTCCAGGTTTTCCTTAGTCCTCATGAATGGCAAATGCTGGGAAGGTAACTTAGGCCTGGAACGTTTCCTTCCTTAAAAATAAATCCTTTCCCAATATATCATTTCATCTCATGTATCATCAGTGTCCACCACCTGTGGTGCCTCAGTAGTTAAAACGGGCGTTAAACATCATTCAAAAAAATCTTTACCGTAGGTTCAATGGAACAAAATATTTAAAAGAATATCACAATAAAAATATTATTTATTTATCTATCACTGTGAATAACCAAAGAACTCATTCTCTTATGAAGAGTTTGCAAGACACTTGTGGAAGTTTGAAATTCCTTTATGCCGTAATAAGAATTATTCTCAGACAACAGAGACCGAAGATGTTTCGAAAGCAGTATACAAGTTCAGCCGCACATGCGCAGAAGACTTGTTCAGCTCTTCCTCTCTCTGCGTCTCGCCCCATAAAGAAACGGACCAGGAAGTCAGACAACAACAATACACAAATTAGAGTGCTGCTTTGATTAGCGAGAGTAGAAATCGGGTGGTTGCTGCCCAACTGACGTTTCTCTTAGAAAGGGAGACTTCAAACCACCAATCAGAATAAAGCACATAATTGCTCCCATCAGTAATGCTCAGTAAAAAAAAAACTCACAATGTAAACATGCTAATTTGATAATTCGTAATCCGCAGCATCTCTGTCGTGACGCTCCGGTATGTTATTCTTAGCATAAAGAGGTCATATCTGGAGATCATCTAACTGGGGCCAGTAGATTGTTCCCAATGCTAGAGGAACATCTTCTGGTAGACAACTGCCGTCAACTGTTCCGAAGAAAGCGTAGAAATCTCGTGCCTATCAACGCAGAAAGTGTAGGACTCGGCGACGCGATCGCCAATAATGCCAATTCAAAATTTGTACGTTGAATGCATCATTAGAACATGGTAAATGTTCTCTCAGGATACCCACCATATTCGAGTTTCCTTAGAGTTCTTGCACGAACACCATGCGCTTTAGGGATACTTGAATATACTTGAATCTTCTGCGAGGTCTTTGACGCAAGGAGCGAATTAACGCTTTTTATACTAAAAGTTCTGGGCCTGACTCTGAAATGTGAAGATGATCAAATTACTATGATAGTTGTCAAGTATCGTCCTCTAGATGGCGTGCTGTAAAGCATTAGACGCCTAAGTGTATTCACTTGTTTGTGGCGATCGTGTAAACAAACTAGTGGTAACATATTCTACAAAATTGATAGAATTAAAATACGAACTGTGATAAAAGTACTTCGTTTTTAAGGGTTTAACCTCAACAGAAATCAAATGGAATTAGATTCCACATTAATTCCCGAGGATTAAAAAGTGGATTCCTAAATTTAAGTGTGGTCGTACATCCATTCAAGATGATGAGCGCTCAGTACATCTCAAAACTGCTACGACCGACGAGAATGTGACAAATATTCACAACCGTACTCAGTGATCGCCGATTGAAGGTAAGCGAGTTGGCTGACATTGCAAAGATCTCGATAGGCCGTATCCACTACATTTTACACGAAGTTTTGAGTATGAGAAAGCTTTCCGCTGGATGGGTGCCGCGTTTGTTAACAATAGACCAAAAACACATTCGAATGAACATTTCGCATCAGTGTTTAGACTTGTTTAAACGCAATTCCAATGTTTCTCCGACGTTTCATAAGAGCAGATGAAACGTGGGTTTATCACTTCACGTCAGAGACGAAAGAGCAGTCCAAATAGTGCGTGACAACAGGTTGACAGAGCGCCAGGGAAAGCAAAAATAGTTCCATCTGCAGGAAAAGTAATGGCTAGGATTTTCTGGAATTTTCATAGAGTGGTGCTCTGGACTACTTCCAGAAGGGCAGAACCATCACCGGGGAGTATTACACTTCACTACTGGACCAACTGAAAGATATTGCCTTCCACGTCTGGGATATTGCTGCGAAACTGCAGGTCCTTCGCTTCCAAGTGCTTCGACATCCGCCATACTCGCCAGATTTAGCTTCCTTCGATTAATTTTTGTCCCAAATCTGAATAAATAGTTGGGTGAACAAGATTCACATCAAATTATGAGGTTGAAGCTGAGACAGACGCTTATTTTTTGCATTTGGACAAATTTTATTTTACTGAGGTAGTTAAATGTTGGAAAGACTTGATGTATTGATTTACAAGGTGGACTATGTTGGTGGGGGGGGGGGCTTTCTCTTAAAACTTGTGTTTTCTTGGCCAGGCCGGGAACTTTTAGAACGTACCTCGTAGTGCTCTTCCCCGCTTACTATGTGCTAAGCCAAGCTCCGGTTATCTCTAACCTGAAAATAATGATGAAGTATTTCTGGGCTAGGCAGCCGTCAGTGCGGAAATCTTTCGCTGTAACATCCTCTAGCCTGCTCGTAAGGTTGGACCATGTTAGCATGATCTGCTGAAACATCTTCACATTTTCAGGAGTTCAATAAAAATATTCACACACAAGGAATTTTATTCACCTCTGGTCATGTTTCTATGTACACATTTAACTTAATATCTAAACATACATGCGAATAGGCTTTCGTCGACTCTACATCACAGCGAATATATTGCACATTATTCGCAGAATTATTTATTTATTTATTTGGTTTGTTTACGGACGCTCTTTAACATTCCAGGTCATCCACGCCAATTCTTCATGTTACCTTCTGACTGCGTCTTTCAGATTCCAAGAAACTACTGAACGTCGTATTCTGCGAAAAACTATGGCAAGAGTTTGACAATTCACAAAAATCCTAAGGATTGCAGATATCTGCACCTTCTTTCCTTGTATTTTCTGTTCTTTAGCACGTGTCAGTCGCCAGTTTGCCAAGCCTGTTGAACATAAACGTGCCAGTTGTGAGGCAGTATTTATGAGCTGCCACCCCAATATTTTAATTAGAGTAATTAAAGCAAGTAATTTTAGGCAACTTCGCTATAGCCATGTGTAATGTCATTTTCCTGTACAAGTGTTGAATATTGTGTGTAAGGTGTTATTTTCTTGCCAGGGCGCAGAAAATGTTGTTGTTACTGTTGCCTATAGTAAATATTTGTAAAGATAACCCAAGCAAAACGGTGTTTTCTGAAAACATTTCTTAAGCAGAGTAGGCACAATAAACAACATATGGAGGCAATTACAGGGATGAAAAGACAGGCCGATAACCTCTTCAAGGGAAGCAGCCAACCGCTTTAGTTGATTCTACATGGAAAAAGTCACGTAGGCCATGTTTATTTAGTTTGCAATTTTGTGGCCCGCGGTCAGTTTTTGCAAGGGTATTCAGCGGGGCAATATCAGTGGAAGGGCTTTCTCGGTTCAGTTCAATTAGTGGAAAGCGGGAGTTAGTTTTGGAAGAGAGTTAAGTGGACCAGCTTTATTAGTTAAGCGCAATAGTTAATGTACATAAGGTATGAATAATAAATTGTGTTCCACCTTCCATAACAGAAAGTATTATTAACCTCCAGGACTCCTTCCCCTCTGGTCACAGGACCATAAAAATATCAACAGCAGAGTCTAGGCGTGGCAAAACTGTAAGACAGCGGTAACCATCGTCGAAGAGGAAGAATCACTTACCTATGAGATTACATCCAAAACCTATCAAATCAGTTTTTCTTGTTTCAAATCCTTCCCTCCATCCATTACATATTTAATTAATTAACCCCCTCTTTTTAAATACCGCTGCAGTTGTCTTGTTGTGTTTATCACTAGTTGAAGTACTTGGAGCAAATATGTATGTGTATATATTATAACAGTGATTTTGATTGTATTTTGAAGACCGTAATAATAGTTTCCAGCATAATTATTATAGCTATTTAAAATTAAAAAAACAAAACAAAAACAAGAGTGGTCTTGCATGCACCGTTGTGAAAAAATCTGGCCCCTGAATGAAAAACCGTTAGACTACAATGTCGCTCCGCATTAGGAGGACCTCCGCATTATTTTTCCCCCTCTTTCTTATATTGCCATTGTCTGCATGTAAATACTGGAGAAGTTGCATGAACAACACCTGAATGAAAGGCATGTAGAAGAGCGAGAGAGAGAAAGAGGTTAAAAGGTGTGAAAGATGGAAGTAAATTTATTAGCTGCGCTGCCTTTGTTGTTGAAAGCGGCATCTCATATTCATCCATCAGTCGTCTTCCAACCACAGAGCGACCTCTTGGCAGAAGAGCATGGTGATTGATTGAACCATACGCGGGGATGTCACCACAAGTGGTAGTAATAATGTTGCTGGTCGGAGCAATAAAATGCTGACATGCATCTAATAAAGCGACTCTGTTATTATAGCAAAAGCATGTCTTCGGCACATGATGTATTGCTCTCAACGCATTTTATTGTTTAGGTTCAGCTCAGGAGCCATGTCCTGGCTGATTGCCAAGATTCTTCTCTTTCTTTCTGGCGAGCATGATGGTAAAAACACTTCATTGGAGTGTACTTGAATGCCATACGTAATATTTATGTACAGTCGTTGACTATTGTTAAGTAAAATGCAAATACGTACTGACGTAACATTAACTGCCCATGAAGAGCGCACCAAGGGCATTGATGAGCCTATATTTCTTGCTGGTGCTGCGGTGAATACAAAAAGTACTTGTATAACAGCATACTTTTGTAATTTTTTAGAATGCCCTTTGTTTAAAAAACTACGTGTCCCATTATTTCCCTAAGGAGAATGGGCATTATTGAAATAACAATGCCGTAATTTATCTCTTCTATCTAGATTCTACTAAACCTTTTTGGTTATAACCTGTCTTTTTTTTTTTTCTCTCTCACTATTTTGGATCATGCATTTTTCTGCGATTATTTACGCGTTTTAAAAAGCACACAAAGAATTTCAATAAATCGAAATGAATATATATATATATAATGAAATATGTTCACGTTACAAAAATATCTGTTGAGAATCTTATTATATAATTATTTCTTTTCAAGCAGTCAAAAACTTTCTCCTCGACCCATTCACTTTCAATAGCAGTAAATTGCAGAACTTTCATTAGTGAAAGTAACGCACGGTTACCTCGAGCATACGAGTACCAGGAAGTGGAAAGATAAGGCAAGTACTGTAGTTTTGTACTGCAAGTACTGTAGTTTTGTATAGTCCTGGCGAATGACCTTGCACGAGACAATTCTAGGAAATTTGTGGTGGGGATAACTTCTCAGCTGCGTAAATATAGCAAACAATTGCAAGCAAAAACATGAGAACGGTGCAGCTGTGCAATAAACCGTTCCTACAATGTGTTCAGTACGGAAGTAAGAGAGATACTAACATGATTCTCCTATAAACGCATAAACAGAAACTGAATTTCACCAGAAACCACTGCGTATCTTTTTCTCATTTGTCAGGACTATTCAAAACTACTTTACTTTGTCTTCATCAACATTTCGATGATGTCCTGAAAGGGCTCCAATCACTTCTATAGAAATACAACGTTCTTTTTCCATGTTGAAAAATGTTCTCTGGACAAGCGGCTGGCTATGACAGCTGAAACCTTGAAAAAACATTTTATTGCTGCTTGTAACCAAGAAAAGTAAGTTTAAGTACTTTAATTAAGTGATAAAGAAATTAGTATCTTAAATATCTATTTTCATTATGAGTCATATTTTTGTTTCTATTTTTAATAAATGGATATTTTAATTATATAACAACCTATATTCAGTATTTTAAGTGCCTTTTTACCTGACTATTTTAACCAAAATAAATGCCTGGACTTTCAGGCATTGCTTATTGCACACCAATAAGCAGGGGCAGCAATTTAATAATGTGCTCCCAGAAAAGAGAGAGATTGTGACGGCCAGCGGAGAGATATGGAGCAGGGAAAAGTGGTTAATTCGCATAATAATACTTTACCAACAATCGGGAATATCGCTATTATAACTTAAACTTGTAGATTTTGCGTCTTTGAGCTTACTTGCCTCGTTTCAGTCCCAGGACTAGGTAGGGCGTGCGCCGTCTCTTCACTTAAGGAGATTTCCGTATACTTTGTAGCATGTATAGAGTTAACTAGCAATAGTGATTATTATATTAGTTTGTATGTTCATAACCGCAATTTACTATTGCATCCTTCTTAGTAGTTCGATTGGGATCTTTTATATAATTCATTTATATCACACATGTCGCCTGTTAATGTGCTAAAGAAAATTGAAAGGCCTAGAGGATTCGTAGAAACGAGAGCGTGTGTATGGCTCTGAATTAAAAACCAGGTTAACTTGGTACAAAGTTTACTTCAGCACTGCACGTTAAAGTTTTGCAATCAATAATTAATAAAACATTAAAGAAAAGAATATTTGCCATTAAAAGTTTAAAGTTTCCTACTAAAGATTCCGTCTGCTACGAAAATTGCTTCAAAATGGCGGACAGAAACCTGCATAACTGTGTTAACAAAATGTACGTACACCTCGTAGCAGGCAAATTTACATAATATAATAAACCGATAACAAATAACCCTCGTAACATACTAGTTGAAACAAATTGTTATAAATAAGAACCCAGTAAATGTAAAAGCTTTCTCTTAAGAAAGTTAATATTAAACCATTTAAAACATACTTTATAAATGATAAATAATCCTACAACAAACCTGGGTCACCGAGAAGCTCTATTGAATTTCTATAGGAAAACCTAAACAAGCCCCATTCCCCTGGAACTTCTTACCTACGTCCTCTCACTTCGGCAGCTCATAAGAGAAGAGGCTTCACTGTCCCCGACTGTTGGAGATAAGATATATGTTGACTAATGAAATTGAACTTAAAAGTCACTTCACCACACTCATGTGGCAGTATCAGAAAAAGAGATGGAACACTGCAATATTGATTGGTGGCGTCCTTTTGTGCAACAACAGCACACCTTCTCTGTCGTACTTTTCAAATTTAATTCACAACCAGATTAACAATTAAATTTTCATTACCGCCTTCATTGGCTTTATCAATTTTTTTTCTTTAAAAATACTTACGTACACACATTAACGAACTCCGCCCCTTTGCATCACAATTAAGATTATTCAATTTATCTAACAGACTAACACTACTTAGCAGAAAAATTATATTTTAATTACGAGTGTGAAAAAATGATTACAAGCATTAATAACAACAATAGAACATTCCAAAATCAGTGCAAATGCTGGTAAATAATTAGAAAAATGTGTTTATTTTAATATTTTCCCTCGCGAGCTATTTAACAAATGGCTCGGGACGGCGTAATGTAAATATTTAAAAGCTCGAGCAAGCCTCATGTGCTTTTGTGCCAATGAACCTATTTGTGTCAATATTATGGTCAATCAAAGCACTATAAATGTTTAAAAATGACTCCTAAGGTAAGAAATAAATCTCATTCAGCACTAAACTTTATATTTTATTCGGGATAGGTTTAATTTTTTTAAAAAACATTCTCGTATTTTGTATTTCAGACTTTTTTCTTCTTAACAGCTTTGCTTTTCTATGTCGTTCTACATGTCGATCGATCGATATATGTCACATCTGCCCAGGAAAATCAGATTGTAAATTATTTAAGGACTAGGTCACTACAGCATCAAATGCATTAAAGTAATATGGTGAGTGTTGGTAAACACAAAAAGTGATAATGTGAAATTTGGTTTATTTAATAAAAATATATTGAACTTTCATTGTACACTTTTCTCCTCCCCCCCAAAAAAAGATTTATAATAGCCCACTCTCAAACTTCTCTATAAGTGTTGAAAGTACACTAATGTTGAATTATCTTATTTGTCTCATTGTTGATACACTTGCAATTATTTCCCATTTTATATGGCTGTAGTTTTAGTTTTTGTCATTCTCTGCAGACATACCCTTTGTCTTAGGTTCCATTATGTGTTTGACTTCAGAAGTTCAATGAGCTAATTCCGAACAAGAGCTAAGCATGGAGGAAAAAACTAAATATCTACTTAAGTGTCTGCTTAAGTTATTTTGGCAAAATAAATAGGCAACCATGATCGTGCTGCTTGTAAAATGGGTGAGAGAAAAATGTAATAAATCTCTTCTTTAACTGGTAAAATATCAATAGCCCCTCAGTTCATTTTCTTTAGTTAGTTGTTGTGAAACAAGACTCTTCTTTCACAAAATGAATACATAATCTTTAATAAACGGTGTCCAGATTGCCATTTTGCTTTAAAAAGTGTTAATAATAATAATAATAATAATAATAATAATAATAATAATAATAATCGTCATCAAATGTTAACCACAAAAGAGTTTACAAATATTACTTGGAATAAATGCTTTTCATTTTGTTTAAACAAATATCGAACATATCCAAATGAAAAAATATATATATACACGTACATAAAAGGCGTTATTATAAAGAGTGCTGTTAAGAAAAATAAAACATGAAATAAAGAATGAAATACATTCAAAATTAAGAACCAATAGTTACGGCAAGGTGACTTGCATTTGCTAAAAGTGTCAACAGAAACAACTTTTGGAATGGTAACACGCACATTTCGTAACGGCGTAACGGTGTAGTAAAGTCAGTTCATACCAGTTAATGCTCGCTTAATGCAGCAATACACCTCATGATGCGAGGGGGGGGGGGGGATAAAAGTAGGTAAACACTACTCTCGGATCTCCTTTCTGCCGTATCTATGTTGTTATTGAAACAATCTTTGTTAATGCTGCAGTGTCTCTTCGAGACATCGCAAGAGAAAATCAGAGGAAGAGGGGATAGACTGGACCCATATGATGATTATTTTTAACATTTTCTCAACTTGTTTTAAACTGTATAAATGATTATTTATATTATTATTGTTACAGATATTCCTAAACGGTTGCTACAAGTGGGGAGGGATACAGCAAATAGTGGGGTTGTTAAAGAGTTTGGTCTTTCTAATGAAAGCGTGAATTTAAAAATAAGAACAATTAAGTTCTGATTAAGAATAATACGGGGGATCAAGCACTTCTTCGAGCAGTTTGTCTGAGGGAGCAAATGAGGGAAGGATGGGGTATTTGTTGATCATCAAAAGTAAGGAAAGGCTTGGACAAAATTGGATTAGGATATATTTGGTTAAGGGAGAGGACACTACACGAAATAGTTGGAAAATAGTTAACAGACGTTTGCGAGATATAGATAAGGCAAAATACCGAGTCCCAATGCGCAGAAAAAGTATAGCTTAACCTGCAGGCTCAAATTCATCGGGTGTGGGGGAGGGGGAATTATCTAGATATCTGTGGCAGGAAAGAAAGAAGATGGTTCAGATTAGGTGCTAGGAAAGGAAACAAAACAGTTAATGCTTTCGGGGAAAGAATTTGCCCATTGTGTGGAGAAAGCGATACCTGGAGGCATCTTTTGGCAGAATGCAGGGAAACGGAGATTTTAAGAAATGAGCATTTATCACCGCAATTTCTGAATTCCAATAGAAACTTGAACATTTGCCGGGAAGTGTTGACACATGGGGGATACTCACACAATTTGGAAATATTTCTAGAGAAGACCCTACAAAGAAGGTTAATGACTATAATGAAGAGGGGGTGTGAGTAAATGGAAGGGGGGCTCAAATATGTTTGTGTGTATTTATATAAAATTATTAATAGGAAATGTAAATTTATCGAAATATTTGTATATTTGTATACATGTAGATTTGTATGTATGTAATGTGTGTGTGTGTGTGTGTGTGTGTGTGTATGGCCATTTTGATTGTTACAAAGACGATAAAAACATCTACGTCCGTAAGGCCCATGCGACAGTTGTTTGATGACAGTTGAATGCATTTTAAAACTGGTACAATAAAACGTCCATTATTATTATTATTATTATTATTATTATTATTATTATTATTATTATTATTAAGCTGTTTACGGTACGATCAATAACTTCTTGCTCTCCGAAATATTTCATAAATAGAGGAATAAACAAATAAGCTATGATGGAAAAGCCGTTTGTTGGCGTCACAAGTACTTTATACTGCAAATGGAGAGATTAAAATTTCAGAATAAGGTGGAAGCGTAAAAGAGGAGGGGGAAATAATAATAAAGAACAAAATATGATGGATTTTTTCTTATTTATCCCCATACAAAGTGTTAAGTATAGATCACTGACCAAAAGTTTTGGGAATCATTCGTACTAAAGACATTCTGGAAATTGGTGCCCAAGTTGGAGAATTGCAATAGAGAAATACAAAAATATCTCATTTTAAATGAGTGTAACAGTTTCTGAAACAATACGAGAAGGAATTCGGTCAACAAAACCTTCAGGAAGAAAGGCTGGAATAGAGAGAAAAGTGTGTTCAGGTCATGAGAATATTAACTAGAGGAAGCAGCTATAATAAACTGCAACAATACTTTCTCTTGGTGGTTTCCGCAGTTGTCTTTTTGCAAGTTTTCACTTTTAGTATTAGTTGTATTGTATGTACAAAATTGACACTATAAAGGAATTTAATTCCCGTTATAATAGCTAAACTTTTTATTTAAACGTTTATAAGTAATATTGATTATTGATTTCTCTTCATTATTATGATAATGGACATCAGTCCTTGTAACACAAGAATTATATATTTCTTTTACATCCAAAAGGGTGTTTACCCTTCAGAAATATTGCTTTTAGTCTTTTCTGAACTTTAAAAATATTCTCTACGATGAACGCTCCAAAATATTAAGTCATTATATTCATTATATTACTAAGAATAGATACCAAATGCGCAGTTTAAATATAAAGTATTAAATTGATGTTTTTATTCACAGAGTAAACACAGAGCCTAAGATATGTAACTGAATATTCATATTCCAAGACAAGTGAGAATAATCGTGGTATAAATCTAGCCGTATTATGTACGGAACATCCATTATTTCAATGAGAGAAAATTACATTCTGAGTTTTATCTTCATTGGGTTATATGCATTAGCATAGATTCACATTTTTTCTATTACTGAAAGCAGCTGGAATTACCGAGTGTAAAACATCCATGTTATGTACACGCTGCATTTGCGAATACATCCCATGTGAAGTTCCCCAAGCAATGGCTGTATGTGTACACAATATTGTGTAATTCCTTGGCTGAAGGAATCTTATCTGCAAAATAATATGTATATAAGTATCTTAACTTGCACACTTAACAAAGCCAGTGGGCAGCGTTTCTAGAAAAGAAAGAAGAATGGAAAAAAAACATGTAAATTTTTATGATAGCAGGCTTACCATTTAATATGAAGGGTGGAAAAAAACAACTACCTTCTAAAAGCTGATTATAAAGTAATGCAAACCGCTTCTACTGACATGGGAAGCATATCACAACGATAATGGATTTTATTACATTAATGCCCAACATTGTAAAGAGATGAATATTTGCTCATAGCGTGAAAATTGATCACTGAATAAAACAAGATCACAGAGGTGGGAGAGATGAAATTGGATATTTGTATCCTGATGGAAGAAAGCGAATACAATATTCGAAGCCGGAACGGATAATTATAGATGCACTCTTTGCTTACAATAAGAGTCGCGTTTCTTCTGAGCCCCAGTGACATCGATAAATGTAGTCAAGTGAAAGCTTTCCTGCATGCATTAGATCAGCGCTTTACAGTCCGTGTACGTAAGGAGATAGAAAGGATTGAAATATAAATACAGCCACTGATTACTAGTTCTGTTGGATAAATAACACGCTCACAAGACAATCAAATTCTTCGCGTTCTTTTTATGTATACGAGGTTTGGTTAAAACTTATGGATTTCTGTTATAAAAAATTATTACCAAAGTCCAGAAGTTAGACAAAATAAGATCTGGATGGATATATTTAAGAATCAGATAGAAATGAACATGTTTCCATACATTTGCGGCAGGTACGGCCAGCCCCCCCCCCCTTTTGTGCTTATTTTAAGGTTTATATTTTTATGGCCTGTTTTGGATCATTATAGATTTTTTCTGCGATTATTTACGCATTTTAAAAAACACAAAGAATATCAATACATAGCAGCAAAAGAAAAAAAAAAAAAAAAAAAGAAAGAAGAAAAGAAAAGAAAAGAAAAAGAAAAGAAAAAAGAAGAAAAAATGAAATGAAATGGCATTTTCACCTCGCAAAAATATCTATTGAGAACCTTGTACATTTATTTCTTTTCAAGCAGTCAAAAACTTTCTCCTTAAACCATTCACATAAGCTCTTTAAATAGCAGAATCTTCATAAGTGAAGGCACGGTTACCTCGGGTATACGAATACCAGGAAATAGAGAGGATGATGGGAGTACTGTAGTTTGAATTGTCCTGGCGAACGACCTTGTATCGATCTGCGCGAGACAATTCTGATAGGGGTAACTCTCAGCTGCATAAATGTAACAATACAATTGCAAGCGAGGAAGATGAGAATGGTACGTCTGTGCAATAAACCGTCCCTACAATGTGTTCAGTACGGAAGTAAGAGAGATACTAACCTGATTCCCCTATAAATGCGTAAACAGAAAATGAACTCGACTGGAAACCATTGCGTAACTGTTGCTCATTCACCAGGACTATTAAAACGACGTTACTTTCTCTTAATTAGCATTTCCATGATGTCCTGAAAGGGGTGTAATAAATAGAATTGCAATTGATATGATTAAAGCAGAACTTACACCCTTCAACCCTTTACTAATTCCCCTTCTTAACACAACAGTACTTCCGAATGTTCTGTTATAGCTGGTATGAGTCCTTCCTAAACAGCTTGTTTTAAATGTGCTCCAATCACTTCAGTGAAGTAAATGTTCTTTTTCTATAATGAAAAATGTTCTCTCTGACAAAAGGCTGACTATGACAGTTGATACCGTGAAAAATCATCTTGTTGCTTGTAACCAAGAAAAGTACGCGTAGGGGCTTTAATTATGTGATAAAGAAATTATTAAGTATCCTAAATACTATTTTCATTAATAATGAGTGATATTACTCTATTCTAATTATATTACTGCTTATTTTCAGTATTTTAAGTGCTTTAGCTGGCCTAATTTAACTTTCCAGCTCTGTTTATCATATTCAATGTATTATCTTTTCCAATCCCGAAATCACTCCTAGCTGGAAGTCTTCGACTGTTAGCTTCTTAGCTTTTGCCTTCACAGCATTTACAGACTCAAAACCGTTTCCTTTTAATGCAGACTTAATATTAAATAATGTCACTGATGCAAGATCAGGCGAGTATGGTTGTTGTTCCAACACGACAATTCTGTATTCGCCACAGTCAGCGCATTGTATGCAGTGCGTTGTCTTGGTGAAGAATCCGTTCTTGCACATTTCAGGTCTTCCCACCCACTCAGTTAAGTGGCACCCAATCCACATGAGTTATATCTCGAAATCGAAACGAGCAACCACGATCGCTTTGCATTTTGACTTGCACATCCGTGCTGTCTTCTGTCTCGGAAACCAAACTCTGCCATTGCATGGGTTAGGGCATAGTTTCTGGGTCGTATTGATAAAAACACAAGTTAGCACATTTGATGAAAATTAAGGATCCTTTTCAGTGTATTCAAAGATGTCGATATGAATGTTCACGCGAGTTTGCTTCTGTTCAGGAGTGCGAAATCTGAGCACCATATTCGAGCACATTTTTGCACCGTAATATATTCGCATTATTTATCCTCGAAATAGTTTCTTTATCGAATGCTTTGACAATTTGTTATTCACCATTTTTTATATTATCAGTTTTTATGTACAAGGTCAACCGATGTGGGGAACATCTCGAACACGAGATACGCTCATTGCTATAACGCACGTCAACACACCATATTGCCATTCGTTTCTGTAGCGAGTTTTCCATTGCGAAGAATATGACATTGGTTCTCTGCTCCGCTGTTGCACTCAGCATTTTTTCAACGCAGGTCGGATGAACGGTCCAGTCCGCTCCAAACAAAGACTACAGACTACAACTTCTCGTCACATGATCTGAAATATTTTCAGCTAGAATGAGTAAACTCAGGTCAACGACCTGTACAACTTTCTGCTCTAAACACAACGAGGAACTGGCAAAAAAGTTACAGCCGGACCTGACAAGCCTCTCTCAGCGAGCAAGGATTTGCAACAACACCGAATCAGGAAGTTTAGATAGACCAGCCTGAATTCATCTATTGTTAAAACACCCAATCATGCAATTTTAACGCATAATTGTATCGTGCCAGTTGGTAAATGTTTATTTTTAATGAAACATAAATGATATTTTTTTTTCCATATAAAATCGCTTCACATTGCCTTCGGAGTAATAAAAGGTAACGTAGAACTCAACATTTTTTTTATTAATAAAATAGGAAAATCCCGTAATAGAACGTAGAATATTACTATTCTGTCATTGAGGCTAGCTAGAGCAAAATCAATGTTTAAATAGTGTAAGTCCTGAGAAAATATTTGAAGTCAGATCAAAAAGCTTTAACATCAATCAGTTCCTTATAAAACTTATTTTTTTGTTTCCAATATTCAAGTATTTTCTGCTTTTAATAATAACTATTAACGGAGTAAACCAAATTAAAATCCTGCAGTTGAATAGTTTTTGATTTCGAGAACAAAATAAAAGTTTTCATTGTAAAAATGATGGGGCATAACATATCTTCAACAAATGGAATACATTTGACTATGTGAATTTAAAACGAAGTGACTTGGGAGTAGCATTGAATAGAACAAACGCTTTTGCACATTCATCTGTCTCGCCAGGACCGTCCTCCCTGACAGGTTTTTTCAGGTTTTCTTCGGCCCTAATAAATGACAAATGTCGGGGGAATGTCCTAAACTTAGGTCTGAACGCTTCCTTCCTTAAAAAAATGAGCTTTAAACACTATTTAAAAAAAATCATCTGCAACACCCTCACCCCCCTCAAATACACGTAAAATAACCATATAAACAATGCGGGTACACCATATAATTGAGTTTGAAAATAAAAACTCTTTATTATGTTTGGAATTTTGTGCTTAAAGCGCTCTTCTGTTCTGCGAATTTCGATCGAAAAATTCACATTAAATGTAGCGCCCAGCTTGGAAGGCAAGATATTAATTTGAATGGTTTTTTTGACAACCATAATTTTTCTCTCGTCATAAAATTATCTGTATTAAGAATCCAAAAGCAGCAATGTATCAAAGTTTCTCGTACCATTACTTGTTTCTTGGGAATCCAGATTCATGTTATTCTTGGAAATAGTTCCAAAATGTTCTCAAAGTGGACCTCTGATGAAATGTGATCCTTGGATGTTTTGGAATTTGGTGTGAATATTAAGCATTGAGAGGAAACGCTGCATACAGCATTGACTTCAGTAAGCGTAACACAATCCCGGAATCTGTGCATTCCTGTTCAAAGACCCGCGAAATAACCACGTTTCCTATTGACGTAAAAGCATTACGGTCTTCAGAAAAATCGGATCGTGAATAGCCGGCCATAAACTCAAGGATTTGATTTATTTATGGACACCCTTTAACATCTCAGGTCATCAGCGTCCCATTCTATTCAGGGCGTGAAACGGCCGACAACTTTTGCTCAGAGGCCTCTTCTTTCAGGCTTGAGGTTCTTTATCGTGCCAAAAATGTACGACACGGTACCCACGGCTTTACTTCCCTTCCGAAGGAAGCCATACTTAGGATTTTTACGCCCGAAAAAATCCATCAATCCTGGCCGGGTTTGAACCCGCGATCTTGGATTTAGAAGACAAGTATGGTTACCACTGCACTACTATGACCGACATATAAACTCAAGGGCATGTATAGGACTGGTTTTATAAGCTTGATATTGTGGACAATGATTTTTAGTTACAGTATGTATGTAAAAAACACTGCAGTGAGATATATGGATCTCATTTTCAATCACAAGACTACATGATTGTTTGTGATCTCTCTACTTTATTTCGTACGATAGGCAGCCTTGAACTACCACTGGCTAAAACCCATAGGGCGTGTTAGAAATGTGGACAGCAAGATATTTCAGAAAGTTGTGTCGTAAACTCGGTAACCACATTCCACAAGCGAGTGCAGCATTGCGGAAGCAGTAGGGGTTGTGTTCTGACCGGATAGGGTGGTGGGAGGAGGTAAGTGGATAACACGGGTTTAGTGGACTGAGGGGAGGAAAGTTGCTCCCGTGGGATGCGTGCCAATTTGCCACACAAGGCAGGCCAGGGCCTGACATTTCTTGTCCATGGTAGGAGAGACATTCATGTAAGGCAAACGCTTGCTTTGAAAGCCTCAGAAACGGCATTTCCGGTATGTAATAGTATCTGTGATGAAGCCCAAAGCTTGCTCAGCATCAGCATCACTCTGTGCTAATGTTTCACTGCAATTTGTATGATTCGGTCGTTGCAATTGGTGACACTCTTACAAAATATCGCATACATCTCAGTATGGAGCCGGTGCCAAATATGTAGAATGGAATAGAATATTTATTTCACTCAGTCATTACGAAAAGTTTAACAAACGCGTTTTAAGTTTTTAAAATTGCTCCCAGAGTGCACATTTCTGATAACCTACACACTCAACACCTGGTTAATATGTCTATTAGACGTGGACGTCTAATAGACATACTACGTGGAAGATGTCCACGTAGTGGACATTCTTCCTTTTTACTTTTAATCCACTTAACCCTAATATACCCCAAGCAAATCCCTACCTTCCCCTTGTATTAGAAATATATACAACTTTTCCCCGCCCCCATTCTTTCTTAAATTCCCTATAAGTTTCAAGGTACTCTTGTCTTGTAAACTACTCCATATTTTTTTGCTTTCCAATATCATCTATCTTTGCTTCATTTATTCCATTGCCCTTGTCTCTTCCTTCACTTCACTTATTCCAACCTCTTGGACTATTCTGTCTAGTTGAACTAACCAACTTCTTTCCCCTTTAACTTTTTCTTGTATCTATAAACAGTCGTTGACTATGTCTCCTTCTCTTGATGCTATCTTATACCAATATTTCAAAATATGTTTAATTACCATGCCTTTCCTTCCAACTCTTCTCAATTCTACCAATAGCATCCCTATTTGGAGTTGCCTTTGGTAGCCCCAACACCATTTTACAAAATATTCTATGAATATGGTCCATATACTTCACCCTTACTCTGTACCTCATTTCATTTCATAATTTTTATTCAACTCTCGCTGAATAAACTCTCGAGCCATACTTGAAATCTTCTTTAAACAGGTTCTTATAATATTATTGGTTAATTTCCCATTTCCTAATACATTCTTTCACTGCTCTGTCCAGCTTCCATTATTATTTAGCCTAACCTCTAAATATCCAATCTGTTTACTACTTCATTTTCATTACCCTCCAGCCACCATTTCTCATCTCTTTTGAGTTTATTGCCTTTCTTGCACACCATAATTTTCGCCATTTTTTAAATTTGTTTTTAACCCTCATTCTTTACAATATCTCCATATTGCTTTATTTAACCCTCTTCTTGTTATTACTACTGCTATTAAATCATCTGCAAGTGAGAAATGTTCACGGAAGAATTTAGATTTATCTAGGGACATCCTTTTTCTTTTCTTTTTCCTTTCTTTTCTTTTTTTCTTTTTCTTTCTTTTTTCTTTTTCTTTTTTTTTTTTCCTTTCTTTCTTTTTTTTGCTCCAAAATAATACTCGAGACTTTAAATGGGCACCTTGCAGTCCTGTTATAGTAATAAAAGCAGACACTGTAGTAGTTTTCTTATTTTCGAAAATATGATACAGAGGACCTCTATGTGACTTTGAATCTACATTTTCCAATTGATGAATCGAAAATATAACTGTATTTTAACTTAACTTTTCATTTTCTCATACACTTTCGTAATTGAAATAAAAGAATTATCATAGTTGTCCTGTTTTCTGGACAAGGCCATAAATATATGCTTAATAATGTGATATCCCTTTCAGAAATTAATAAAGGCCTTTTGCATAGACAATAGCTTGTGTTTATTTTAGATTCTGGTTAAAGATTATTTTTTACAGAACCTCCACATAAACGATCGCATTACACACATCCAAACAGAAAACTTTTCCTATTGGGTTCGTTATTTTGTTTACATGTGTTTACTCGTACCTGTTTACATTTCCTAGTATAAACGCTTGAAATTGTTAGTCTTTTAAAAGAACCCATGGATATTAAACTATCTAAAGCTATTTGGGTCCTGAAGGAAGGAGAGATAAGTTGTGTGATTGGTGATAGAAAGTCATTCACTGGCCAATCGCATTTGCCTTAAGGTAAATTTGCTTTCAAAAAGTAATTTATTGTTGATGATATCTATAATAAAACTAATAGCCCGTATCTGTAAAAAGGTAAGGTTGAATAACACGAATCAATTTAAAAGAATGGCACTATTTTTCGGGGAATGCACACAGATGTCAGAGGGAGGTTATGGCTGCCCTTCTTTGTTTACTTTGGGACCAAAGTAGTGTCTAGTTATAACGGTAATGCATGCAAACGAAAGATTTATTCCTTACAACATAAACTTTGGGACGTAATCTAGGGTTATTGATTATAAATAGGTGCGTATTGATCATCGCTCACAATTTTGTACGTATAAAAACTTTTTATTTCCTCTGTGAGATTCATGAAATTACTAGAGAAAAAGAAATTCTAAACTTTACCCACAACATTTTAGAGTACAGCTTTGGACGCGCGTCAACACCCAGTCAACTATTAATTACAACAGTGTAACATGTCTGCCAAAAGAGTGGGGAATTGGAACTAGTATTTTGTGTTTGGTTGCTATATCCCGTCTAAAGAAAGTTGATATGCACTGTCAAACAAATATTATAACCCTCCTCACTGATGCGAAGAGGAGAAAAGGAACTATACAAAGGTGCTTTCGGAAACAAGATATCAGCATTAGCATGACTCGAGCTAGGGTGTATGACGTCAGAGGAAGGGGGATTGGAGTTTGTAGCTGCACGCCAGAAACCTATTGTTGTTTACATCGGAACGCTAGGCGCTTACACTGTATGGTTGATACTGAGGCGATTTCATGTCTGTTTAATAAAATGTTCCATCACCAATTATTTTCAGTACAGCAGTTTCATACGCAATTAAAACGGTTATTACTTGGTTTGCCTTATAAGACATTTATTGTCGTTTTGTTGATTAATAGTAAAATAAAAGGCTGAACTGAGTGGATAATTTGTGAACGATTTACAGTGCCTTTATTGACATCGCATCTCAGCTTTGATTAGACAGAGCCGTGAACAGAATAGCTTAGTTCAACATTGACATTTATGTGGCTGGGTGCATTAAATGACGCTTTACAATCCTTGGATTATCTGCACTGCTATTATTTTTAACTCTTTTAATTTTTTTAGTAAAAAACAAAAAACAACGACGGTTATATCTACCGAGTTTCACCCCTGCTACTGAGAAAGAGAGAGAGAGATATGTTAGAAATTCAAATCCGTTTATAGTAAACAATACCTTAACAAATATTAAGAAATCATACTGTAAACTAGCTGCAATGGCGTGAAACCAAATGGCAAGAGAACGAGATATAAACGTGTAAGCAAGTTAAAGGAATGCCAACAGAAAATGTATGAATATATGGAATATCTTTAAGGAAAACTTATGAAAGGAAATAGAAACGTTTAGTTCTTGGGCAGAAAATCCAGGCTTATATTACACCAGCAGCAACTGGGATGTCATTATTTAGTCAGGAAATAGGTAAATATTATATTAATGCAAATACAGACGCATTGACTGTGATTTCAGTATTATTCATAGTCCTACAGGCAAAATATGCTATTTAAGTCTCATGTGTTTCAGCAAGCATTTTCAGAATTTCTTGGACTCAGATTTTTGATCGTATTGTATCTTGTTGCTACAAGTGTTAATTTGCACTCTCTTGTGTGTGTAAGAGTTTAACGTCTTGCCGACTACTAAGGTCTTTCGTGGCGATGAATGGAGATGTTGAAATGATGACGCAAATGTCCAAAGTCCATAGTGTCTAATTTTACCTGGTATACACCTTTTCAAGTTAAGCGAAAACTCCGGACCTAGGCAATATGTTCCGTCCGGGGATGGAACCGGGGCCTGCCAGTTGATAAGCAAATATCTGAGTCACGGCAGAACTTTTTCTATTTTGTTTTTTAACGTTACGTCAAGTACCTGTAATTAAAGTGCGAAGTAAATTACATTTTGTTATTATTTCTCAGTAACATTTCCATCTTGTGTATGTTTTTTGTCGTTAAATTTAATTTTTTACCCTAATCGGAGTATTGATTTCAATTTGAATCTCTAATCCACTTGAGTCCATAACTTTTAACTTTCATCCTGTCCATTTGTCGTCAAATATGACGAGTTAATTGGTATCGTCGTTTTTCATGTCCTCTTTTCCAAGTTTATTGACACACCAACTCCTTCCATTTGCTTCTAATTTATGTTCTCCCCTTCATTTCATGTGGTCTTTCTCGCTTTCTGCTACGTAGCATTTGTTGATATTGCAGCGTCGTCTTGAACACAATATAGCTCGCCCTTCACATCTCTCCACGCTCTATTGTCGACTTTTCCAAGCTAATTTTCTTTCTCATTTTTCTTTGTAATCTTTTGCAGGATCATCACACAGCTTCTCAGAAGTCTGGCAAACATCTCTTGTATGCTATGTGCTATGATTCCGCTTCATAAAGGGAAGCAATGAACTTTTTGTTCTATATTCCATTATTTTTATCATTAATTTTATTTGATCATAAACATAGGCTCATAGCATTTACTGTTTATTATTTCCTTTTTATATGATGTAAGTGTGTTCGTAACTGACGCCGAGAACCTGGGGATTGTAAGCATAATTTTTACAGCCTGTTAATGTTTGAAATTTCCATAATTTAACCATGGGATATTAAATTGCTTGAAAGGACTTGGTAATAAAAGAACAACGACCCGCATTGACATGCAGATGTAGTTGTAGTTTAATTAAAGTGTTGGTCATTATGTTTTTAAAGGTTACAGTATAACGTCTTACATATTAGGAGTTCTTTCACGTCAGCTGTGATTTTCAGATTTCTCCAAACTTTCCGTGACCACGGACCTCCTTTAACGAGGTCGCGGACTTCTAAATTTTAACTCAATGTTTATATTGTTAACTTTACATTTTAAAATTCTTAAACACAGGTTTACAAACAAATAAATGAACATTACATTCAGAAATATATATAAAACGCATAAAGCAATAATATTAATAATAACGAACAATATATGATGACACAACATTACTCGTTATTTTTAAAACCTGAATGAAAACTTCATTTCACTAACAAATCGTGATACATTGCATTTATATTCTGAATTTTAATAATGCTGCGTTTTCCAAACTGTTTATGTTTGGAAAACTCGTGGATTTTTTTTTTCCCCCTCCTTCAGCCATGGAATCAACACTTTCATGACTTTCTTTGATAGTTCGGTGAAACCTTGGGCTTGCTTGCTCCACCGTAAGATGCTACTGTTGCTAAAATATTAGTCCACGTTTTCGACTCCCTCCAAACTAATAGTTGTTTTCAATTTGAGTAATATACCGTAGCTAAATAAATGCACATTGTAAGTTTAGTTTTTTGCAATTCATTGTTTGCACCTATATTCAAGAATAAGTAATGAAATGCTCGTGAATCTCTTGGGCAAGAGTGGCAGACAGGCCACAGTTTGAAAACCACCACTGTCAACGTTGATGCAGAATAGATTTTGGTGAAAGGATTACATTGTCTAGCCTGAGGACTCAGCAAAACGGTCATTCTGTGCTCTCTCGAAACTCGCGCAGTCATCCGACGTTATTAAATGTCCTGTAACCGAAGAGGGTCTGGGTGGGGGTTACGGTTACAGAGTCTTAAAGCGTCAGGCGAGGAGGGATGGTGGTTTGTGTTTATGACTGTCTTAGCGTCTGGTGGGTTCTGTCTGGGTAACCGACAGTCTCTCGCGGGCCCATCGGCGTCTGGGAGGTTTTTATGGAACCAGTCTAGGCCTAAGCATCGTCGTCTTCGTGGATACCTGGCCGCCTGGTGTATACCTTCCTTCCGAAGTTGTCCCCTCTGGGTATAAGTACAGATAGAACCATTAGCGGCAGCTGCTCCTTAGGGCAGACAAAGAAGACCTATTGATCGTATCGATAAACTTGATTTTTAAGCACCAGAAAGTAAAAAAAAATCTAGCCCACTTTTGAAGTGATCTGTCTTGAAATCTCGGTAGTTTGGCACAATTGTTGCGAATGGTTAATTCTATTCTGAGAAGTAAATACGGTGTAGCAAATGCAGCACTAATCCACAGTGGAACTTTGAGGTTACTTTTCAATTTAACATTTGTACTTGTAAAGGTTATATTAAAGCATTAAATTATAATATTAACCTAATTTAAATATTACACTTCACAAATTCACTGCAACGCCATATATTGATCATTGAGATCATTAACAACATTGAATTATGTAGAAGGTTAAAAATCTGGACACTTTTGTTTATACTCCATTTCAGTGCTTGCCAATAATTTGTTTATCTAAATATGAATGTAATGACAGAAATAAATAATAATTTAAATGAAAGCCTATGTCAAGCATAACATTGTAAAGAAAAATGTACATTAAACACAAAAAAAAAAAAAAAATGTTTTGTGTAATCCATTTATGTTTGAGCACTGTCACTAACACGGCGTTACAGAGAACAATCCTCGAAGAAAAACTTCGTGTCAGGAAGATATGCAGTCTTTGGATCCCCCAACACATCACAAATGAGCAGAAAAATACACGTGCGAATTGGTGCCAGAAAATATTGGACATTTTTCACGAAGGAAGATAAAAAAAAAACCTATTTTATATAACATGTGATGGAAGTTGGATATGCCAGTGTGATCCAGAAATTAAGTGGCAATTTTCGGTATGGGTTTTCCCAGGACAGGATCCCCCAACAAAAACAAGGCGAACTAGAAGTGTTGACAAGAAGATGATCTGTTCTTTCTTTTCATTGGCCTCATTGTGACCCAGGATGAATTTTTTTCGGGCATGGAAAGCCTCAGTATGACTTCCTTCGGAAGGGAAGTAAAGCTGTGGGTTCCTCAAGCCTGAAAGAAGAGGCTTCTGAGCAAAATTTGTCGACCGTTTCACGCCCTAAATTGAATGGGATGCTGATGACCTGAGACGTTAAAGAGCGTCCGTAAATGCATCAAATCAACAACAAATCCATTGTGACAATTTCATTTAAGGCAATGAACTACCGCTGCCAGATGGTACATCCCAAAGTACCCACCCCCATGTCTTTGTACTAAGAATAAAGCGTCCTAAGATTGGTCTGCGTGGAATCTTGTTGTATCATGCCTCTGTCCACACTGCACTGGAAATAACATAATTTAAGCAGAAGTCAAATATTTTCCCCATCCTCCTTACAGTTCAGAATCTGCCCCGTGAACTTTATTCTATTCCCAAAAATAAAATAAAATTTGTTGTCTGCGATTTGAAACATTTGAAGCCACAGTCGCTGCATGGGAGGAAAGTGTGTGCACCCTATCCAAATAAGCATGACGTTCAGCATTTACAAAATGGTTTGAAGGACGAGATGTTGTGTAGAATGTAGCAGAGAATACTTTGAAAGGATGCAATGATCAGATCACATATTTAAAAATGTTTATTGCTTTTATTCCTAAAACTTTCAGAGTGACTCCTGTACTATTCTGTCGTCACGGGAATCGAATCGTGAAAGTCTGTAGGTAGATGAATTATCTGAATAGCTCTCATTTGGGTTCAGCAATGTTATAGAAATACAAGTGATTTCGTGATGCAAAAGAAGAATCTGTTGAAAAACGAAGGAGCTTCTTGAAACCCACTCTTATAGATAGGAGAGAGCCCGTGATGGGATCGGATGCGCTGACGTGGAGAAGAGCAGAGAATACGGATAATGAGCAGGGCGAATGCTAATGGGACCGCCTAATCGATCGAGTACTCTATATAATCGCTTCGTTACCGGTAAAACCATAATTGGTTCCGGCTGAGCGGGGGAGCAGCTTGGGTTTCCTGTTCGAGATTTTGTGCATCGGTGGCCAGATAACATAATTACATTGTTTGCGTTGCTGTATGACGTGAAACATGCAGCTTGTCTTGGTGATATTCTCCACCTTTATCCTCTGAACGTAAATACCGATTAAATGAAGGCAAAACGAAAAAGTAATACGTGGCGACATGTGAAAAGTTAAATGGTCATGCAAAAGAAATTGCTTTATTAGGTTGGTACAACTGTCTTATGCATTCATTTAAAATATCAGGTGATTTATTCAAATAACCTATTTAATACAGCTTTCTAAACAGACGTTTTGTGTGTATTCCATAACATGTATCGTCCAGTGATAAAGTTGTTTATGAAAGAAGACTTAACACTAAGAAAAAGTCATACTACATTTATAAAAGTTTATGGAGACTCTTCATGGGCTGCAGAACTTAACATTGACATGGTGACTTAGTGGTAATTATACTTGTCTCTTAAACCCAAGATCGCGGGTTCAATCCGGCCAGGGTCGATGGATTTTTTCGGGCGTAAAAATCCAAAGTATGGCTTCCTTCGGAAGGGAAATAAAGCCTTGGGTCCCGTGTCGTATATTTATGGCATGTAAAAGAACCTCAAACCTGAAAGAAGAGACTTCTGAGCAAAATTTATCGGCCATTTCACGCCCTGATTTAATTGGGATGCTGGTGACATGAGATGTCAAAGAGCGTCCGTAAATAAACCAAATAAAAATGGCCTTATGAGCCTTGTAGATGACCCACGTGAAGGATGTCCATAAAGTGCAACAGCAGCAGGCTCGAGCATATACATGATATAGTGTTGACGTATGGGGAGTTACGATGCGTGAAATTGCTGATGTTACAGGCACTTCAAAGGAGCGTGTACGGAAAAGCACTGCGCAAGGCGGGTGTCGCGTTTGCTAACAGTACATTAAAAACGCATTCATAATAAAGCACCTCAACATGTTTGAAGGCGTAAACAGCAACAGAACCGATTCTGTTTGTCGTATTATGACTGTGGCTGAAACTTGGACCCCACCATTACACATTACCTAGTCTTGTGACAAAGTTTTATATAAATTACACGAAATAGTTTGAAATGTTTTAATAACAGTAGTTAAACAGATGTATAATAATCACATATAATTGTTCAAAATGACCACCTCCAGCACGTCCACAGTCCTTAAGCATTTGTGGCCAATCATCTATTGAATTATGCAACACTTTCGTTTGGAAATCTGCTGCTACCTTCCGAAGAGAACTTCAAACTTTCAATACTTGGATGTCTCTTCTTGCAAGCATCTCCTGAAGCTTGGACCACAATTTGTAGTACAGGGGTTGCACAAGGCCAGGAACACTGACCTCACGCCACTCATGGGTTGTCCGAGCTATGTACTGGGGCTGAATCCTGTTGGAAGATTCAGCTTTGTCCATGGAAGAGGAAATTGTTGAGCTTCTTGACCAGTTTTTCTGTACACTTTGATGTTTTGACCCTTTTTCGCAGAATTGGAGCTCACACCCCACCCCACCACACCATAACAGATTCTGGATGAATTCTGAATTCTTGAAGCCTTTTCAGCAGCTTCTGTAAAGTATCTGGCGTATAACTTGTCATTTTGGGCATTGAAAGTCTCCTCAACACTGAAAAAATTTATCAGTCAAAAGGATTCTTGAATGAGCATTTGCTGCTTACCGCTGAAGTAAGCGTTTTGATTTTAAGAGCCTCTGGCGCTGCAGTTCACTTGCGAGCTGTACTTTCCGTCGTTTGTAAGCACGGACAGGGACATTTGGGAAATGTATATCTCATAAGTCATTACTGACTGTCTCCGTACCGGATTTGCTCACACACGTGCCGCCACTGCTTTCATCAATTCTGGAATGCGCACAGTATGTGGCCTTCCTTGTCTCTGGCGGTCTTTCACAGTCCAAGTTTCGAGGAAGCGCTGGACAGTGCTGTACACAACCTCCTGCTAATTTTCAGTATTTGCCTATCTTATGGAAAGCTACCATAGCTATACGATTTTTATAATCGCCTCATTCCATCTTGATAACTAACACAAACAAGGGGAAAGTACATCACCCTCAAACGTTTCGTCAGTATTGCTAAGACTAGATAGAATCGAAACAGCAGCACCGCCTGTGGTGCCTCAGTAGTAAAAACGGGCGTTAAACACTACTCAAAAAAAAAAAAAAAAAAAAAAAAAAAAAAAAAAAAAAAAAAAGAAACAGCAGTTAAAACAATGAGAACATCAGCGCCAAAGATGTCGGTTCCATCTCTAGGAGAAGTTATAACAAGGGCTTTGGGGGGCGCTAAGGAAAGTTTACTGTTTCATTATCTTTAGGATGATAAAACTCATAATCTCAGCGTATCATTCCAAACTTTAAATCCACTAAATGAAATTCATGAAAAAATTCTGGTTTGCAGCTGCTCGCAAAAGTGTTTTGTGGATTAGAAAATCGAGGCAATTGAATGTTCAAAGTAAAAACTCGTTTCTTCATTGGTGGACCGAGATCTTTTCAGACCATCCTCTTGTAATATGGTTCTGGTTTAGGTGAAATCAGATATATTTTCAATACCAACAAATTGGTGATATATTTGAATAGAAGTTGAAACAGCAACTATTAATACCGTTTATTTATAAATATTTTAATATTTTTTAAACATTACGTTGTACCGGTGGATTTGAGAAAATATTCTCTCCAGTTTTGTCAAAATCGTTGACTTCCATCATGCTTTGTCAGAAAGATTCTAGAACACGATGCTTTAGAAAACAAAGAGAAGCAACTTTTGGTCCATGCCGAAATCGTTTTGTGCAGTTATGATGGCGACAAAGCTTCAGAAAATATTCATAACGCTCACTGCGTTCCAAAATGTAAAACTTCGCGTCGGTTGTGCAATCGTCCATCACTGACTGCACGGCCGTGAGTGGATGAAATCGTGAATATAGAAACTTGTGATTGCTGGTATGTGCAAATCACATATTTGCAGTCTAATATCGCGAAAACAAAATATAGTGGGGTTTGCGTAAGAAATTAAAACGTTGGTAATGATAATAGGAACTTTTCTGCCTAAGTGAGAGAGTGTGTGTATGAATGAGCTTTCTTTTTTGACCTCTTACAGATTCTGCTGTTACTTTTGGATTGGTGGTTGAAGGTACAGTTTTTCACATTGTCTGAAATCCAGTGTAATGAGCTTAAATCTTAATACAAAATAATGCAGATATGTTACGGTCACAGTGGGTAAAGCAGTAGATATTCACAATTGTTATTGTAAACATTTGCCTTGTTGCTTGGCAAATGTGGGCAACAGAAAGGAATTTTTGTATCTTTTCTCATTTTTACCGTAAATTATTCACATTCGTTGGTAAGCTATGTACAGTTACCAAGGTAATATGGTAAATGTTGGTAAACCTACATGTGTAATTGAATCTTTTCCCCCTAATTGTCGATTGTTACATCGCTTCTGTGTTGTGTAAAGCTGGTTTGGTTTGCTGAAATGTCAATGCATAATCATTTGCGGGCAGTGGTAGCCCTGCTTTAGGTTATGGTATTATGGTGCTATACATGAATACGAAATTATAAGTTAATTTTGTTCGAATCTTTGTGAAAAACCTTTAAAAAAAACAGCTACTTAGTTAAAATAAAGTTCAGTGGAAGATATCTATCCAAGTTTCACAGCTTTAACGAGAACCACAATTTTGTCACTCAAATAAATTTCCCAAGGAAACAAAAGTGGCAGCAAATTCTTTAACCACACAGCCATCATTGACGATCATTGAACGAAATTCTCAATTCATGTGTAACCGAAAGCACATAAATACTTTTCTGTCAGATGCAGATACTAATGCAATTGCTTCGTCCAGCGGCAGAACGTGTCAAATTGTAAACTAACAAGTGCGACGTTTCATTTCCAATTTTTTCAAGGATGAAAGACAAATTGTTATAAGTTCCTTCAAAGAATTGGTAAACTAAAAACATTTCCCTCTGTTTGGACAATGTTCCCATTTACCAACAATTATTTACAATAGCTTCTTTTTACTTTGACTATAATATATATAAAGTAATTATCACATAATAATATATTTCATATTTTACCAAGATATTCTAGGTACCTGTTCTACATTTATGATTCTCAAAAGTGTGAAATTGTTGCGGAGAAGTTGTGTTAAAATTTGTAAAGAAAGAATGAAAGTGAATGCGTGAGGAGAAGACGTTCATCATTTACGAGAAGTATAAACGCTAACCATATCTAACATAGTCTTTTGTGTTTCAAGCGTAATTCAAGAACCTAAGCCGAGAGTACCAAGCTTACATATCCACTCGCTCGTGCTACAAAGCCGTGGAATTCTATAGTGAAGCGAAGGGAAAGAGAGCACGCTGGTATACATGCATACAAGCGTTGGATCGATAACCAGCCTGGCAGGGAGCTGAGTGCAGTAACTCCAAGGCCGACAACTGATCAGGGCTACCAACTGTCAGCGTTCATCTCTTGCACTCCCAATGAAACGAATAGGCGTTTTTACATTATGAAGGATAGCCGAAGCAGAGTAGTGCTGTAAGAGCTGTAATATGTTTTTATCCATAGAAAACGAGAAAGTCACACAGCATTTTTTTCTCAGTTAGGGTATAAATATAACGGTATTACCGTTTGTAAACAGTTGTGGCTTAGATATGATCGAATTCGAATCCCAGTGTTTCAATGAAAGTGTTTTCCTTTCGAAATGGGGGGAAAAGCTGTACTCGCACTAACAGACACCGCCCTCATTTCTGCACTTTGTTTTGAAGCGGATTCATTGGAAAACATATCGCTGTTCTGTTGATAATGTAGCACATTTTCATAACAATTGTACCCAATTCTGTTTTCGTTTCCGTTATAGGTATGGTATTTAAAGGGTATTAAGGAAAATGTACACTGGATAAACCAAAACATGCATGTGTTTCCCTTTCGAGGGGGAGGGGGGGGTGAACGATACTATCCACTAACAGACATCGATATTGAGATGTTTTACACACTTCTGTGACAGAAAAGAGTATTAGAGGGGTGTTCTAAAAGTTCTAAGTTAGTATAACGAGTTTCCAACTTTTTAATACCTGGAGTAAAACAAGATATGTTCAACTATGACGAATAAGCTTCTGTATCAGTTTCAATCTCATCATTTGATGTGAATCTTCGTTCACACAGCAATTTCTTCAGGTTTAGGAGCAAGCAAGTAATAGTTGGAAGCTATTATCCATGGCGGATTTGGGAACACTTGGAAGCGAAGGTCATGCAGTTTTGCAGCAACAATCCCACACGTGTGTGAAGACGAAAGAAAACTTTCTTTTTCACAAGGTATGGACGTTTAGCCTGAATAGCATTCTTCAGTTGGTCCAGTAGTGAAGTGTAATACTCCCCAGTGATGGTTCTGCTCTTCTGGAGGTAGTCTACGAGCACCATCCACGAGAATCCCAGAAAACCATTTTTGCTTTCTTTAGTGCACTTTCGCCTTTTTCCACCCACAGTTTGGACTGTTCTTTCGTCTCTGGCGTGTAGTGATAAATCCATGTTTCATCTACTGTAATGAAACGACGGAGAAACTCATTGGATTTGCGTCTAAACACACGCGAACTGTTCATTCGAAAGAGTTTTGGTTCATTGTTAACAAACGCGGCACCTATCGAGCGGATTTTTTTTTTCTTCTACCCAAAATTTGGTGTAAAAGGTCTTTGCAAAGTTAGTCAACTCGTGTACCTTCAATCGGCGATCATTGAATACGGTATTGCGAATTTTTGTTACAGTCTCGTAGGGACAACCTGAGTGCTCATCATTTTGAATGGATTAAATTCAGTAGCTCACTTTTTAACCGTCCAAAATGAAAGGCAAGAATTCTTTAATGTGGATTCTAACACCTTTTGTGTTTGTTGTGGTTAAACCCTTCAAAATGAAGTACTTTTATCACAGCTCGTGTTTCAGTTTTTATCTATTTGGTAGAGAATGTTAACATTAGTTTATTTACGCTATCGTCACAAACAAGCGACTATACTTACGCGTCTGAAACTTTACAGCGCGCCATCTAAAGGATGATACTTAACGACTATCGTAGTAATTTGGCCATCTTTACATCTGTTAGTCAGAACAGGAACCTTTAGAATACCCCCCCCCCCCGTATCATGCTGTTTTGACGTTTATCATTGAATAATCATCCCATATTTTACTAATAAAAAAGGAATGCTTTTTTTAAGTAGGAAAAGAATAAAGCGCATAAGCTTCAGCGAAAGCTACAATATTGGATTGAAGAAGCAAGATGCTCTCACTAACTGCATAACCACTCATTTGATCCATCTGTGTAACTCAGAAGCACTAATGACACATAATTCAATGTTATAATAAAGAAGGCATTCAAATATATTTGCTGCATTTGAGAGATTATAGCCATCTGTGTATAAATAGTTGTTTTATCGTCCTGTTAGTTTATGATAGAACTGATAAGCATGCAGTGCAGTTACACTGAAAATAAGCAAGCTATGCATGCAATAAGCATGTGCAATCAAAGCCTTTAGAGATTTTTTAATCTATAACATTTATATGACTGGTCATTTCTGCAAAAATTAAACAAATTAAAATTAACAACAAACTTTTGTAATTACTTTACGGCCATTTACACTTTGCCAGTTCGTTTTTCTTTTCTTAATTGGCAAATTGATTAAAAGTAGGAAATTAGTTGGTCACGGTTGTGGGAACAGCCTTTATAAATTACAGGTATTTGATGTTTTCTTATGACGTGCTTATGCTAATACAACTTTAAGATATCGTTACATAGCTGTGCGTGATAGTTACAAAGTTTTCGTGCTCTGCCTAATTCTTCCAGTGCTTACACTTTTTAAATAGTCCTTGCATGTTTGTATTTTGTGTTTTGCATTTCTAGCTGGTTATACACGCAATGCTACCTTTACCAAAGCGCGCACACGTAGGTCCAGGCCGTGAAGACATGTTCTAGTGACTTCAACGGAATGTTACGGAAAAATAAAGCTCATATTCCCCTAGGTTTCAATATAGGTTTAGGATTTTCCTCCGCAAAGCTCTGTTCAATTCATATGAGTATAGAACGAGATTATATTCAGTCTGAGGAGAGACATGCGGAATAAGTCCTGCCTATGAGTATAGTTGCCAGTTTTTCTCGTTAACCTTCGAAGAGCCTTAGGATGCTGAGAGGATCACCTTTTAAGTTGTTACAAACGACCACTAGGTGACACTATTGAGATATGTCATTACTATTTTCGGAACAATTGGCGTTTGTTATTGTGAAAACAGTTGCGGATTAGAAATTGGCCGCATTGTTTGTTCCAGTGAGCGGTTAAACAAAGCAATTTTGCGAAAAAATGGAAATTTCACGTTAACGTTTTTGTTGGATGATTTTTTACGACTCAACAGCAATGCATAGAATCGCTTCGTTCAACTTTTGGTAATGAAGCACCGTCAGAAAAGACTGTTTACAATTGATTTGCAGAATTTCGTCATGGTCGTGCGTCCGTCAGTGATTAATTTCGTGAAGGTCGGCCAAAATCGGTTGTAATTCCGGGGGAAAAAAAAAAAAAAAAAAAAAAAAAAAACATCGATGCTGTGCGCAACATAATTGAAGATCGGCAGTAAGATAGAGGCATCCTTAAGCACATCGAAGACTGTAAGAATATTCGAGTTTGCATGGACATTTAACTGTGAAAAAGGTCTGTTCTTGATGGGTCCCACATAGTTTTTTTTTGGGGGGGGGAGAGGAACGCTGTTTTAATTGGTGTAATGAAATTCTCAAAAATTCCACCAATGAACTACAAATTCTGTATACAACATC
The DNA here is from genome assembly GCA_030762175.1 of Metallyticus violacea. NCBI lineage: Eukaryota > Metazoa > Arthropoda > Insecta > Mantodea > Metallyticidae > Metallyticus > Metallyticus violacea. Next base: position 59,896,877 of record CM060831.1, read on the forward strand.
GTAGCAGGTGACGAAATTTGGATATATTGGTATGAACCAGAAACTAAGCAACAATACACTGTTTGGGTGTCTCAGAATGAACCGAACCCCTCAAAAGTTGTTCGTTCACGAAACACACTGAAGAAAATGAGCGTTGGTTTCTTTGGTTGTATTAGACATGTCGCAACCATTTCTTTAGAGGATCGAAGAACAGTTAATGCTGAATGATATACAACAATTTGTGTGCCAGAAGTCATCGACGAAATCAGGAAAAACAACGAGCGACGTAATGACAAGAAACCGGTAAATTCTGAGGTTAGGTTTAATGCCTCTATTGCGAGTGCCGGATACTTTTCGCATAACTTTGAAAACACATTTTCTCGTCAATAGTTAAAGGCTTGCCCGATATGTGCTTTACGTAGAAACAACAGCATTCTTAGCGTGAGCCATGATAACAAGCGCCAAATGCTTATTTCTTGCCTTATTTAAACAACCGTTGAATCTGGCGAGTTGCATCTTGGGAGTTGTAGCGTATCAATTTATAACTTAGAAATTCAATTTCGTTAAGTAAGCAGTAATTAAATTAAAGACACAAACATTGATTTTTTGTACAGTAGATGTTATTTATTTTTAAACCCATCATCAAATTTAGATTGCTAACATGGAACTACTTTCTTTGCGTGCATTGCTACTGTGTTGTACTTGATTGCACAGTCATGCTAGTGACGTCACGACACGTACTTTGTTTTGATGGGGATCACACTAAGGGCGAATAGGGAATAAGTTCTTGTTTGCCCACGATATTTCAGTGGGTTTTATTCCCACTATTTGTTACCCTGTTACTCTATAACACCAGTTTTCTATTCAATGGTTTAAGAACAAGACTGCAAATGGCATGGAATTATAAATATTTACAAGCAGTAGAGGTTAAATAGTAAAAACAAGGGCCTGTAACTGCACGTTTCTGCTTTTAACTATTAAAGAATGCCTACACTATTCCAACTTTTTGAAGGGTTAAGTATTCATCACAACAATTTATTCTACATTTTTAAATTTGAAATATTACAAATAATGCATAGAAATATACTAGCTCGCTTATAAAGGGTTCACATTTATTTTCATTGATGCATATATTAGCTTTCCGAGTGCTACGTGCATTTTTAGACATTGTTGTTCTGTCTTAGTCAGATGAATTTAAACGCAAAATAAGACCAGCAAAGCCCGTATTAGGACAAGAATAGGAAACCTCCCTTTAGCTGCCCTTTCTCAAATCCCCTCTCCAAAGATTTTGGTTTGTAGGGAGTTGACAGCTTTCCAGGGGAATATATTCCACTGCTGATAGAGTAAACAAAGAGGCAGGAGCCATTCATGCTATTCCTGTCTGATGGTGGAAATGCTGTATTCCCCCAAGCGATTTCTGTGATGTCGGTTGACATGTATTAGGGTAAACTCCCCAGTGGTTGTCAGTTAACCACAGTTTTTATCATCTGTTTACGCACGTGTATGCTAGAATTCTAGAAGTAACTCTTGGCATGTAAACCGTTTATGGACATTTCCCCCCACTAATTGGAATGCAATAGAACGTTTATGACAGAGAACTCAAGAAGTTCGAAATATAACGAGAGATAATCTGTGTTTAAGTGTTTTATCGGTTTTCTGTTTCTTTAGTTATTGTTTTTTCAGTTACATTTATAGTGTTGCGGCCATTTTCCTCCCAAACGAAAGGGAAAATCGAAAAATGCTTCAGAATTTGAAGTGTTCATAAGGGGACTTGAGATAGCGATCGTAACTTGGCCTTGAAATTCCATTCTCAACGTCATTTCAAGGTGAAATTGATTTCCCAAATGGGATGATGTATTATTTTATTTTCCGGGAATGGAAAGACCATTTAATTTTTAGTATAAAAGTCCTAGTACATCTATCAACAAGGGATGATAGATAATGTGATATTGAACAAATAAGACAGCAAATGTTTTTCACATTTTCATAGTAAAGATAAATGTTATTTTATAAATTAATTATTCAAAGACAAATTCATCTTATGGCATCAATTTACACACAGTAACAGTACAGCTATAATCATAATTGAAACAATGTAATGTTCTTATTACGAATAATTTCAATTTAGTAAATGCTCGATCAACTTCGATGCATTTCCGAAAACGTGCTTCAAAAGATCAACGAACACGTTTCAACATTTCTTCGCTCATCTTGCACAGAATTCCTAATTTGTTGACATAGTTTACCAGGTGTAGTTGGCAATTCTTCATGAACTTTATTCTTAACGTATCTCCATAAGAAAAAGTCTGGAGAAGTGAAATCAGGGGAGTGGGCAGGCCAATGGACGGGTCCTCTGCGTCCTATCCATCGACCAGGATAATCTCTGTTTAATTTTTCTCGAGCTACAGCTGAGTAATGAGATGAACAACCATCGTGTTGATACCACATAGCAGTGGGGGCACATCTTCAAGCAACACTGAAATTCTCAATCCAAAATAATTCTGTATTTCTGCCCATTAAGTTTACATTCAGTGAAGTATGGGCCAATTATCCCAAAATATCACATCAAACGTTCACGCTCCATTGTCGCTGATGCTCTACTCCCTGTAACCATCTTGGATTTTTAAATGCCCAATAATGCATGTTTTGTCCGTTCATTTGAGCACGGTTGGTGAATGTCGTATCATCAGAAAATAAAAAGTTAAAGAGTATAGTTCGAACAATTCTTGCATAAAACTGTCTCGTCGACGTCGCAGCAAACTGGCTGGTGTTTCTAAAAGAAAACTGCTGTATAAAGCAGAATATTTCAATATCTCATCTCATAAATACTTTGTTTATATGTAATCTCTAATCGCCGACAATACGCCCTCTCCTTGCCCGCCGAAAGTTAAAAGTTATAACGCTATGATTCTCCCCGATAATGACAAGCATATCTGACAATTTTCGTTTCTTGTTTAATTACATGCGCTTTGTTACATTGTGCAGAGAAAGAAACTCAAGCAAGACTCGAAAAGAGGCTTTGATGTAATTGCTGGAGGAACTTGCTGTTTCACAACTGCAATTCGAACGCACGATCAAGAAAGTCGGGTGATGTGAGAGCGAAGCATTGAGCATAACAAAAGACTAAGAGATATGTACGGCGTCGTGCTATTAGGGAAGCCTGTGAAATTACGGCGGAACAGGGTAATAATTGTCATATGAATAACGGTATTGCAATACAAAGTACACAACGACTAATTGAAAGCAGACAAATGCAGTTATGAACTACTGGGAAATGACGGTGTAATAATAGGTTGTCTGTGTAGCAGGGAGTCTACAGCGGAAGAAACGACGCAGCAAATGAAACAATATTGCAGCTGTTGTTCTGCCTGTATGAATGACGAGGAAGCACAATAGTATAGCGGAGCGAGCACCAAACGATCAATAATGCGTAATATCGATCACTTTCGCTCTAGGAGTGTGTCGGGTTGATTCCCTGAGGAATAGTTACGTAGCCATTTCCTGATTGATTTACGGCTACGCACAAACGTGATAAAGCAGCGAATCGCCTAACAAAAACAAGTGACAACTCACATCCGCGTTGTTATTTATTGCTTCAGCTGTTTACAGTAAGTACATTAGAAGTATTGCGCCACGAGAAATCAGAGCTCCAGTAGTTTTCATAGTACTATATAAAGTAAACACACAACTTTGATGTTACTGGTTCAATTTAGTAAATAAACAAATGCGATACCACATGTTGATTTTTATGCTTCGAATGCCACGGCCTCTTTCCCGCACCTTTCCACAGCGTCAACCGACGAGCGCGCACAGTCTAACGGTGAAAATGTCCATATTGACATTGTTTTGGAAAGTTACTTGCCCACGAAGAAACGACCAAGCTTCGTTAGTGAGGAAATTAATTTCTGATCAATTTCTTTGCTACTAACTTTATTAAAAATCCAATTTAAATAACCCAATAATACATTTTGTAGTCATTGTTTAGAAGTTTGATATCCCTGTTCCTTGTGACAAATGCTTAAACTTCTTTCTGTAAAGTGTGTACTAATTTCCAGTCTTTCTCATCTAATTTTTCTTCTGTAAGAACACAGCCTCATTTTATCGCCTTTTTTTCATGGAAAGAAACCTTATTGTGCACTTTCTTTAGTCTTTATACTGCAGCTTGTTGGGATATGTTTTAATATATGTGTCGTACAGGGTGTCCCACATAAAACCGCTACGCCTCACTGTCATTCTTCATTCTGGTGTTAACATTTACGCTTCATATTTAGGAATTGACCACTTTGCACTCCGTTTACGTAATTGTTTTAGTTCGACAGTTGAGTTTAACAGTAATTGTAGTGGACGTGTGGCGTGCCGTAGGCCCCATCAAAGAAACATTTTGAGGCGAAATATCCTGGTATCAAGTCCCCCACAACCAGCACAATTCAAGATGTGTGTAAGAAATTGAGGACTACAGGATCCGTAGCAAACGTGAAAAGTAATAAGCGAAGACTCCGGCGATATTCAACAGAATTCGCATGGACATAACGAGAAGCCTAAAACTCAATTAGATTATCTCAGCAAATTGGTGTATCCCGCACAACATACCATGGTGTGCTAAAGTGCTCAAATTCCGAGCATTTCTTGTGGGGCAGAGCATGAATTGAAAGAACGAAACAAACGAGTTATTTATTGTAACTGGCTCTTACTTTCCATCGTTACTTGGACCCGATTTTCTTCTTTGTGACAGAAGCTGTTTCATCTGTAGGACTATGTTCACTCACAGAATTGCAGATATTGTTTGCAACATAACCCCCACATTGTGCATTGTTCACTCACAGAAGTAAGACGTGTGGTATGCAGTGTCAGGAATGCTCATTATCGGCCCCATTTTTTCACTGAGGCGATCAGCACAAGATATCTGCAGATCTTTACATAGAAAGTAGTATAATGTAGAGGCACTTGTTTTTTACGTGAATGGTAGTGAGACGGTGAGGTGTACCGTTTGTATGTAAGACACTCTGTATATTTCACTATCAGCATTACTCAGCTTTGTGCATATCAGACGAAAGTACTGATACACTGTGGTAGGCTATCAAAAATTGCACGCGAAGCTTAAAAACTGCACTGTATAATGTCGAAAAGCAAGCAATCGTGTGACCGCTATCTAAAAGTTTCCGAAGTGTTAAGGAGTGGCTATGTGTTTTTATTAATTATTAATTTATTTAGGTACGCTTTTGAACATCTCTGACCATTAGCGTCTCAATTCAGGTCATGAAACGGCCGATAAACTTTTGCCCAAAGGTCTCTTTCAGGCTTGAAGATTTTTACCTGCCGTAAATCGACACTGGACTAATGGCTTTACATCCCTTCCCAAGGAAGCCGTATTTTGGGATTTTTATGCCCTAAAAAGCCATTGACCCTGGACCAGTTTGAACCGGAGCGGCTATAAATTGTAATGGTCTTATAAATTAAGTTTCTCATAAATTCATTTCTGTTATTAGATTTATGTGTTGTGTATATATTCAAGAAAAAAACGATTTTTTAATTTAATTTGAACATTATAATGCAGTTGCTTTCAGTTGAAACATGGGAAATAGAAAGAGATAGCGTTGTTTGTTTTATTTACGGACGCTCTTTAACATCTCAGATCATCAGCGTCCCATTCAAATCAGGGCGTGAAACGACCGACAAATTTTGCCCAGAGGCCTCTTCTTTCAGGCTTGAGGTTCCTTTTCGTGCCGTAAATGTAAATGACATGGGACCCACGGCTTTACTTCCCTTCCAAAGTAAGCCATACTTTTTACGCATGAAAAAATCCATCGGTCCTGGTCGGGTTTGAAGAAAGAGATAGCAATATATTCCGCATGACAGTAGACAATTCTTGACTGCCTAATGTCAAAAACATTAAATAACGTGTGCACCCTACAGCAGTTTCCTTTGCATCTGATTATACAGGTTTTCCTCTTTTCCCATCACCGCCATATCAGGATACTTTCCACATTTCATTGCCAAAAGGTGCAACTGGCCTATATGTATTACAAGTACATTTGCCACTGAGATACTATGCACTTCAAGATGACCGGAACCTTCTCAGCCCCTTTGACCGTCATTAGGAATCTTGCTCCTAGCAGCAAAAGATCATGTTTCAACTTAAACCAAAAAGTCTGTAATTAGGTTGAAATAAATTATAAACATCTTCAAACGAAGTCCACTAAACCCAGAGGCTCTTTTTTCTGGCCTTCGAAGGGACTGGTTTGCTACGTCCCTTAAACATTTAAAAACTTCGTTTAGAATCAAATATACACCCAGATAATAAGTTAGAGAATTGAGCGAGAAACTAAAAGGCTGAATGCAGGTCAAATGCTGTTCCTTCTTGTTCCCGATTCTTAGAAAACTGCAGAGCTTTGCATTCTGTGAACAAAGCAGCCTTAGTACAAGGTCGCTTCATCACCAGGGGTAAAGCTTAACAATTCAAAATGAGACTTCTTTCCTTGTGGGTCTTCGGATCGTTAGCGTGTACAAGTCGCGAGTTAGAACAGAGTGTCTGAAAAAAAAGTGCTTAAAGCTGGATGGTTCTGCATTAATCACGAGTACAAGTACAAGTTACTTCCAGCATATAATTAAATACATATAATTTAATAATTGCATTTTCAAGTCCGTAATAATCGTTTTCAGAAAAAAAATATATAAGTAATTGTGGCCTTTGATACAGTGTTGGGAAAATACCTGGCTTCTAGCTAAAAGCATCGAACTAAATGTGATGTCAGCGATAGCTAGCATTGCATATGTTATGCTAAAAAGAGTCGTTGATGCTTTATTTTGAAACCCATGCCCCCTAAGCGAATTGGTTGACATTGCAAAGACGTGGTTAGGCCATGTCCACTACATTTTACATGAAGCTTTGAGCATGAGAAAGCTTTCCGCTCGATGAGTACGAGGTTCATTAACAGTGGAACAAAAACGCACTCGAATGAACATTTTCCAAGAGTGTGTAGATTTGTTTAAACGCGTTCCAGTGAGTTTCTCCGTTACATAACAATAGGCGAAACGTGGATTTATCACTACACTCCAGAGACGAAAGAGCAGTCCAAACAAGTGAGTGGTAACAAGTGAAAGTGCACCAAAGAAAGCAAAAACGGTTCCATTTGCATGAAAAGTCATGACTTAACGGTTTTGTGGGTTTCTCGTGGTTAGTGCTGGTAGACTACTTCTAGAATCATCAACGGGGAGTATTATACTTCACTACTGGACCAACTGAAGGATGCTATTCGGGCCAAACGTCCACACCTTGTCAAAAAGAAAGTTCTTTTTCATCACGATAATGCGCCATCATTGTTGCTGTGACCTTCGTCAGCAAGTGCTTCCACATTCGCACCGCCTGTGGTGCCTCAGTAGTGAAACACTCGCCGAATTGACTCCCAGCGAGTACTTTTTGTTCCCAAATGTGAAGAAATGACTGGATGGACGAAAATTCACGTCATATGACGAGGTTGAAGCTGAGAGAGGGCCGTCTATTTTTCACAGTTGGACAAACCTTAATTTACAAGATGATTGTGTCAAATTTTTATTATTTTTTCCCTTAAATATTATGTTTTGTTGATCAGGCCGAAAACTTTTAGAACGGCCCCCAAATATTGCTGGGAATCAGAGTGATGTTCATGGTGTATAAATGTCGTAATTTATTTTACTATCAGTGTTTTAATAATAAAGTAATTTTTGCTAAGAACTGACTCAGAGATAGCCTCTAAGTTCTATATTCGGGACGTCCGTGTTAGATTTTCGATGTTAGCCAACCTGACTGGTTTTCTTTCTTTTTTGCCCCTTGGTTCAGAAGGCAATACCGGTTTTGGTCTATTCCATAACTAGCCTCGAGAAAGTCAGGCTCAACGAAAAAACTTCTACAGAAGCATTTTAACATTGCGAAAGCAGCACTCACGGCAACTCAGTTCTTATGGCCAGCAAGTTGAGTTGTTTAGTATTTAAGGTTACAGCAATGATGCAAGTAAAATGCAGTATCATTTTTTAAAAACATGTATTTATTAGTTTTTATTTGTGTGTTTAGACTCTTATAAAATTGTTTGTGTTAAAAATAATATATAGATTGAAAATGTTAAGTATTTAAGTCATGGGAATGTTAATTTTAATCTTGTTCAAAATGTTGGGATGTGCTCTGAATGCTGCAATCAAAATAGGTTGGAGAGCACTCGAGTAAAGAAAGAGAGAAAATAATCGTGGTGATCACGAGCTATACAAATACTGTTCATGCTAAGAAAGTAAGTTAGAACAGAAACGCAATGGAAACTGCATGGGTAGAAGTAATAGTACTATTATATAAATTAAATTAAAACCAGGCACCATTAACTTTTATTATGCATGCTATGGAAGACGTAGGTGCATAAACACTACACTGAAAGATAATTATTTAAACTCTCAAGCTCTCTGCTCTTGTAATAAAAGGCTAAAACTAATAAGGAAAACAAGCTCCATCTAGGGCAACTGTGGTACAGAAATATTGGCGACACATGACGAGAATGTACGTGCTCTTGGGGCAATTCAATGTAATCCGTTCAACAGAGAGGGTAATAATAAACAGGAAATACAGGATTTTAGTTGCTTTAGGGTTGTAACGAGCGCAAGAGAGCTACTTTAAGAATGCAAGCTAATATACAGAGTGTAACAAAATATGCGACATACTTTGAGGGCAACGTATATCAAAGCAAGAAGAAGAAAAAAGTCCATATAAACATGTCTAGAAATGCTTGGTTTGTCAAAGATATTAAATATTTAATGCATTTCGAAATAGATACAACACAATAGCTTCAGTTATTAAAAAATTTTTTTTTCAGGCTATGGAGTGATGTTATGATACAAGTCAGTCTGTTGATGTGTATTGTACACTATAGCGATGTGTTGCCAAGGAGACTTGTTTACATTTATCATTTGTATATAGTTTCTTACGTGCTGCAGTTCAGTTACATGTGACAGCAAGATATTATTTTTATATGGTAGGCACAGCATTGTGAACTGATTGAAGATGGAAGGTGATTAGACATATGAGTCATCTGCAGGAAGAATTTTGACTCGGCTGTTGTCGGTCTGGGAACGTCTCTCAAGCAACCTCATGTCTAAATCACTCAACTATACACCAAAATTGTATCTGCCTGCTCATGGTTAGCCGCTCAAATGTAATTGAACTGCAGCACAAGTCAAACATAAGAAACATTAACCACGAATGATAAATGTAAACAAGTTTCCATGGAAACGGGTCGCCATCTAATGAACATGGGCAGTTTGACTTGCATCAATAACATCACTTGATTGCCTAAAAAAAAGTTAACTATTATTTTAACAAATTTGGTGTTGGATCGTACCTCGAAACTGATTGAGTGTTATCTTTCAACACGGCTCTTGTTTCCCCAGTATTTTTGTTACGATCAAAATTTCCGCTACTCACACAAAATATTGCTTTTCTAAGCGAACGAACCATCAGCACGTTAACTCTTAACACCGACCGCGTGGTTCTTGCGTCGAAGCATTCCAAATCTTGAGGAAGTGATCGAGTGATGAACAAATGATCCCAAAAGAACGGTCTCCTTATATGCTCAAATGAAAAATCACCTCCACCTGGTTTTCATACGCCCACGGGGTTCACAAAAGTAAGTTCAAGCTTTTTTGACGCTTTAAAAATTCAAAAATATACAGAAAGGATTGGCTCGCTCAAAACAAAATTATGTCATAAGGTGCGAAAACTCGGCGTCCTGATGTGATCAATATAATAATCATAACGACCGTTTGCCTGAGCTTGATCATTAAAAAGACATGAAGTCTGCCTTTTGTTATCTTGATATTCTTTCCTACTAGCATTTAGTTGTACAATAGAGAGAAAAAAATATTATCATCCTTTAGAGAAGAAGATGGCAATATGGTTCCTGCTTGATATGGCACCCCTGCTTTTTGGTCTTGTATTATGGTGACATCTAGTGAATACGCTTTCAAACTATTTTTATCCTCACCGTTAAAATGCCTGTTGTGCTGCTGAGATCTTCCTGCAAGTATTGTAGACCATTGTGAGATTTTCTGTTTTACGAGTTATTGAGGTTATTGATAGGTAAAGAACTGTATATTATCCCATGGTTTGTTTACTACTGTGGGTCCCGTGCTTCCAGCCAGAAATATACATGAATTTAATGTAACTTGAAAATCTTTATAGCTAGTAGAAAATGTGTTTCTGTTAGGTTAGTGTGTAACAAGGCACTAATGGTAATATGACACCTCCCCATATTTAGGAATAAAAGGATTTAGGCGGGAGGGGGGGAGAAGAAACGCAGGACCATGAAAGATAGACTTACTCAGACATCACTTCCTGGGGCACACAATAAGGCGAAAAATGCAAGAGGAAGAAGAAAAGAACGCTTTGTGATAAATATGACGAATTTAAAGTTGCTAATAATTGTGTCCATTGCTACTGACAGCACCGAGGCCGAAAACCGTCGCCAAACCAGAACGCAGAATTCCCTTTCTGCAATGGAAAGTTTTTGGAAGACAAGCGAGGAGAAGAATGGGTAAAATGTGGTGTCATATACCTGTGCTGGTAGTAAAGGAGTACACTATATTTGCCATTACTGTAAATTATAGTGAAATTTGTCTATAGACTTCCTTC